>WEIT01018857.1:36885-85002 GCA_013389985.1 Dryoscopus gambensis | reverse complement strand
CGCTCGCCCGTGACCAGGCTGCCGTCCTACCGGGAGGCGTGCCGGCAAAACCCCCGTGCCACCGCCACCGTGCCGGCGTGCGTGCCCCACGCCTGCGTGAACTCCTACGCCAACCTGCCCTTCTACGCAGGACATCTCTCGCTAGGGTCCCCGCCTCCCCGGGAGTACCCTGGGGTACACCTCTGTGATCGGGGGTCGGGGCGCCGGGGCAGCGCCTGCAGAGACTGTGGGAGGCGCGGGGAGCTGGCCTTTCTGCGGGCGGTGGGGCCGGAGAGAAGGGACTCGCTGCTGTCCCGCGGGGTGGCGAGTCCCTGCGCCGGCGGGTCCTGGCGACGGGTCTCCAGCCTGGAGTCGGAGGTGTGATGGGGAGAGAGGGGGGTGCCCGCACCCCTCTGCCTGCCCTTTGCCCGGGTGTCCCCACGAGCCAGCCAGCGGCTCCCAGCCGGGCTCCGGCCTCCCGGGGTCCTGCACCGCTGGTAGCGGGATCCTCCAAGCGGCTCGGCGGGTCCTGGTGCGCTCTTTGCGGGAGTCGGAGGAGCCTGTCAGAGGCTGGTACATGCTGGGTCGAGCTCTCCCCACAGACAGGGCTGGCACCGGGGACGCCAAATGCATCGCCGCCGTTTTGCCGTCACACTTTGTTTTCGTTCGAAACGCCATGTCCCGGTCATTAAAAAGACATTTTCAGCTGGCTGGGGACCCTTCTTCCATCCTCCGGGGCTGCCCTTGGTGTCATGGATTCCCATGAATATTCGTGGTCCTGTGCACGCCCTCCCCATCCGTGTCCCATTACTGCTGAGCCGCGGCACAGGCTCGTCCCATCGGCAAAGGAAAGCTGGAAAAGGCAAATGCGCTGAGGGGTAATTAGGAGCCGTCAGCCTGTGCAGAGGCTGGAGCCGAGCGCTGAAGCCGAGGTTCCTGCCCCCTGCTCAAGTTTTGGGGTGCTGGGCACTGATAGCCCTGGGCTCGGGCCAGTGAGTGATGCTGTCGCGGCTGCAAACAGCAGCCTGGCAGGGATCTCTACCTCGGCACAGCAGCCCCGGGAAGGTGTCCTGTGGGGAATGAGAAATTTCCAATTGCCTCCTACCCTCCCAGGCTGATGGAGCCATAAATCAGGTGTGATAGATGAGCTGGGTTTAAGTCTTCTCTTCATGAACGTCTGACACAGCCCCTTCCCTGCCGGGCTGGGGCGCGAGCAGAGGCGGCCGTGACTCGCAGGCGGCCCGAGGCAGGGGAGAGGGTCTTTGGGAAATGGGAATTGAGGCTCGAGGGCCCCGGGCTGCAGCCAGGGCTTTGCCGGGACATTCCAGCCCCATCCCAGAGCAGCATCAGGACTACACAGAGCTGCCCGTGACTGGCTGACAGGCTGTTCCAGGGAGATGCTAGCCCTCAGCCCCTCTTCCCAGCTGGTTTGTCATCACCTTCCTCCATGAACGTCTCCCCAGGAAGCTGCTCTAGAGCTTCTTTTTTTTTTTTTTTTTTCGTTTCCCCCGGTTCAAACGCAGTTGTTGGGGATTGCTGGCAGACACGGAGCAGCCAGAGCCAGTGACAGTGAAGGGACGATGGCAGGGACTGCTCTGGGACACCCAACCCTGCCCCAGGGACCACTGCAAAGCCCCGAGGAGGTCCAGAAGGGCCCGGCCACACATGGTCCAGACTCAAAAGCATTGGCAGTATCTGGCTGTCCATCCATCTGTCCATCAATCCATCCACCCATCTGTCTGGGGTTAAATCCAGCCAGTCGCCTATCCCCCAGCCTGGCTGCCATCACACATTGGTGTCAGTGCTTTAATTGCCTTTACTTATTTACATCGCAATTGTCTGTTAATTGCTTTGGCAGCCCCTTCAAGCCTCCTGGCGAGGGTAGGAGGTGCTAGTGTATAAATAAAGGCCATAAATAAATAAATGCAGTGGAAGAGAAGGGTGTTCATCCAGGCTGCCCCAGGTGATGGCACCCATTCACCCGGGGCGGCTCTTCTCCCCAGATGCCCCCTCAGGTGACAGGCTGGTCCCCGGGAAGCTCCAGTGTGGCCTTGGGAACTATCCCTCAAATTGTGCCTCTCTGGGTCAAGGAAGCCAGCACACACAGCTGCAGTCAAACCTGAGCTGGGTTTGGGGCTGTAACAGCAAAGGGGAGCAGAGAAGAGAGAAAAATAAGTATCAAAAATCCCCAACCCACGTTTTAAGTTAATTAGTGATGTCCCTGGTGACTCAGCAGAGGCCAAATGGAGCTGCTTCATGTTTTATTGAAGGGCTTTGCTGTGGGAGGCTGAGGACAGCAAGGGACGGGGCAAATGCGGAGCAGGGGCTGGTCCCAGGGGAGGTGGCCCAAGGGTTGGGTGTCAGCACCTGGTGTAAGGCCAGAGCTATTCTGGGTGTCCCATGTGAATGCCCATGTCCCTGGTCACCATGGTGGCGTTTGTATAAACATCTTTACATGCTAATTGGGATGGGAAAGCAGTTTTTCTCCCATTCCTGGTGCCAGCTGCTGGGCACTGGTGGGAAAAGAGGTGTTTGGGGCATGACCAGCCCAGAGCAGGTGGGATCTGCGACCCCCAAGGACTAAGGAAGGGCTGAGCTGCTCCTGCAGCATTTCCCTGCTCCTGGGTGCACCAGGGACAAAGCCTCAGGGAAGCAGCAGTCTGGAAGCACCCTCTGGCTAGGCTTTCCAAAGAGGGGCTGGGTAATTTAGTTTTTAACAGACATTGAGGGATATTATTTCTTTTTGGTGAAATTGTCTAATCAATCACTTTTTAATTCAGCCTGCTCTGGCACCCGGGACACCCCAGGAGGCTGTGGGCTGCTATGCAGAGAGAAATATGGCTGCATCACTGCTGGGCACCCACCTCTGGGGCCCAGCCCCACTGCGGGGGGCACGCAGTGTCCCCCCAAACCCACCCCCTGCCTCTGCCAGCTCTGACATCCCCATGGCAGGGCCTATTTTCACTGCCCCATTGCTCAGCATCATAAGACCCATTCTGATGAGGAGAGGGGGAACAAAGCAGGCCAGCACAGGTCAGTCACTGGGAAGGGGTTCCAATGGAAGGACATGCTGGTGCTGCTATGGGGAGATGGTGACTCAGGTTAAGGCAGGGGGAACTGGTTAAATCCCAAACCAGGACAGATACAGACAGGGCCAGGAAGGTGCTGGGGACAGCTGCCATGCCTGTGTCCAAGGATGCCTGAGGGAGCAGCAGGTGCAGCCACCTCCTGGTTCCTGCCTCATGCCAGGGCAAAGCCATGGCACAAAACCTTCCCTAGCTGAGACCCTGCAGCAGGTGCCCTTCCCAGAGCCACTGACAGCTGCTGGGCTGCCCAAATCCATCCACAGGAAAGGCTGGTGAGCACTTTCCCCAAACTTTCAAACAGCTGAATGCCCTCAGGGACACATGGCTCCTTGGTGGTGGTCAAGCTTTGCCTAAAGCTTCTTCTCAGGTTCAAAGTTTTTCTTCCCCTGGCCATTGCTATTCCAAGTGCCGCAATAGACTGAATTCCTCCCCGATGCCAGTTTGGCCTCAGATTTACAGCCCAAGCTTCAAAATCCACCACTTCTTGTGAGGTCCTTCAAGACAATCCCAGCAGAAAGTGTTTATTTCCATCATAAAGATCTGCTTTAATATTTTAACATAAATCAAGCTGCACTTTACGGTGATAATAAATTTGCTAGCAGAAACTGCCTATGCAGCCTGAGGCAGCAGAGCAATTCAATTTGTTTGGCTTTAAGTGTAAAGAGCCGTAATTGAGAAGGGGAAAGTACAGATGTTTTAATTGAGTTTGCAGCTAGCACCCAGAGTTGCAGGAGGCTAATAGAGAAGAGGTGAGGGTCTCCATTAGCCTCTCCACTTGCCATTTCTCCTTGGCCTGCAGCCCCATCTGTCATGGCCATCCCCTCCAGGAATAGCTGCTCTGTGACTAAGCACGAGGAAGAAAGAGATGGAAAAAGAAGTCAGACTAAACCAGATGTATAATGTGCATTTTATTGGTTTAAATTCCATTTTTGTAAAACTAATTACAGTCAGGACAAAGCATCACGTGTGAATCTGTAATAATGAATTGTTAGTGCTGATAATGGGGAAATAAAAATAGACTTATTCGTGATAAGCGAGAGGAGAGAGAGCTCGTGCCCTGCACTGTGGGGTCACCCAGTGTCCCCTCAGCCAGTGCTGGCTGCACTGAACCATCCCCTTCCTGCTTTCCCCAGTAATTTTTAAGGCATTGCTATGTCATGTTTTATATGAAAAATGTTCTCTTCCACAGAGCTTCTTTCTGTTAATCATCCCTCAGATATATCCTCAGATATATTTGTTTTGCTGCCGTGCAAGGACAGCAGGTGTCTGGGAATTCATGGTTATTTATTTGAGAAGCACTCGTGCTCCTTGGGGAGCAAAGTCCTTCCCAGTACCACGGCAAAGGCTGGGGCTGGAACACAAGCCCTCAGCGTGCCACTGCATCCAAATCCTGGATCCAAGCAGCTCTTGGAAGAAGAGCTCAGAAGTCACTGTCACACACTGTGCTGAGGGGGAGAGGTGAACACATGGGCCAGGGAAGAGAAGGCACATCTTTAAATGTCAGAGATGGCAGGAAAGAGGGTGCCAGGCTGGGCTCCCTCCCTTCCCCCTCAGTGGGGCAGCCCTGAGAAAGGGAGGGTAAGAGGAGACAAAGTAACAGAGAACAGCCCTGTTCCCTGACTGCAATGAAATGTGAAGGCAAGAGACTGAAATGGGCATGTGGAGGGCTGGGGCTGAGCCAAGGGCCTTGCAAAGCATGGGCAGCCCAGGGCAGACAGCCCTCAGCCTCTCCATGAACCCACACCTGCACACTCATGCAGAGGAACAGCCCCCTCAGCCTCTCCAGCTTCCAAAGGCTCATTTCATCAGCATTCAATTCCTCCCTCCAGCTCTGCCCAGCTCCCAGCTGCCATACAGATGGCTCCCAGCTCAGCTGCCCCATGAATCTGCCCTCCAAACTACTGCTTCCTAAACAAGACACCAGCACGAGCTACCTGTAAAATACCTTCTTAATTTGGCACTGAAGATGCCACATCGGCTTTCCAGGAGCACTTGGGGACGTTTAAACTCACTAGCAGGGGCTGCCAATGCCTGTTTAGGATCAAGCTGGAGAGAAGATGAACGTCCCTCCAGATTCTCTCCAGGCAGCTTGGCAAGGACACAGTGGCAGTGCTCAGGCTTGAGAGGTGCAGGGTTTTGCTTTAAAAGCCATGAAGTGGTTTTATACAGCTCCAGGTACTTGCATATTCCCCCAGGAGGAGCACTTCAGGTCATATGGAAACCAGAAAGTCCTACTTGAAAACAGAGCTTGATTAAAAAGAGCTGCAGTTCAAAGCTTGCTTTAGTGAGCAATGACACTTAATACTGCAGCAAGTGCAGAGGGCAGGAGGATCTGACATGCACCTGGCTTTGAACCTGCTTTGATAACAGAGGGGTTAAAATAGTTCAGCTGAAAACTTTTAAAGTTCTTTGTGTCAGGAAACCCTGTATGATCTGTGTGCAAGGGCTTCTGAACACAGGACCCGATGACAAAGCGTGGTGTTACAGTGACCACAGTCATCCTAAAAGCAGAGACTCGCCTAGAGCTGCCTAAGGTAGGAGCAGCCCAATTCCGAGAGCAGCAGAGCAGGAGCAGCCCAAAGCCCACCCTAACCCTGTGCAGAAAGACAAGAGGGGGAATTCAAGCAGGATTTCAGGTTTTGATCCCTTGTTTCGGGAGTTCTGCTGCTGCAGGCAGGGCTGAGCCAGGGCACAGCCGCTTCCTCCTGGCACCGGCTCGTTCCCCTGCGTTAACACCCACCCTGTTTCAAGGCTAATTACCCAGCGCGGGAGCCGGGAACGCATCAGTGTGCACAGCCAGAGCCTCTCGCGTGTCAGGACTGGGTAATTAGCGCCTCTCCAGCCCACACCGATCCCAATCTCGGCCACTGGAGTCACGGTCTGGCTGCTTGTACCAGCCCCGGGCAAAGCTGAGAAAGGGAGAAGGGCTCTGCCAGTGGAAAGCTCCGAGTCGTGTGCCGGTGCTGAGGGAAGCAAGGCTGATTTCCTTTCCAGCGGGAAGAGCTGTATCCCTGCATGCAGAGGGGCACTGCTCTACCCAAATGGGCTGCCACAGCACAGGAGAACAGGATGGAAGTGTGAATGTAAATTCCCAGGCTGGAGAAATCCAGCTCCAAGCAAAAGATCCCTGATCCTAGGCAATGTGCACAAACGTGATAATGCTTCCAGAAAAAGAAAATGTAACAGCACAAAATTATTTCCTTCTGAATTAGGTCTATTTCCACCCTTATGTTTTCCTTCAGCTGGCACAGGAGTTTGGTCTGAAGGAGCCTCAGCAGAAAGAAGAGACTCAGTTCTCCCAAATTCCTGCAGAATTCTGCACAGCACATTCCGGCCTTTGGGAAAAGGGACATTTAGTGATGCAGCCAAGGCTGTCTCCTGTGTGCTGAGACCTGCAGCACGCAGAGAGCCACAGAGGGACAGACAGAGAATGTACGGCTCTGACAGAGCCAAAGGCAGGAATGGCTGGACACTGGTTAACAGTGCAGGCTGCCAAGGGCTCAGCCCCAGGGCTTTGTCTGAGAACTAGAACTGCAACAAGGCTGAGTCCACTCCATCTACACCCAAAGTGGAGTGAAGAAAGTCTGTGTCACCAAGCCAATGGCCTGGAAACTTCCCTTCACACTGCCTCTCCCCCTCACTGCCCAGTTCCATAGGGGGAGCTGAAATGCTGAAGTCTCTGGAGCTCCAGAGGGAACGTGCTGCTAACCCTCCTCAGAGCTTTGACTCACTCAGGACAATGTTTGCAGTCACAAACACGAAGCAAGAGAAGCCCCAAATGAGCACAAACACAATCCAGAAGGTGTGCCGGAAAGGTGAGAGGTGCTTGTTCACCATCCCGCTGCCGAAGACCAGCTGAGTGTCTTTCCGACTGCAGTATGCGAGGAAAGCTGGGATGAGATACTGGATCCCATTCCCGGCATAGGCCCCTGTGATCCCCACCAAGGACTCCAGATCGTGGGTGCAGAAAGCCACCAGCACTGGGGGAATCAGCGTGATGGCAGGAAAGACAATCCTATCCACCACCCACGGGTAGGTGCCCCCTTCTCTATGGAAAAGAGTCTTCCAGTTGTTGCGCAGGGTCACTGCGATGATGGGGAAGTTGGTGCTGATGGTGAAGACCGGGAAGAGGCCCAGGAAGTACCGAATGAAGGCCACGCTGATGATCTCGCAGTTGGTGAAGTTGAGCGTGTACATGTCCATGAGGGTGTCGTTGCGGAAGCAGTAAATGGCAGTGAAGGACAGGAGGCTGTAGAAGGCCAGGATCAGGATGTAATCGAGCAGCACGAGTTTGTTGACATGCTTCTTCTTGGAGATGGGGGTGATGAGGGATGGCAGGGAGTGCTGGCACATAAAGGAGTAGACGCACACCCCAAACAGATTGCGGATGCCCAACAGCTGGGCCATGGACGGGTGCCCTTCAGCCTGGCCTCTGCCGATGCGGATGAGGGCCAGAATAATCATGAGGATGAAAGCTGGAGAGAGAGAAGGTCTCAGGTTAAGCCCAGGCCTGCACTCCCCATGGCCCTCCTCCGACTGCACTGGCAGTCTTGGCATCAGCTCTCTCCTACTATGCAAGAGCATCTCCTTATCTCTTTGATGTACCACCTTATCAGAGGATGCTACATCAAAGGCGAGGTGCACAGGAATTAATCGTGATTTGCTGTCAGTGCCAGTCAGCAGATAAGGGAATGGGCTCAGGAGTCTCCCTCCAGTCTCCTTCCCACAGGGACTCACCCTCCCACCCCCAAGGGCACAGGGCTGCCCTGAGCCATTTGGAGGCAGAAGGCTGACATGGCTGGTGAACCCTAAGCGCTCAAGGGTTTCAGTCCATGGATGCCTCTGCCACACACACACTGGTTAAATATCACCTTTTAAAAAGAGCTTAGAGATGTCTGAGCTCTGACTTGGCTCCAGTCAGCTCCAGTAATATTCCTACACATTTCCAACTGGACTAACGTTTTCAAGACCTCCCCTATGTGCACTGGAGCAGCAGCTACTACCAAGCTTTCCCATCCCTGGGATCTGTCAAGCATGATAGAGCAAGAACTAGCCAGCCATTTCCCAGACAGGAGGAACAGGCTGTCTGTAGCTAATCCCAGGGTGGAAAAGCCAGTCTGGAAGGGACTAAAGCAGTACTGAAAGACTGCTATTAAAATTCATCGTTTCGAGACACAAAGTCTGCTCGTCTACCCTTCAGTTATGTCAGGAAAAAGCCTAACAACATTTTACAAAGCTTATTACAAATAACAACGTGCCAGGGACAAAATGAATTGAGAAGATTGGGCTAATGCCCTTATTACTCTGAGGGTGGAAATTTGAGCCAGAGCAGTTACTGTGAAAGTCTCATTCCTAGCATGGCACATAAAACCAGCAGAAAACTAATTCTGGTGTCACAAAAATTGCATCAGCCTGGGAAAGATGATCATCAGCTCCTGGAGTTAACAAGCAATGGGGAGAAAAGGATCTGCCTGGCAGGGCAGCAAGCAGTGAGATTTACAGTCTGGTGCTGCAATGGGTGGGCCACTGTGGCTTGCACAGAGCTGTCCTTGCACCAGTCTGAGGCACAGGAACAGAGCTGTGAATTACCAGGTAATGAAAAAATCAACAAAATGCTGAGACTGCTGCTACAGACAACTTTGAATGTCATTAATGTAAGTCCAGAGGAAGTCAACAGCAGTGCACAGTTCAAGTCCATAGGAGGCTGGCACCCGTGCTAGGAGCTGGGCAGGCTGACCATGGGGTGACAAGATTACAGGCTTGCTCTGTGCCCAGTCCTGCTCCCCACAACAGGCGGCTGGAGATGGGAAACCCTGCCAGGGATGGGACTAGGGAAGATAGTTACAGATCAGTTAGTGAATGCTGCCTCTCTTGTGCCCAGCAAGATGAGATTAACCTCACTGAACACTGCCTTCCACACACCCCCAGCACTCTCCAAAACCCTCTCTCATAAATTCACGTTCTCTTCCAGCAAAACACCAGCTCCATGCTGAACTGTTCCAAAGCCACACGCTGCATTTCATCCTGTGCTGCCTCAGGAAACCGCTCGCTTCCAACTGTTTTCCAGTGACAGGTCACATCTACCAGCCCTCCCCAGGCACTGGACTGACAGCACCAGATCCATTCCTTCATGGTACCATGAGGCCAGGTCGTTTTGGGAGTGCTAGGCTCTATTTCCTCCCCCAAGGGCAGTCACAGAGAGCTATGGAAGGCACCAGCTCATTGCTCTGGGGGTGTGCAACTCCCCTCACCTTTACTCAAGCCCAGCAAGTGAGGGGCACTGCAAACATGCATAAAGTTGTTGTGCCTCCCCCACTGCTCCCCAGGGGGAAGATGCTTGCCAGCCATATCTGCTCAGCAAGAGAGCCAGAAAGAGCTGTGTTCCAGGTGATGTGACACGGCTGCACTCCCCAGGGCTGCACATGCTACAAGGAAGAGGAGAAGATGCCCTGAGTACTAAGACAAAGCAGGTTGGGCAGCTCTGGAAACGTGCTGAGACTGTTCCTTTCCTTCTTGCCAGGGAGAGATAGTCAGGCTCTGCAGCCCCACCCTGAGCTGGTCCAGCATCTAAGCTAGACATGACTCAGAAGTCTCACACTTCTTCCCCTGCACACTAGACAGTGAAACTCCTCATGCTTTGCTCAACACAGTTATGAGTGACCTATTTCCATCCCCCAAACCCACTCTCACCATTTGCTCAAAGCCTCACTTTCTGCACCAGTGCCAAGAGGACCAGTTCAGGGGAACTTCCAGGCAGGCACCCCATCCTTGAAGCATCTCCCACGGGCTCTCCTCTGCCCCAACACATGCTTTTCTGGCAGGGAACAGTGAAGGAACAGAATTCTTGTGGATTCCCTAAATGATAGATGGTCTTTGGCTTAAGCAACTAGAATTTAATGCATTTGTTTTTTATTAAATGTGCATTTCAGAAATTTATTAAAATTACAAGGAGTGAGGACCCAATACTAAGACCCAAACTAGTTTTGCTTCCAACAAGGCAAGCTCTGCTTCCCCTGCCTGAGCACTGGTGCTCTGCAGATGCAAGGTCCTTGAGAGAAATGGTGCTGGGTAAACTGGAAACCTCCCCTGCACAATTCCAGCCTCAGAGAGGACAACAAAAGCCCTGCCCCATGGTTGTTTTCTCTCACTCCCTGCAGCAGAAGAGTTTCTCACTTCTGGAACTGGAGAGCTAAAACACTTGCATGTCAAATTTATTTCTCTGTCTCTGAGCGGAGGCAAGCCCAAAAATGAAACTCTGAAACCTAGATATGGTCTGGATGATAAGTCAAAATGAAAAGAAGATGACAGGCTGACTGACAGGCAGTTTTGAGCAGAGAAGAAGCAGCACAGGATCCTCAGGCACACACAGAGCTCTGATTCACATCACCTACCCGGGACAGCAGGCTGAAGGCAGAGTCACACGACAGTATTTAATGCCACCTACTGTTGTCACATCAGCTGTCCAATAGCATTCCTTCACCACAAGGATCCTGGTGAAGTAAGACATGGATTTACAAAAAATCCCTCGATGCATTCCTCTCCACACAGAACAGAGGACAAGCAACATGTTCCAGGGATGAAACACCTTCAGACCACGATCAACAGCACCCAGAGCCCCAAAGCAAGGTCAACAGTGATGGCATCATGGATTGTTAGTTGGTTGCATGAAAAATTTGCTTTAAGCCTTGTTTTACATAAGTGCTTAAAAAGCAATCAAGGGTTTTGCTTGTCCTGATTTTCCCACAGTGTTAAACCCAATCCAAGCCCCCACACCACAGGCTTGGCAGTCAGCAAGGCACAGAGGCCGCTTCTTGTCTCATCTTGTCTCCTCTAGATGTTCGAGCATCATTTTTAGTGAAGGATATGTGTGAGCCTGTGGAAAAAAAATCGAGAGGGGCTATGCCGTAAAGGAAAACTTGTGATGAATCTCATCCCAACCATCTCTCTGCCTGTCCTGCAGACTCTCTTTGTTCCCCTCACTATTTGAGGAAAAAATGCTCTTCTCAGATAAAGCAGACCCTGCAGTCAGCTACTGCTGCCTCTCCTGCTTGACTCAGGAGATGTTGATTCAGAGACAGGACAGTTCTGCTCTGGTTCTTGCAGGTGAAGTAAGGCTGAATATTGATGAGCAGACATCCGAAGTAATACAGTTTGGGAAATATAGGTGTCTGGGGATATTAAGGAATACATTTTTGTGCATTTTGATAGAAACATAACAGCGCTGCAGAGAAGCAGTGAAGATAATTTAGCCATTCTGAGTTTAAGGATCGTTTTACAGAGTCAGAGAAAACACCTCTGTAAATGAAAAATGGTGTTTTTACATGAGCTTCATCTCTTTGCAGAAAGGCTAGTGCAGAAAAGAAAGTAAGTCCAAGCCCCAAACACATTTTTTTCCCCGTCATGGTAGGTTCCTGCAAGAACTGATGCTCAGAATGAGCTTCTGGCTTAATCCCGCCCTTGCATTCCTGCAAGACATGGTACTTGTGAGATGTTCACATCTTCTCCAGCCCTGTCCCTACTCCCATTCTTCCTTCTACAAGGAAAGCCTGGAGAGAACATCACCACACCTGCCTGCCATCCCTTCCAGGGACCCAGAGAGGCAGTGGTGTGTAGCCACCCCATGCCTGGCTGCTTCCCTACCCCCCAGCCATTTGTCTGAGCTGGTGCCATGACACATTTGTGGCAGGGCCATCCGTCACTGCCAGCTGATGGTGTGACAGAGTTTTCCTGTCCAAGCAGAGAATCAATATGCCAGGAAATAATGATAATGGATCACCCTATCCCAACGCATGCTGCTCGCTTCCCTTTTCACACTTTAAGCAGCATGATGGATTCCAAGAGGAAGATGTTTCCGGGAGCTTCCTAAACCCAGTCTCTTTAGAAAGCAGATTTCTCCCCACCTCAATCCTATATCAAGTCAAAACACAGCAGGCCACTCTTAAACAGAGGAACACATCTCATTTAGTTTAACATTAGGCAGCTCTTTCCTGGAAAGGCCATAAAAACAGGAGCATCTGCTCTGTACACACTGAACAGCCCAGGAGCACGTCAAGACAGTCCTACCTTCTGCCTCCCCACTTGACACTTGTGCTGTCTACTTCCCTGCTGATGCCTTTCTAGGATGTTGGTGCCCCTTCTCAGAGCCAGCTGCCTTCCTGCAGTGATGTGGGCAAACTGAAGAGCCCACTGCAACTCTGGAACCACCAGGCATTCTGGATCCTGTGGCATTTGAAGTATTAAAGCACAGCTGGAGTTCAACATGCTGGCAGAACAAAGTATCTGAAATTAAGACATTGATTTTTAAATTTAAAACTCATTTAGCCAGTTTCTTTTGCAGAAGCTATATCCTGCCACTTGTTCATGACCTCCAGTTCTCTCTAAACTCCAGAGCAGCAACTGATTAACTTCTCCAACGTTCAGAGGGAGTTTCGGTATGAATTGATAGTAAAGAGGTAACATAAAAACCAGGTTTGCTCCATCAGATGTGGGATGTGGAGTAGTTAACAATCAGATTTGACAATGACAGAGCCTAAAACACCATTTCTAGGAAGATGAAGGATTTATGAGTGCAGAGACTGTGGGGAAGCAAGATGGATATGTTCATAGAAGACAGGAATTCTCTGGAGAGAGACGTCAGAAGGAAAAGAGGAGGGAAATTACTTCCCAGAAGAAAGGTATGAGCAAAAGTTGTGGAACATCACTGTGGCTCCTTCTTCTAATGGAGAGCAGGAACTTGCAGGGAGAGTGTTACCCTCCCTGCCCCAAAGCCTGAGGCAGGGTCCACATGGCAGGGGACTGTTGCTCATACACAGCTTACCAAGAAGGCAAGAAAAAGCCTCTCAGGCACCTCCACTCCCCCAGGCCTGGCTTACTCCTGCTGCAGCCAACTCAGACACTGCTGCCTTGGGCCAGGTGGAGCCCATTTCCTTCACAAAGGGAAATTCCATTTTAAAAGTACTACCAGGACTTTTATGCAGCCAAAAGCAGTTCAGTGGAGCTTCTCTGCTCCAAGGGCATAATTTCCCTGCTTTTCTTCATCAGGCTTGCAATACCATAACCAACATTTACAAGTAGCTTCCCCAGTTGTGGCAACAACTCCTGCCATGAAACCAGTGTAGCTGCCCCATCTCAGCCCACATCAGCTGGTCCCACATACATCTGCACACCAGCAACAGTTCACAGGGAGAAAAATTACTCTGCACTCGAGTGTTTATCACAGATGCTTTTTCTCAACATATGGGAAGGAAAGAGCAGCCAGTGAGGCTTGTTTGCTTCTGGTGGAAAATTACCCACATAGTTTATGGTCCTCGCTCCGCCGGTCACCTTTAGCAGAAGAACCATAAAACCTCTGCAACCAGGACTCTGCTCTCAGCTCTGCTGCTGGCTCGGGCCTATTAGGTCTGACAGTCACTTCTCTGTCCATGTCAGAACTTACTCTTCTGAGAGAAGGGAATAATACACACTTCAGCGTCACTGTGAGCCCAGACTATGGCCATGCATGCTTTGGAAAGCACTAGTTGCAGAGCACCTATGTCCCATGACATCCAGGTGCTCTGCAGACTTAGCCACATCTTGCCCATCCTACCTCGGGCCCTACACAGCAAGGTTTTTTATCATCTTATTCCACCAACATCCACTCTGAAACAGAGAGCAACTTTTCATGCCCCAGCCCACTCTGAAAACCTGCATGGGCACAGTCATCCAGACCCTTCTGCAGGGTTGAATGTGTCCTTACATTTCCAGCTCCCCTTCTTCAGCTCTCAGACCCATCAGTGTCTCCTGCTGCCTGAATAAAGTGCTCTTTTCAGGAGCATCAGCTCCTCAGGCAGGATCTCAGTGGTCCCATCCAGCACTGCAAATCACTCTCCATCTGCATCTGAAGCTCACAAGGCTCCTTCCCTCACATAGGCACTGCTTCACCCCTCTGCCCCCCATAAACAGCACTGAAATGAGCTCCTCAGCTGACAATTCCAAAAGCAGGCATGACAGAAGCACAGCATTTTAACTAACTCTTCATAAATATATTCACTTCTCTTAGTGAATTATTTACCCTGGGCTCTGGCAGCAGCTTCATCTGCTCCAAAAGGGATATAAGAACACGAAGTAACTTTGTTGAAGTGGCTTGTCAGAATGAACATGCAACAGTGTCCTGATTTACAGTCCAATTCCCTCATCCTCATGTACGCCCTGCAGTGTGAAAGGAGAGGGGCAGAGATCACAATGATCCCTCCTTAAGCTATTTGTAGAAAGCTCCATTTCTGATGTGAAAAGAGACCACCCACCTTCAGGACTGTGGGCACTGGCAGCCTAATTTCTCAGTGGGAGACTGGAAATGCAGGACTTCAGATAACTGTCACTCCCTCCTAAATCAGTCTCCTCTGTAATTCTCAGTCTCAGCAGTTGAAGGGATGTAGCACAGTGACTCCAGGTTTCTGCACCAAATCAACTCCAGCACAGATAGTTCTGCTGGTAAGGATGGCGGTGACTGTTACTTGAGACTGCTCACAAAGTGAGATGGTCTGAGAACAGTTCTCTGCAGAGCAGAGCTGTAAAGAGCAGGGCTCTGGTGGAAAGAGCAGAACTACCAGGGAAAGCAGCAGATACCGAAAGTCAGCCCCACTAGCACGCTCTGGAGAGCCCTTTCCTAGTTTCTTCCCCAGAAGCCTTCTACCAAGTATCCTGGAAGGGGACTGGATGGAGGAAAAAAAAAGGGTTTAACACAGACTTCCTGGCAATTCTTGTCTGCTTTCCCTCCATCTTACTGGCCAGGAGAAAGAGCTAGGGGAGAGATTTTATTCCTGGGCATGTAATTGTGAAATCATTGTTTGGGCAGGGTTGGGAAGGCTCTGTCTCAAGGGCTGCATTTACTTGAATAGATGTGGTGTGATCCAACAGGGAGAGAGAACTGAACCTGTTCATCCAAACCCAGAAGTTTATTACTCTATAAACTATCTCGTCATTAAAATACAATACTTTCTAATAACTACAATACAGCATCACAAGCAGCACTCAGAGCACAGGCCCCACGTGGGAGCTGTCTGGGAACATTTGGCAGAGATAATTTAATAACAGCAGCGATAATCATGCTACCAACGTCTTTAAAGCCAGCAGTCCTCACCTATAGAGCTGGACATCTCGGGCTGCAACAGGCTGCAATTAATCGGGTTAGCTGCTTAATACACAATAGCCCAGTGTTTGCTGCTGAGCTCCACCAAGCTCTGTCCTTTTGTTATCTTTCCTAATCCATATCCTAACCCATGATGCTGCTAGACAGTTATTATCCAATATTATCCAATAATTAAGAGGTAGGGCTGCACCCCAGTGAGCTGTGTCCCCTCTGCTTTGAGAGGTGCATGGGACTTGCCTGGCTCAGTCCCTCTTGTTGGGCCCTGCCCTTCAGCAGCTCACCCCTAACAGCACCCACTTGATCAGGATTGAAGAAATGAGAGGGGAAACAACCAGCTAGATAATAAAATCTCTTTAGAGACTAATCCATCGCCACCATAGATTTAAACTCTCCAGGAAAAAAAAATCTGAAGTCCAAACAGCAGAATTGAAAATATCCACAGCTCTAATTTATTGATGGCTTAGTTGGTTTAGCCTTCTGCAGGAAGCTCTGCTCCAGTAACTTTGTACAAAACCTGAAAACAGGCTCCAACACTGGTAAAGGAATTGACCTAATAACAGCTCTACACTTTCCCGAGGCTGAGGTAGAAGGGAGCTGGAAGGAAGGAAGGAATTACACTTTGGGGAAGGACCCTCCTGTCTTGGGGTGATTGACACCTCCCCACTTCATAGGAACAATTTGTAGTCACATGGCCCCAGAGCTGGGTGAGCCAACAAGGTTCTAACCACAAATCAAAACAAGGCTTCACTGTAAGCACCATTGTTAGGATTAAAACCAAATGATTTTTCACAACTGGCCCTTTCTCCAGGGAAGCACAGCAGGCAGGCTTCCTGTTGAATCCCTGAGGGTGTGCTTCATCTCCCAAGGCAGCTTTAGGTACCTGCAAAAGGCTGACAAAGCAGCCTGAGGAGCTTCTGCATTGGGAAAAGGATGAGAACTTGGGTAGGCAAAGCCCTACACACCTGCCAGCTCCTGGAGAACAGAGATCTCCAAGCAAGGATAAGGCCAGCAGTTCAAGCACCAACTGCTGCGCTGAATTTAACCACTGGCACTCACCCATGCCAAGTGACAGTCAGTTCTGCAGCCAAGTGTGTAAGCTGCTACTCTTCACAAGACTGGCAACAGTTCGATTCCTCTGGAAGCCCTCTCTGCCACCAGCCCAACTCCACCTGGAGACACAGATCCACCCTCTGTGCTCCTCTCAGTCCTGGCAAGGAAGTGCCTTGCCATGCCAGCCTTCTTTCCAGATGAGCTGTCCGTGATCAACAGGCCCAGACAGGAAGAGCCCATCTGTCTGGGTTCTCTAGCAGCACAACACTTGGGCTTGCAAGCTCCTCCTTCAACTTTCTCCTTTTAGAGGCTTCAGAGGTGCCTGTCCTGGCTTAGTCCCTTATCCTGGGAGGATGCCAGATGAAGGGCTGATCCCTGGAACATCTCCACATTCTTTGAACTGGCCCATTTTTAATTTCCAGCTCAGATCCCAGTGTTTAAGCCTATTTTTCAGAGAGAGAATGATTTTTTTTTTTAATCTGTGAGGTGTGGAAAGAGACTGCTGTAGGCTTTGATAGCCGATGTGCTGCTTATAAAGAGCACAAGGCTCTGGAAGAGGCTTGGTGACATTTGATTATCACTTAAATCAGGAGAAAGAGGGAAAGCAACTTTCAAAGGCAAGGCTGACACTGTTAAAACACCAGCAGAAATGACCTTCACACACAGCTAGCTCTCTCTGCTGCCAAGAACCATCCTCTCAGCCACTATCATCTGAATCACCAGTACACCTGGGGCAGTGCTGCTTTACACCAGCCTCTTCAGCTCTGAAATCCAGGAACTTTCCACCAGGCTGGGGAGAAGGGTGTGTGGTGGGTCCTGTGGTAGGCACATTGTAAAGTCCGTACTGACCTCGTAGCTCAGGGAGGCTTGATTTTTTTCTAATCATGATGCAAAGCATGGCTCAGATTCCCATCCACACCAAGCCAACAAGCACAGGTAAGCTGAATCAGCCACTGTCCACATGGGAAGGTTTTTTTCCCAGCACAACAAACAGGCAGGTGAGAACCTCCAGTGTTGCTCTGCTGCTCAGAGCGCTTTGCAGAACCACCCTCAGCACCATGGCTAAAACCAGGCCAAGGAAGGTGAAGGAAAGGCAGTTTATATCAGGACAAAGAGTTCACATCTGGCCATTGGCATGGAGGCAGGAAAAGTCCAGACGACCAAAAACACTATTCAAGACCATTCTTTAGAATCTAAGCTCTCTGAGTACCAACTTGTGTTTAACTCCCAGCCCTGCTTTTGGAGGAGGGGACAGCAGTGATGTGAGGACATGGCAGAAGCCAGCTTGACAAATCTCAGCAGTACGGGATTGATCCTTACCCCAGGATCTGCAGCAAGAGCTTTTCTCTGCTCCCTGCATCACATGGCTTTTTGATAAATTGTCTTTCCCAATACATCTATCCCTCATTGTACACATACGGAATCCGTTCTTCTAAGTAGCCACTGAGGTGCTGTCAGGGTCATTAACTATCATTATCTGGGGCAGCTGTTCCCCAGCGTGCTGACGCAGGAATCAATCAGGCTAAAGCATGAATTTCCTCTACACTTCTCCAAACGGTGCCTTTATCCCTCTCCATCAAGCGATGAAAAAGAGGAACAGTACTGCCATCATGCCAAGGTTTAGCAATCCTCATACTGGAAGGACCTGGCTAAGGGAAACCAGTGGCAGATGAGGCAGGCATCAGGCTGTCAGAGAGACAGGATGAGGTCTGACTGATGTCTTTACCAGGGAAGAGGAGGCAGGGTGATTGGAATCAGGCCAGTCAGCTGAGCAGAGATCACTCTTATAAAAAAAAAAAAAAACAACCGAAACAACAACAACAAAAAACCCAAACGCAAAACTTCCTCATTTCCTTTAGTACCCCTTAATCAGATAACCTCTCTCTCTGAAGAATGGGGGGGGCTTTCAAACCTTTCATGTGCTCAGACAACAAAGGAGAAAAACAGGGATTCAGGATTTTCACACCATCCAAAGTCAGGATTTATTAACTCAAACTGTTCAACATCTGAGACTTGAGAGCTTAAAATCCAACTTAATTTTCCTGGGTGTCAACTGCTTAACCCCATCTCAGGAATTCTCCAGAACAGAGGATCTCTATTCCTCTGCAGTGACTGCCAGCCACTTCCAAATAGAATGAATTCACAGAGAAGGGACAATACCCAACTGCAGTCAGGTCAAGAGTATGTGTGTAATGGGAAATAGCTAGAGAAACTTTTCTTCTTATTCCAGTAAGTATAAGCAGAGCTAATTCCGTGTTTGAATGGTCTGGATTCACACACTGGGAGACTGTTAACCTGCAGAAATGCTCTTTATTAGCCCTGAGTATCAGTCACTCTGTCTAGGTGACACAAAAATAGACAAACCTGAACATAAACCTCCACTACCCACACACACCTCTTGGCCTTTAAGGACAGGTACATACACAAGCAAGACGTGAGGCAGCTGCATCCTTGAACGACAAAGGCATTGGGAAAAAAAAAGGAGTGATGTCTTACTTCCCTTAAGGGAATGATCTGTCTTACCAGAAGTTCTTGGCAATATTTTGGAAATAATGGGAGCAGGATTTCCCAAGGACAACACACATTGGTTTGGGGGTTTCCAGTGCAGTACATCCTACCATAAAGGAAGGCCCAGAAAAAGAAATGCAAGCCGATGATAAAACTACGGGTGGAAAGTCTGACAAAAATGCCTTTTGTTCTCAGATCAAAACAAAGATTGTCCAAAGCCTGTTGTGCATATGCTGTGAGAAGGAAAAACTTCCAACTTGGTGGCTATCACAGTCAGCACCCAGACAGGAGACTCTGCCAAACCTCTTCTGCCCCTCACACAAACCAGACTAAAACTTCATTTACCAGCCATGTCTAATTGATAACAATTTGTTTTGTTTTAATCAGAAATTTCATCCTAGACGAAAAACTTTCTCCTCAAAGATTTATTAGGCCTGCACAATTGTCCTCAAAGAGGTTGTTTTGACAAGCACTTGCTTCCAAACAAGAAGATCTCGCCAAAGAGAAGCGTCAGTGGCGTGACTCAGGTTCCATCAACGGTAAAGAGGTGGCCAAGCCTCTGCCAAGACTCACCTATCCATCTCATGAGGGACGTCATGATTTGAAGATACTTGGTCTTCTGCACATTGAAGAAGGTGAAAGGACCCAGGAGGAGCGTGAATGCTGCCTGGAAGGACAACAAAATCACATATTAGGTTAAAAACCAGAAATTCTGCCAGCAAGATGAATTTATCAGTAGAACAAAGCCTGCATTGAAAGTTCACCTCCAGACATGTCCGTTTGTCACAAAGCTTTCTTTGTTGCTTAATTTTACAGCTAAGTTGGCTGAGACACAGAGGGTCAAGTAAGCTGTTGGGGATCAGAGAACATGCCTCAGGCAGAAGTAGAGCTCAGGATCCTCTTAACTCTCAGTCGTTTGCTATCTCTGCTACAGCACTCCTTTACTGACACATTTCAGTAAAAGCTCTCAGTGCAGCCTTACAGAACATTAAATATTAAACTGTGGCCTCTTTGCTCAGTTTAGGTCTGAATAGCAACAGCCCTAACCAGTCTGGTTCCATTAACATTGATGGGGTGGCTTTGGGGTATCCCAGGCTCAACAGCAATGGAGCCAGGTCTGCCTGGAGCTTTTTTCCCCCACGCTTAAAGTCGCCTGCATAAAACATAGAGGTTTTTTTATATATGTAAAAACAGATAGTAGGAAGCTACAGTGTAACAGTTCAGCTCCTGGAAGCTGAAAACCTGTTCAAAGTGAGGAAAATGTCATCAAAGAGATAATCATAAGAAAGAGCTCAATTCATTGTGAAAAATAAAGGTTCTTCAATGAAGAATTTCCTCACTGCCCACTTGGATGTCTATTAAGAGACTGGTGTTTCATAGAATCACAGAATGGTTTGGGTTGGAAGGGACATTGAAGACCATCTCGTTCCAACCCACTGCCATGGGCAGAGACCTTCCTCTAGACCAGGTTGCTCAAAGCCCTGTCCAGCCTGACCTTGAACATTTCCAGGGACGGGGCAAATTAAACTAGGGTACACTGCAGCACCAATCTGTTGCACCTCTTCCAGCTGGGCTGCAAAATACATCCAACAAAGATCCATCCTAGAAATCTGGACTATACAGCTGCCCATGAGAGTTTCTTCTAGCACCTCCTAGAGCACACAAGGCAACCATGCTATCAGCCCATGCTCAGAGGTGACATGTCCTGTGCACTGTCACCTCTGCTTGGGCACTAAGCAGCACTTGGGCCTTACCTACCCCAGAGAAAGGAGAAAAGGCTTCACTGCAGGAAGAAAGCAGACCTTGGCTGCCATCTGAACACAAATTGAGAGAAGCTGCTTGTGACAGGGAGAGGAAATGGGTGCTACTGAAGAGAACCCTGCCTGTTCTTCATGGGATGGCACCAGCTAGCAATACACTAACAGGTCCAAACACTGTAAGCAGGCAGTGCTTAGAAAGCCACAGCACACACAGTATAGGTTTGTAGAGCATCCCAAAGAGATTTTTAAAGACAACTATTCAACATTAATATTTACACATTGCTCTTTTCCATGACTTTTTAAAGCAGTTCAAGAAAAGGTGTCACCAGAAGCGAAGAACTGGGACTCAAAGGGGCACGTCTGCCGAGCCTCAAGGTCTCTGTCAACCCCAACAGAGTCAGGACAGAACAGAATCCAAGCTATTTTAAGACTAGCACAACCCCAAGAAACCTTTTTTGAGACAGTTTCAGAATATCTGCAAGGCAAATTGGAAATGCCTCACATCACAAGTATTCTCAGGTGACGAAAGTAAATCCAGAAGGGGAGCAGGGGAGAGAACCCTCAGTTTGACACGTTGCTTGGTGAGGATATATTCTGATCCGAGACCATTGCTTACACCAAGTCTTGCTTTTTCTGGTCACATTTTTAAAAAGGACAGGAAGCATACACAGAACTCAGATTTGTGAAGCAATTGATGGTTGTTGGAGGAAACACTGAAATCACACAGAACACAATGCCACAGGCATAACTGGCAAGATTGAGAGCCAAACCAGCTTTAACAGTTATGGGACTTGAGGTTTTCACATAGAAGCAAACCAGTCAGTTACAAGCCTTTTTTTACTCTTCTACCTCTTGCTCCTTTCTTCTAACTGGAAGCTTAACTCCACTGTCTTACCCAGTAGGGACTGCCACTCTACCCTAGAGCAGTGTACAAACTCCAACAGACTAAATAAACCTTTGACTAAAACGTGATCTAGGGCAAGGGCTCAAAGCAAACAAAACCAATTGTCTTACTGAAAAGTATTCTTGAGTTTGTGACTAATCTCTTTCAACCTTCTCTCCCAATACTGCTCAACACAGCCTCCCTTCAAATCAGTTTATAGCTCCTTCATCAGAAAGCACTGAGCACAGAGACAGACTAAGGATGGTGATAATTAAGGAACAGGTGTCTGCTGCAAATGAGAATGCTCCAGAACCAACTGGCAAAACAGCCCCTCAAACCATAGCAAGGATTGACAGAAAATCACCAAGCACCAAAGCAGCTGGGTCTGAAACCCAGATTTGCCTCACTCACCGAGGAAAGAAGCCATGTTAAGGTAGATTTGGAGCTCAGTTGCTGAAAAGCATCAAAAAGCATCCCTAGGTGCTGAATGTCCTTCACCTTTTGCAGTTATTCTCCAGTCCTCAGAGCACTTTAAACAACTAAATCCATTCAGCAAAGTTTTCAACTCTTCTCCTCTCTGGCCTTTACTGCTTAACTCACGGGGAAGAGATACAAGTAGTTGTGCCTGAATGGTTGAATGTCCCGCTCCATCCTTTAGGATGATCCATGTCTTCTGTTCTTAACGAGATCCTGGTCCAAAGCAACCAAGCGAGATTAATTCTAGTGCAACAGAAATTCATTACCTTTTCCACTTGACACCCATTAGTGATCCAAGATGGATATCCATGGATCAATACAAACAATGCTAAGGCCTGCGATGAGATGAGGTCACCCTGCTTTGCAGGGGTTTGTGCCAACCACTTTTAGGAAGGAAAGCTACAGAACACACTGGACTGCTTGGGAGGAGAAGGGCTGGGCAGAACAGGATATTAAACAGCCAGATTAACATCATTTTGAAGTGAAGTTGTGTATAGCTTAACAGGATTGAGCACAGGGCAGGAAAAAGGGGCCAGTTTCTCACCAACAGCCAGGACATGAGGACAAGGACTCAGCCCCTGGATTAGAACTAATCTTACCATCAACCATCAGAAGAGGCCCAAGGCCAGGAACCCTATTTAAAAACACATCCCCAAAAGGATGAGAAGAGACCACAGTTCTTAGCAGAAGGATGTCTACTTGCTCTACCTTGCTGTGCCAGACACCTCAATGCTCTTCCGACCCATTAATTAGTTTCATAACTTCTCCCTAAGGAAAAAGTAAGCCCAAATAAGCACCTCAGACATATACCCAAACTTTCTACCTAATGTTTTCTGAGCTCAAGTCTCTCCCAGAGGGAAATAATTCACAAAGTGCTTCATTACACATGTAATTCAAACAATCTAAAACTGGCATAGAAAACTGTACCAGTCAGCCCTGTCAGAAACCAAATATGCAGAGCCCCGGCACATGAAAAAACTCTCCCAAGTTTTCCAGTTCACCTCTTGAGTCAGCTGAGGTATTTTCTAGGAGTCTATCATTCTCTTCCTAAGCTTCAGCAAATAAACCCACGCAAGGCAGAATGGGCATAGTCTACTTTGATTAAGATTTTCTTGCTAGTGAAGTAGTTTCTTAATAGAAACAAGCAGGCATAGGGGGCTGACTCACTGTTAAACCGAAACAAGGTAAAGGAATGCTTTCTTCAGCTAAGGAGGAGAACTGAAACTATTAAGTGCTGTCTAAATTCACAGGATGTCAGACAGAAACCATTACAATGCTTTTGCACAGGGCTGGCTATTAAGAGCGATTCCCTCATTTCCCTCCAAGCTCCTCCATTAAATGGGAAAGGCCAAGTAAAACTCCAGGCTCATAGTGGAGGGTATGTGGAACCCACACATAGCAAATAAACGAAAAATTCTTTATTTTGCCTTCCTTTCTCATGCTGAAAAACAGCATGAAAATCCAGCACACTAATGACTAAAAAAGACAGTGTCTTTGTTGCTTTTACTGACATTTCCAGTCAAAAAATGAGAAACCAGTGAGGGTAGAAGAAAGAACAGCAGCCTGTCACCCTGAATTACACTCTTCCCTGCAGGCTAGTAGGAGCCACAAGCAGCACATGAGCTTGCTCAACCCCTAGGAGGGTCTTCAAATCCATTCCTCCCACCAAGCCAAGGCACAGCAGTACAGGCACCAAGGTCTGGGATCTTCCCTGAGCTGGCAACTCAGCTGACAGCACTTTCCCAGCCTCTGCACCTGTCAGCTCTCAGTATTTCAAAATGAAAAAGCAGGCTGGTCAACTTGAGTCTTCTTGCTATGGGGGAACTAGCTACGGCTTACCGTTGCCTGGAATATATTTTTATATATATTTACATATTTCTAAAAGTATGTTTTATTAAAGCTCTTATGTTAAAACTTGGTTACATAACCTTGTTTATTGGATTATCTTATAAAAGCAAGAGTAAGATCAAGTGTTAATAGGACATCTGGTTGGTTTTTATCAGCTTAGTTGCAGCCAAGAGGACCACCAAGAGAGCTCTCAACCACTAAGTGATGGCCAGCTAATGCCAGGAGTCTTTCAGACCATACAAACATCCTTTAAGCCAGTCAGAGGGTTATTTGACCAAACGGGGTTTTTATTGACCTGAAGGGTCCATCTATCACTCTGAACCAGTACAGTTCAATAGCTTTCATCTGCTGCTCAGCATGTGGCTTTTACAGAAGCAGTCAATACAGCTCAGGAAGCACAATTAGCATCCAAAACTGATTCATGTATTAGATGCAGTAGTTACAGCGTTATGGCTAGTGCCTGCATACATTTGCAAGAGGACCATCTGAAAAACCAGCCTCATTCATAACTGTCATCAGAACTCACTTGTTTTCATGCTACACAAACTCATCTGTAAGAATTACATCTATCTTTGGTGCTTGCCAAGTAGTGAATTAAAAACAGTAGCTATTGCTTCTTACTGATTTAGAGCCTTGAAACTTTCAGAAAGATTGGGTGGAAGCAGGGTATGTACCTGAGCAAAGTGAGACCATGACTGTTAAATGCAGCAAATGTGCCAGGAGCAGCGCAAAAAGTTCAAGAGTTTTTGAATAAAATCACTTGTGCAGCACAGGGCTGTCATACCAATGAGAAGTTACTAAATTTCAGATAACAGAGGAATGATCCCTCAGTTTTGATGTGAAGATGGAGAAGAGGTGTTGTAGTCCTCCCTCCTTAAATACCCATCTCCATTTGGGCCCCCAGACACCCTGCCTTTTCCTTTCCTCCTCCCAGCCTTTCACACCCTCATTCAAAACCAGAACCCACCCCAAACCATATAATTCTTTGGAGTTCTTGCTTCCTTTTGAGAGAAGTGACATCATCTCAGCCACACTTCACCTTACGATGGTATCAACTCCATCTCTGCAGATATTGATGTTTAAATTTCACAGCCGTTGAGCAATAGTACCTCTGCCCCAGAAGACAGCACAGCAAATAACCCTACTCTAAAGAGGGGTAAGATAAGAACTCATAAAAAAAGACACTGGTTTAATAAAATCACTCTCCTTGGTAGACTTTTGATACTTTTGCAGGAAAGCCAAAGGTTCAATGTTTGATACCGGACCGTGGGTACACAACATTCCCACAGCAAAGCCTGACAAGAAGATGACGACACAAGCTTGACTGGACAAGCACTTCCCAAAGGAAGCATTGCTTGATTCTGTGCTACAATACAAGGACAGTCTTCTTGAGCAGGGGAGGAAAAAGTAGACATTTCTTACATGCTGTCAGAAGAGGCAATTCTGACACTCACTCTACTTCTGCAAGATGTCCCTGAGCTCAGAGCTATTTCACAACCCAAATGAGCACTAGAAGGGACAGATGAAACAATCCAATAAAATCAGACTGTGCAAGTACAGAGAGCAAAGAAGATGTCAGAGAACTGGGATAACTCTGTTCCCACCTCAGGTGTTTTCTACTAGAGTGTATTATGTGTAGGGAAAAGAAATGTCCAAAAAGCAAAACTGGATTTATTGGTATGGGTACAGGTCAGAGATTTTATTCCTGTCTGGAAGGCTGAACTAGACCCATCGCCTTCAGTAATTCCTTAGGAACTGGTGTTCTATTCATATCCTCAGGGAATTTTTAGGTCTGACTTTGGAGAGAAATATTAAATGCACGGTGCTTTCACCACTCTTGTTTGGGACTCCTAGATAAAGAAAACACCTTCATGGCATTTCGGACCTACCTGCAGCTCCCCCAGCACACACCTCTCCACCCACATCAAGTTGTAGTTACTGCAGTGCTACCCCATGGTGGGCTCCAGTTACTCCTGCCAGGGCCTCAGGGCTTTTCAGCTAAAACATCTTAAGGAAACGGTCTTGAGTGTGGTGTCCTCTCTGCCATCTCTTGTCCCCTTCACTAGGGTGACAAGGCCATGTTTCTGTCCTACATGAGCTCATATCTCAAGCTACAGAGCCAGATGGCCAGTCAGCAAGGGCGGTGATCCAAGCTTTCCTTGGTAAAGCTTTACCCCTTGCAGTGGACAGTACAAATATAAATACATGGAAAGAGTTTGATTGTTCAGGAAGGAGCTTTTTAGAGAGCTGAAAAAAAAAAAAAAGCTGAAAATCCACAGCCTCTCAAGGCTGGAGGCAGGGCTGCAGCAGGGGCTGTGCTGATAGGCAGCAAGTTATCAGCAGACAAGCTGTTATGAAGCTCAAACTTCGTTGAAAAGAGATAAATCAGGTACAGAACAAGGACTACTCAAAGAAGTTGAGACGCAAGAGGGATTTTAACCTCTAGATCCCCTGCACAGTCAGGAAGTCACAATGGAGGGAGGATGCAGCCACCAGACATCTCACAAGGAATATTTATAGCTGAAGAAACAAGGGCAGTTATGCTTTGGATATAGCAGGCAGCTGCCACAGCAGCTCCAGTAATTAACGTGCTGCTCTCGGGACACCTGGCAGAGCTTTATAATCATAACTCACACCAGGCGTATTCCTGGCACTGAGGAACCCTCACCCACCTTCTTCCCCAGTTCCTTCAGGCAGAGAGGAGGTATCCTCCAGGAATTAAGACCTTGGCTGCTGCCAGGCTGGTTTTTGCCAGCAAAGCAAAGTGGCCTTTCACCCACAGTACCCTTAAAGCTGGATGCTGCCTCCCACAGTTCCTGTGCCACAGTGATCCCAATGCCTCATCCAAAATGGAAGACGTTCTGCAAGGGATGAAAAGAAGTGCTTGTATCCCCAAAGATACCAACTTCAGTGGATCTGAATACTATCTAGAGATTTTCAAAGTCTCTAGCCCAGGACCAGCATTTGATTCTGACTGCCCACTTAGCAAAAAGGTGTAGTCATCCCAGCTCCTTACAAGCTCTGATCTTGCTGGGCATCCAACACACCAAAAACCAGCTGTGAACTGGGCAGCCCCCACATGCAGCCCTGGGAGGCCAAGGCAGAAGCAGCACAAGGACAGCAAGGCAGTACTTGAGGGTGCTGCTCTCCTCTCCCTATCCTTACTCAGGGCCACAACCTGTTTCTGGAGCTAGCCAATCTCTGAACACCAGGAACTATCCACTTTGGAAAGAATACCCTGAAATACCCGTTCTTTCTCCACTTAAATTGAAGGAATTCAGGCACAAAGTGTTCTCAGAAAGTCACTAGGTGCAAGGATTCTGTCCCTGGCATACCTGGGGTGTGCAGGACCACAGCCAGCAGCAAGCTTACACTCTCTGGGGTAAATACACTTCCATTATCATTTTTCACAACCAGAGAGAGAGAGAGGCCAGCAATAACCCCGAGGTGACTGGCATATAATTTTTCATCATTGGAGTATTTATGGCACAGCCGTTTGCAGCATCTTGTAATCACTTTACCGCCTCCTTGACCCCTGGCTCCCCCTTATTCTGCATCTCCTAATTGCATCTGGACAAACAGGAGGGAAGCAGCAAAGTGGATAGATGCAGGAGAGCTGAATGCTTGGGCTGTGATACTTGGAAGGACAGCAGAGGAGGTGCAGAGCCAAGTTTGGCTGTACCCCCCACCACCAGCTTGCTCTGATCTCCTACAGCATATGAAAGTGGAGCTTTCCTCCTTCCTGACACTGGCTGACCTTGAGAAGTTGTCCTCTGCCTCCTCAATTCATTACCATGGTACGAGAGATTAGTAAGTTTCCTCCAAGAAAGTGTGAGGGCATCATCTTTATACACAGATACTGCCCCAAATTCTTGCATATTCCTAGCTCTCCTGGCAGGGCATTGGCAACTACAGCAATATTTATATTGACTACAAAAGCCCTTGGGTTAGACAGCACAAAGCAAGGGAGATGTGGACCAGCATGACACGGATGCACAGAGGGCCCTGCAAACATGTCAAGCTACAAGCTGCCAGGGTTAGGAGGTACTTGGGTTCAGCAAGGATGAATGTTCCTGAAGGCCACTAACCCCTTGTCTGCCACAACACCAACAGTGCTTCCACCACTAAGCCATTATTTTTCCTTTTTACTTTTTTCTCCTACAAACTTCTCAGTTGAGTTTCAGGGGATTCTCCAGCTGCCTGGAGGATGCAGCTTCAGGGGCAGCATCATCCTGCTCACTGTGTCATGCAGGAGTTGCCTGAAGGGAAGGAAAGTCCGTCACTTTGTAACTACTTAGCACAAAACAAGAGATTAAGCCTTGCTGCCCAGGGCTCGTGGGGTGTCTGTTCACTTCCAGCCTTCTTCCCTGTACAGCGCACACCAAACTGGTGCAACAGGCTTGAGAGATCAGCTGTGCCCCAGAGCATTATATCGACTTCAATTTAAAAGATAAATCCCAGCTGCGTTATTTGTATTTATAGTCCTGCTTATAGAAGCATGAGCTACATGTGGGATTTGCTGATGGAGTCCAAAAATCCACATTTTTGGACAAGAGCGTCAGTGATCTCACTCAGACACACAGCACAATTTAGGATGGTGTTAAGTTGCAGATATGGGTCTGTCCAGAGCTTTCCTCCACAGCTTCTGATAACGTTCAGAGCAGCAGAACTACACAATTCTGCAGCCCTGGTGCTTTCTACCTGTATATTAAGGAATTAATAGTGATCTCAGGGGATGAGAGATCAAGACTGCTGTTTACTTGATGAAAACGCTGATGTGAATCGATCAGGCAGCAAGGTCAGACCCCTGTTTAAAAAAAAAACTGGTGCTAAAGCATCAAACAAAATACTGGAAAATATGCTGTTAAGAAAAAGGCTTACATTGCATTTCCCAGGGGATTGTTTAGCTGACTTAACAGGTCTTCTCCACCTCTGGCTCCTAGGATGCTGTCACAATCACTGCAAAAAGTAACACTGCACAGGGGAAATGTATTTATTACTTATTTTCTACAAATGTTCTGAAAACCAAAGATTTATGGCTCTGCTGGAACAGCTTAGTCCAAGAAAGGAATTTTAAAAGGCCCTTTTTAAGCCTTTACCACTCAGTGTCAGGAGCGGCTGATCACATATATTGGTTCTGACACCTGCCCTATTCAGGAGAGATTGGTCTCCAGTATCAGGAGAGAACAGTGTCAGTTTTGATGCCTTGCTGCCCAAGTGAGCTGACTCCAAAGGACAGCTTTATTCCGGGAAAGCAGCAGCATGGCCTCTCAGCCTTGGCAGGGTGGCTGTGCTGGGCAACACAGCTGTGGTTTGAGCCCAGCATCACCTCTGATGAGCTCCCAGCTGAAGGATGTGCAGAAAAGCAAACAGAGATCTATCTAAAGCCACTGTTTTATCCAGTTTGTTTAGATGGTTTGCTTCCAAGGTTCATGCTCACCATCCAACACCACATAAGTTAAACCAAGCACTGAAGTGTGCAGGACAGTCCTCCTTGTGGAAGCCAAGAGTGTCTGAGCTCACTGATGGCCTCTGCCCATGGCATCAGCCACCTTGCTTCTCTGAAGGGCTGGTACCACCTGCAGCACACCTGGCCATGCATTCAAGCAGCACCACAGCACCCTCCCCTTCCAGACAGCCCTTGCCAGCCTGCTGGAGGAGCCAGAGGGGCCAGAGGGACAGGATTGGTCCTTTGGAAAAGCTTAGTGTCCAAGTGACAAGCACAACTCAAGCTCCACTTAGGAAAAACCCACTTCTCATTGTGAAGTGAACAGACAGCTCTGTACAGAAAGCACATTCTAGTCCCTGCACTATTGATTTTCCAGTGAAAAGAGACAAGCTAATCCATTAATGTTAGTTGCTTCAAAGCGTGGTCTTGCAGTTGCTTCAGTCTGGTCCCAAAGGCTGACTCTCCCACCCAGTGTTTGCCTTCTGGCTGATGTTTCTTTTACTGAAAATGCCATCAGTTACAAGGAAGCAAGAAAAATCACCCATCAGAAGCTGAACTCCAGCTCTTAGGTCACTGGTACAACAAGCTTGTATTTCACCACACTCATCTGCCTCTCCTCCTGTCAGATCAGGAGGAACCTCTTTTTTACAAGGCCAGTTATTATCTGAAGATCCCTCTGCATAAGAAAACACAAGGGGTGTGGAAACCTCCAGTAGAACCAGTTTATCTATCACAGGCATATGATGAGCAAGCAATTGAAAGGATTTATTGATAAGCCCACAGAAGAATGGACCAGGATGAAGGAGGTAGGATTTATGCCATATTAACAAGGCTTTGTGCCAATTTCAATCTATTAGTTGCACAATAAAAAGAGCTGAGACTTGCCTTCCCATCCCACATCCAGACACCATTTATTTTAGCAGAACTTGGCTCCTATCCCTCTTCAACCACTTCAGACCAAAGCAACAACTTAACTGACCTTACTTTTTGGAGGCTGAGTAGATGACAGGCATGAGAAGACTCCAATCAGCCTCTGAGACAGGGCTTTTAGCCAAGCAAAGCTGTATTTCAGAGGCACCTGTAACAATTTGGCCTACTGATATTGATAATTAATGCAGTACTAATTCCTCTCATGTCACAGCAATGCTTCTAAACTCAGGTGGCCTGTACACATAGAAATGGCACAATATTCTGGACTCTTGGAAAGCTTTTCTTTATTCTGAAGGCTTTCAGAACTGCCTTTATGCACAGAAGTAGCAGCTGTCTTTTTTGTACATTTGTTTCTATTTCTATATCAGTATCATAGTAAACCACATCAAAGCATTTGTGGTAAGGAATATAATGCAATATTTTTGGCAAGAAGGTCTTACCACGAATAACTTCTTATAGGATATGCAGGGTGACAAGCTAATAGTGCCCCAGTCCTGCTGCATCCTTACTGCAAGCTGAGGTAACCTAGAATACAACAATGCTACAGTTTAAGCAATTTATTTAAACAAGATGATGACTTCACACCGTGAGGATAAACTTCCATCAGCTTTCCTTCCTTTTTACTGGCTCACTCTGGGAGCCCAGGACAAGTGCCCCAAACCTTTTTGACTGATGTGCTGTGAAATCAGCCCTCCTTGCTCCAGCTCCTGCCACTGAGGCAACTACCTTCTCCACCACAGGTTCTCAAGGTCTCTAGATATTGAGACCTGTAAGAATAAATATCCAGGAGACAGCAGCTGTGACCCATTTATTACCGGATGTTGCTGCAGGGCACAGCTGAGGAAGGCAGGGCAAAGGAAAAGCACTTGCTGCAAAGGGAACCATGGAGAAAACCCAGGTGCCCTTGGAAGAAGCACTCTGCTTGCAGCACTGCTCCAGCTCTGTTGCTCCAGTTCCCAGTTGGCAACAGACAGCTTAGATCAAGCATGGATGTTCAAGTACTGCCATGAGGGCTCCTCTCATATCACTGCTGGGAGGCAAAGTATAAAACAAAAAACAAAAACAAAACAAAACAAAAAATCTACAGAGGCCAACAATGGACTGAGAGGCCACAAGAGGATCGTGTACCAAACAAGCTGATAAAACTGCCCCAGTGCAGGTAAATGCATTTCGAAGCATCCGTTTCGACAATAAAAATCTGAGATACCTTTACCCAGAGCAGGGCAGAGGCAGAGCCAGGAAGGAGAAATGCCGTGGAGGGAAGCAGAGCACGTACAGCAGGCACACAAAGCCCAGCACTCCAGCCCGCAGCCGGAGCGCGCCGGGAAGGCAGCACCGCGCCGAGGCCGACGGGATCCACATCAACACTTATCAGTTCAGCCTTTGCATTTGCCAATTAAATTCTGCTGGCACTGAGCAATGGTACAATGGTACGTGTGTCCTCAGACCAGCTACTCACCCTCCTGCACAGCCTCCTGCAGCTGCAGCCCGACCCCGCTCTGGTCACTGATCAGAGCGTCGGGCGGGGCTGACATTGTTCCCTCCTGAAGAGGGACAGTAAGCGCCTGCAAGCCCTCTCATTTTATTCAGTGCACAAGCACGTTTCCAACTGGGATAATCTCCATTAAACCATCTGCGCTCCCATCCTCGCCCGGCCCGCACCCGCTGGGCTGCCTGTGATACTGCAGCATCTGTGAACCGGCACAAGCGGATGCCACGTCCCTTTCCCAATCAGCTAAAAAAACCAACAGAGACTCAGACAGAACAGATGCACCTGGTGGCTTTGACGCGCTACAGAGCCAGGCTACCAGGAGTACCTGTGCCAGTGCCTCTTCTGAAAGGCACACGGCTCCCCTTGAGAATTTAATCCCTTTCCTTTCCATCATGGGAAGACACCATGTCCTAGATTGCCAGAAGAGGAGGGCTGAGAACAGAGTAGAGGTTTCAGTCTCAACGACTGCCCTGGTGCAGAACAGAAGTGTTGTTTGCCAGGTCATGAACACAGTTTGGGTCAGACACTCTGAATGGCTGCTGATCCCCAGGATTTAATCTCTTATTTATTTCAGTATCTGCTTTCTAGAAACAGGGACTATCATGTCACATTCCTACGTGACTTGGACAGAAAGACAGGGAAGTGTTACAATGGAAGATCTGAAACTTAAATCTGCTGCCCATTCCCCACAACCTCCACAGCAGAACGCTGTGGACCCTACAGAGAGCATGATAAAGCAGCTGCACTGAAGTGTGAATTCAGCACTGAGAGAATGTGACCCTGTCCTCAGCATTACCAGAGACAGCCAAGGGACTTGGGAGTCACTCCAGCTGTTGAGGACATGGCAGGGTGGTGACAGGTCTGAAGCAAAGATAGAAAGCCATCGATCTGCTTTAACTGCAATCACTGCTTGCCTTCAACAAGGTCGCTGGGCTGCCCAACACATGCCTTTCTTCCAGCCCATTTGTCCTGCAGGGTCTTGCCCTCACAGGTGTGGAACAGCACAGCAAGGCTCACCTTTCAAACCTCCCAGGTCTTTTATGGTCCCAAAAAGGAGGCAAATATTAGCAGCAAGTGATGGGACAGGAGAAAAAGTCTATTTACATATTTCCTGCACTTGCCTTCACTTATTTGTTTTTCAAGTCTTTATTTTCCAAAGCAGTTTATAAACAAGAAGCGAGACAACCATTTGTTCAGACAAAGGTTAATAGGGGCCTAGCGGTCTCTGAAGACTCTGCAGACACACTTAGGTGTGAAATCTTAGAGCAGCAATAAAGATGCTGCACAGACAAGCAAGTCTCAAGAGAAGAATTTAATCTGTCTAAATATTCTCATTATGTACACAGTTTTCAGCTTCCATTCACAGTAATCAGAGCAGAGACAGCTTCCAGAAGCCTTTTTAGACAATAAGGCGTGAAAAAGGATTTTTACGTCCGTCATTATTCTTCTCTCCATCCCCAGCCTGAAGAGTCAATGTTTGAAATGGTTTTTGTTGAAAAGAAGACACAGTGTCGGGAGAGAAAAAGTTGACAGGAGGAAGGCAGCACGGGTCTTTGGCAGACTGGTGGGACTTGGCACAAGGCAGCTCCCATTGGCACCATTTGTCCATAAAACCTCAAATAGATCATTCTCCTGGTAGTCCAAAATAGGTTTTCTGTAGGATCATGCACAGAGTATGAAATACAACACTACTTCCAGAGAACTGCTTCACTGGAACTGGCAAGAAGTTTCAATTACATCCATCTTGCTCCTAAAAGTTGCTTAAACCTAAATACAGTACTAAGATAAGGTAGGAAAACCAGAGGCAGGCATCTAGGACAAAAGGGCTGATCCAAAAACTCAGCTGCTTTCTTTTGGGATCACAGTGTCCATCTGTACCCTTGCCACAGGAGAACTTGTCTGCAAAAAGAGATCTTGTTTGTCCACTGAAACGTGGAACCTGAATTGTTCCATCAGGCAAGAATTCAAAACAGAAAGTTAAGAAAACAGAATAGTTCTCTATGGGTATGATCCCCTGGGACCAAGAGAAGCTGTGCTTTTGATGCATCTCACCCCTCCTCACTTTCATGTTGCATTTTCCCCTTCACATAGACAGGTTTCAGCTTTTCTAGCATGTTCAAAACTCTACTTCTATACACAAGAAGCTTGGACAAAATGTGTGGTTTACTACTGAATTTTTTGCTTGAAGTCAAGTGACTTCCTTCCCCTGTCCTCCCATCCCCAGGTTTCTCTCAGAAAGTTTAAGAACTCAACTGGTCACTGACTGTCCACGCTGCAAACAGGACAGTGGGGAAAATATTAGCCAGGACAGCAGGGGAAAAATATTAGCCAGCACAGCCACTTCAGAGGCAGCCCAAACTCAAAGCCAGGGTCAGTACTGTGGTCTGAGTGTTTTATAAATGATTACATCTCTTATCCCTCTCTAAGGAGGTCATCCATCCTCTCTGTTTTCTGGAGAATGAAACCACACAGGTCAAGCAGGGAGTGGGACCAGAAGAGCTGGAGGCAGAGCAAGTCCCAGTTTACTCCCATCCTCACCCAGAGTAAGAAGCATTAGAGACCTTAACAGAAAAGCACAACTTAGAGGTAATGCTGACACCCAGCAGTCTCCTGAAAATAGTGCTTGTGAGAACTGACCCCACCAGTAACCCACTATAGACTGAGTGGTCTGCTCTCCCACAAACAATCCCACCCTCCATCTAAGGGGGCACAGAGAACAACACTGAAGCCTCATTCCAGTTACTGAGCAGGAAAGGATTAACCACTAGCAAAGACTCTGCAGATATTTATTCTCCAAATCCAGAAGACAAGCAGAGGGAAAAGCTCCTCTGAGAGTTATGTACACAGACTGAAAGTCCAATGCTTACACAGTCTTAATTTTTTTTAATTTTGCAAGTCCTAACAACAATTATCTTCATGAATTATAGACATAATATCTGAGAGATGCAGGCAGTAATTAATGCATGTCTGCCTTTTCTGACTAGCTCCTTCTGCTGGATCAGGGAGAGTTATTGAAATTCAGGAAGGAAATCTTCAATCTTCTAGAAGTTTTAAAGAAACAGACCAAGACAGAATTTAATAAAGCAATAATATTTCTCCTAAATAATTAACTAGACTTTGACATTCACTAATATTTCTGAGGCCCAGCTCTTACTTAGCAATAACACTGGATGTCATCCACTGCATGTCCAAAATGCACTAACTGCAAAATTACCTCTGGATTTCCCTGCATACACGCAGCCACCCTCATTCCTTTTACTTAAAATTCTCACTGAGACCCTTAACAGAAGCCACACTATGCAGCATGGGCATCCTTCCCTCCTACATTTTGCCCTACCAACATCTGTCTCCAAATACAAGCTCTCAGCACTCCCCAAGCTCTAGAGAAGCCATGTTCACCATCCTTTGGGAAAAACTCTGGGCTCAGAGCAGAACCCCAGCACAGCATTAGATGCAACAGACAATCCTGAACTAGACAAAACTGTTACTAAGGCAGTCTATAGCACTGGATGTTGTCTGAGCTGGTTGTTTCCATCATCTTTCAAGTAGCAGATTCTCCTGCAGCATTAACAATTTTATTCACACAGAATGGATTCAATGATCCTTGTGGGTCCCTTCCAACTCTGTGTATTTTATATTCTAAAGCACTCAAGTGAGTTTAATATACTTCAGTATCTTGACAATTACCCCCAAGCGAATAATATTACTTAGGCAACCACTGAAAAACCCAGTGAAGAAAACCCCAGCCTTTGGCAAAAACATCTCACCTGTTTAAGCAATATAAAAGCACACACCAAGATGGACAGAACTCAAACTCAAAACCATGAGGATCATTCTGATGACCAACAAGTTCAAACACAACCATGTCACCAAGAATAGGGAGGGGGTATTTGGCCAAAAAAAGTCAGACTGAACCAAAAGTTTCATACTCTGTTGTTCACTTGAACTACATTATTTCTACAAGAAAAAAAATCCCTATGAACTAGAAGCAGAGTTTAAGTGGCAACAACAGTCAACCCAATTCAAGAAGCTCACCAGATACAGCCTGTAAGCATCAATCCTTCGAATCGGCCCCCAGCACTTGTCCGTGTCATTGTACTTTGTGCCATCTCCAACACTGCAAGAATGGTTGCCAGTGACACTGCTGGGAAAGGAGGGAGAAACAAAAGACAGTAATTAACTCCTAGCAGATGTCTTCCCCTCTCCTGCATTCAAGAAAGAAGAATGAGCAAAGGCCAATCCTCCTCTCTGCCCCTGATCACACTCACTTCCTTACATTTTCTGGACCATGTAACATAGCAAGTCACTGAGAACCAGAGGTTTAAAGGCAAATTCTTGAATTGCCTGCAGTTATTTGCAAATTTGATCATTTAACCATCAAGCTGGTGAACTTAAATATCTTGTGGTTCACTGAGGTTTTCCATTTTTGAGATACAAGTCCAAATCCAGCCCAGATTTGATCAAAACAATCTTTTCATTATCTGTTTCTTTGAGAAAGGCACCACTCCCCATCCAGAGCTAAGTCCATGTACCATCACCACTCACTGGCCTCAGACTTAGTAAGCCTCACACCCTCCAGCCCAAAGAGACAGAGAAGGGAACATATTGCAGAGTATTGCAATCAAACTATGGAGCAACAAGTCTCATGTCTGCAAGTGCTGAAGCTGGAAATACTTCACACCTGAGGACTTGTATGGAATCAGGTCAGCTACTTTGCAGGCAGGCAGCAGGCACTCAGGTGGGGAATACTAAACAATTTCACCTCCCACCCACAGGAGATGAGCTGTCCTTAAATCATTTCTCCACCGCATGCTTTGGAAAGTACAGCTGATCCTAGTCAGACTTATCACCCCATCAAACCCAAGCCTGTCCTGCTCCCTGGCAGCATACAACCTCTCAGCAGTAAGCACACTTACCAGGTCACCTGCATGAGAGAGACCGGCACCGCTGCTGCATAGATTGCCAGATCTCCATAGAGGTAGATAATTATGCAGAAATAGAAGAGGTTGACACCCACTGCAGAAAAAGAAAATATTGTCCAGATTCAGCAGAGTACACAGAGACTCTTGTACTCTGCACTTCAAATAGACAAAATTTTTAAGATCTTAAATCACCATTTACCTCCATAGTTTCTGCAGCAAACTCCACCCAAGCTCACGGAACTGACCATGGAATAGGAACTGATGGGGCATGAGGGGTCTCAGAGCTCCACTCTGCCTCCTTCAATAGCTGGCACTGATACCAAAACCTCTAGTTCAAGCCCATCCTGCAGTTAAGACCAACAGGTCTCACATAAGTCACCTGCCAGATGAAGCTGCCAGCTCTGAACAGCCACAGGCAAACATCCACGTGATGCTCTAAGACTCAGTGTGAGCACAGCCTGACAAAGTGAAATGCAGAGAGAATGTTTTTAGGCTCTGCTGATTCCAAACCCTCTGACTGCAAACCTGCAGGACTTTCACAATATGGATTTGTAGGGATTTGGCCCTGCAGAGCTCAGATTCCAATGGGCTGAAATGGAGCTGCTTTGGGAGATTCCCTACCACTGGCAACTTGAGCCAAGGTACAATCCTGCAAACTTTAAAACTCTTTCTGCAGCCCACTTACTCTGATGCCACCACATACTGTTCCTGCCCCTACTCATTTTTTGGATAGGTTTTTTCTCTGGTTTTTTAAATTATTATTATTTTTAATTTAAATCCTGCCCTGCCTTCACCTATGAGAATCCTAAAAATCTTACATAAATTAATTGAGTGCACAGAACACCGCTACTGAGGCACAACAAGACATTGCTGTGAAGGGCTAAAATCTACAGGGATAAAGAAATGCTTGATCAGACTCCAGGATTCTCTTCTTGCAACCACATCTGTATAAATCTCACCAAGGAAAAGCAAATTGGAAGGTATTTCAGAGTCAGATGAGTTACAGAATAAAAGCCTCAAGTTTATTTAATTTAGGAAGTTGACATTGAAGGAAAACAGCTCAAGAAACTTGCTCATACTTTCAAGCTGTGATGCCACCTGATGCTTAATCCCAGTGCAGCTTGAGCAAACCTCACACTCACAGCTGTGACAACTATCAAACAAGGACAACACTGCTGCAGGAATGAGGACTCATTCCTACAGTGCTTGGGTGTCCCAAAGCTTTACCATGTTTTGCCATCATACTGGATCTCTGGATGTCAGGAAACATTAACAGGCATTCTCTGCTGTTTAAATAAATCACTCCATATGCTGAGCCTGCTTAGCATAAAAGGGGCTGTATCAGGAATGCACCAAGAGAACTTTCCTACTTCTGTACAGTAGCACACTAAATCAGTCCTCCTGAGTTGTTCTTGGAGACAGATGGACTTATTACAGAAATTGTCAGATCATTCCATATAGTTCTCCCCTTGTTTTCTTGCTCTGTGAAAGATGTCTTCACAGTTAGGGAGTCTCTGAATTGTTCTGGAGACAGCAACAAACTACCTACCAGTCTTCTCCAATTTCCCATTAAGAAGGGTTGAAGGTTTTAAAAAATATCTGACGTAGGACAGAAGCTGCAGAGACACGAATCTTAAGACTACACTGACTCAGATAGATATTCTGTTTTGGGATCTGCGACTGGTCTCAGGACTCAGCTGCCCCACCCACCCAAAATAAGGCTGACGTGAGCAGCTAAGCCACAGAAGCACTAGCCACTACCCAGCAGCATCCCCATTCCAGCGCAGACCTCTCTGTCTGCAGGAAGCACAGGCGACACTCCTCTCCCAAACTCATCTTCTCCAAGACAGGAAGACTTTAGCATAAGTTCTTTTATAAACTGCTGCTGACCCTCCCTGATCAATACTTTCATTACTGGGCACAAAACAGGGTGGAAAAAAAAATCAATGACTTCCTGTGAGGAAACAGCATGACAGATGTGCCTAGAATCTATTGCTGCAATAAATGACTGCTCAGTCCCAGAAGAAAGCACCCAACACTGCACGTTAAAAAATAAAAATATTAAATCAAGAAAAAAAAAGTAGTTTTTCAGAGCCAGCTCTTTCAAAAGAGCACAAAGGCTCTTCACAGCCTAAACCTAAGTCAGCTCCCTTTAAGAAAGCAGACAATCTGGAATTGAGATTTATCCCTAGCTTACCTCCTAGGACTGCGGATTCAACTCCAGTCAGATTGTTGAAAATAAAAATCAGTCAAGGGAAAGGAGCAGAGAACTCACTAGAAATACAGGGGTTTTGAGGTCTACTGCACGGCTTTCATCAGCCTTCCCTCTGGAGGCTGTAAAGCTCTCCATCACCTTGGGTTTGGATACATACTTTGTATATCATGAGTAAACACCCAGACATTTGCCAGCTGTGAAACCTCACAAGCTGGTGCTTGGAGCTGGGAATTCCCCAGTGTGGCCCAGTTTCTCAGCACTAAGTGGTCACTGAGCAGCTGCCCTTGCTGAAGGCCTTTCTGTGCAGCTGTGGAGAAGGAGCACCTCAGCAGGGACCTGCAGAAGGAGGTCCTTCACCTGTCTGTCTCTGCAGCCACTTGCAGGCCAGAGGGTGTCTCTGAATCTGGACTCAGTGACAGGGATGGAGCCTCACTGCTGAGCTCAGACAGACAGAAAGCAGCAAATGAGTTACAGCTGCCCCAGGCCCTTTACTGTGGGGACCTCATCCCATTTGAAAGTCATAAGTAGGGTCAGACCATGGTCTGCAGCTGTTCCAGCCACCTTCCTGCAGATGGATTCAGCCCTTTCCAATGGGCTGAGTAGACCCTGGGGAGGATCCGTAACACAGAAATCAGATAACTCTGGCTAAAGCAACATTAAGAAGAGGGATTAAGATTTAAGAGTACTAAGCAGTTTATTTCACTTTGCTTGGAAGCTACATCAGTGCTGACAGAGGACACATATTCCCAGCACCCTCTACTGGCTGAGCACCAGAGAGGCCCAGAACCCGCCTGGCTTCTGGGGGTCCTTTCCAGCTCCTCTGTGAAGCACATGCAAAGAAGAGGCCTCCTGAAACCTGATGAGAACACTCTGACTCCTGCGATCCCCAGCCCTCCACAGCCCAGTGCTCAGCAATACTGCTAAACCCTGTTATATGATTGCTCTTGAAGCACTTCTCAAATAATACTCCCCCGAGGAGCATCAAGAGACAGGGATGTGTTTGTTGGCATACAAACAAACAGGATGGGGTGCCTAGGCAGACATTCTAGGAGCCTTTTTATTATTTTATTCAGGCATCAGTCTCATTTACAAGAGATGGTATGTGGCTCATGCCTGCCGCAGGCAACCAAGGATCTCTTTGTTACAGAACATTCTTAAAAGTTTTCTAGCCAATAGCATGCTTCTGAAGTTTATAGACAACTGTTCTAACCAATCATTAAAAGTACACGTACATCTGCTACAAACAATGCTTGCTTGTATGCCTTGTAATAACAATGCACAATATTCCATTATTAAGCTTAACACTTAACTATCTTGCTAAGCATATTTTCTGCAGCCTCAAGACCTGTCAGAGCCAAGCCTAGAAACTCCAACCATTGTTTAATGTCCTTGCTTACTATATAATTATATCTTCTTCTATCTTCAGGCTTTTGCAGTCGCAGGTAAACCTAAATTCTTTGCTTTATTTCTGAAACCTGTTTTTCTTACTCCACCTGAGAGTGAGAAAACACCTTTTCTGTTTCCCACGTGTTCACCATGCTTTACATGTAGCAAAGCAAATAAGCAAGAAAACTTGCCTGAGGTCATAACAACTCAGTGCTACAGGCAAGACCAGGAACAAGATGTTTCTGACACACTTCACTTCTCTGACTAAAAACGTGGCAGCCTAGTCCAAGGCGGATTATTTTGATAGCCCTAAGTGATTCAAATCTACAAAATCCCAGAAGAGGCATGCAGGAAAATTAAATTTTTTTTTCCATTAACTTTAAAATAAAAAGATAAAGTGCAAAGAATATTCACTCCTTAAGCCCAGCTTTCCTTCAGAGGCAACGGCTTTACACTGGTATAATACTGATGTAATGTAGTGGAAAAGACCCAGCCTTCCATCACCTCTTTGCAAGGTGGCCAGCAAACAAGGGAAAACATCACTTTCCACAAAAAATGGGGCCTGACAGGCTCAAAACTGCACAGCCATGGTATCTGATGATGTTCTGGCTCTGCACAGCATTTCATTGTCCTGTTTTACAGGTTTCAGAATCCTCATCACCATGGTTTGCATTTCTATCACACACATCAATGGATAGGGCTTTATTACAGCAGGGTTACAAGTTTGTTCCCTGGCATACAAAAGACATTTAAAAGCAAAAGACAAGCCAGCTGTCTATCATATCCTCAGCAGGGACCTCTTCAGCAGTTCATGTCCCAGCTCTCTCGATGATTCCTCAGATGCAGACAATTCCTAGAAGCTCCTATCAGAAGTCTCTCTCATTCAGACTGCTATTTACAGTGCTCAGGGAAGCCTGAATGTCTTGTTTTCAAATGCTACAACCAAAATGGAGATGGAAAACACTATAGCTGGGCTCTACTGCTTCAGACAGTGGAGATCACAGAGGACAGATGCAGTTCAGAGCTAAGTGAAGTGCAGTCAGAAAAGGCACTAACTTACACTTGCCTGTATCAAGAAACTGGTCTCATAACCTGCAGTGTTTTGCTGGTTCCATGCCCACCACAGCAGGTTCTGGCCCACCCGGCCCATAAATACTTCGTAGAAACACCACATAGGAGGATGAGTACAGTCCACAGAGAGAAGGAACAGAACATTTGGGTGGAATTATCACAAACTCAGGATGCAAACCCACACTGAGAAGCATGCAAACTTATGGAACAGCCATACACACAACGTGCAGGAGGACCCAAAGGGACTTGAAAATGTTCATCGCTTACCTTTATTGAAGAACATGGAAGCCATCTGGCCCATTTCCACCCTCTCAGTGATTTCAAAGATATTGGCTGAGCCACGTCTCTCTGCAAGTTAAAAATAAGAAGTGTTTCAACCAGTCCCTCCAATAAGCCCTGAGGCCAGATTACGGATACTTGGGAAGCTCTAGCAGCAGTGTGAAGGACGGTATGTACAACTCCATAGCTGCAGAGTCACTGGGCCAATTACTCTGCTGAAGCTAGTTTAAAAGTGTTTAGAAAATAAGATGTTCTCATCTTAGTGACCTAGAAGGAAAAGATCTTTATCAGGCTGCAGAAGGCAAACTGAATTCTCAATGAGTCTTATCTTGCGAGTGCTGAGGACTCTGGGATGAGAGCATGTGGAATTAAGGGTGAAACAGACAGAGGAGTCCACTGGAACACTGTCTGCGGATAAAAGGTCTCACACCAGTGAAAGCATGAACTGGGTACTCACGAATTGACAGGATAGGCCGTGTCTCTGCTCGCTCGTAGCCATCTTGGAGGAGAACATCACTGTCAGACACTCCAGAGGAAGAATCCTCATCTTCATCATCCTCCTGGATAAAAAGACCAGACCAGTGCTGAGATATCTTCTACCCACAGTACAGGCTGGACCACCCCCACTGTCACGGTCACTTCCAGACACTCAAAGGAAGGTCCCAAACAGGGAGGGTAGGACATGCAAGCAAAGGCAATACCTGGGAGCCCTTGGGATGCTGTGGAGGGCAGAAGAGGACACTAGCAGAGTTGGCTGAAGTGAGTGACAGGCTCTGCTGTCCCAGCCTCAGGTCACACACACACACACACACCCACAGCAACATTGCCCAATTCATGCAGTGGTAAGTGGCACAAGGAAGTTAGAAACTTCCAGCAGATCTGCAGTGTTGCAGAACTGGTAGGAAAAAAAAAAAAATCCAAACATATCTAGCCAGAGCAGGCAGGTCTAGTTCCTAACTCCATCCCACTAACAGCAAGGCAGGGGTCTAAATCAGTGCAAACAATTATGCCTCCCTCTGATCCAGTAAAGCCACAAGTAAGTTTTACAGCAAGGACATAATTCAGAACTGTCCACAACCTGGGATACAGCCCAAGTAACAGCAAGGACATCCCAGCCTGTCCCAGTTAAATGACCTGAGATCAGCAAGGATTTATAGTCCTCAGCACACTCCAAATAGCACCAATATATTGTCTGCCACCTCTCCACATTCAATGAGCAGTGCTTCTGGGCAAGGAGAGTATGATCAGTAAGAAATGTGAACAGCACAAGAGACTTTTCAAAGCAGAAACAAAAAACCCTGTCTTTAATGAGCAACCCCATGGGGAACTAACAGCTATATTCTATATGGCAAATCTAAGTACAGTAGAAATTTATTTCTTTAGCGTTAGTAACGAGGCAAGGCAAAGATGCAGGAGAGTGCCAGGAAAATCCTACGTGATAAAACAACAGGAGAAAAAGGAAAATTAAACCCCATACAAACCTTGCGTTTTTCCATTCTCTTCCATCTCAGCTGGGCATTTGCAGCAGCCATGGCTTCCACCACAAAGGTCGTAGTCATATAGCTACAGAGAGAAGAATTCAATCGATATCATCAGTAATAGTCAAGAACTGTCACTGAAGAGAGATGGAGAATAATTCCCATCTGTTTGTAGGAGCAAACAAACAAACCAAAACAATCCTTTTGCCAGCTCCCCACACACTGTTTTGACAGTGTTTCGTCTCAGTTTATTGCTCCCTTCTGCTCTTGAGATTCAGGTGTTCAAGCAGACCACAATATGCAGTAAAATATAACATACCTTCAGATACAATAAGACACTTTAGGTATTCGGAAGGCACATTCCTGGCGTTCCTGTGGCTTGAAGGCAGCAAGAGGACTTTGACCTTTGCTAGAAAGCAAGTTTCCTTCCTCTTTTTAGAACCTAGGACAAACCCAGTTCTATTCTGAAGCTCGTGGCAAGGGTACTCTGGTCCCTTAAAGAATCTTACACATGGCATCAGAAGCAAAGTAGCAATACAAGAACAAGGAGCAGATCACATGTGCAGGCAAATACTGGAGGCCAGTGAAAAAGCTGTCCAGGGAGACCAGGACAGCCACTGATGGAAGGAATATAATTATCTCAGTCCTATAATATTAATCAATAAATTTTAAAAACCCCTCAAATCAATCTTATTTAAGGCTTTAAAGTGGTTCCTTGCTGCTTCAGGAACTCGTCTATCAAGCTCAAATAAGAGATCAGTTTTGCAAGAATAAACAGAAGTGCTGAGGCCTGTGTAGCAATTTCCACCCAGGCTTTCTGTGCACCGAAGGCGCCCAGTCGGCATGAGGAACTCATAAGTACCAGGATAAAAGCAACAGAGCTCCCAAGGCATGCAGCACTTAGAGCTGTGTCTTCTCAGCTGAATCCAGTGCAGTTCTGGTGCACAGGTTTGGAGGTTTTTCTCTTCTGCTGACCTTGAAGGGCTGTCTGCTGGTGCTAAGTTCCATATATTGAATTTATGCTTTTAAACTAACATAGCTAAAAGGAATTGCTTCTTAAGCTCCCAGTTAACCCCACAGATATCATCTGATCGAGCCTTTGAGCACTCAGCTCTGAGGTGGGGCACTCACAAGCACAGTACTGACCATACAGTCTCCCTGCACAGCAGCACAGAACAGATCCCAAAAGCTCTGCCTCCAAACCAAAGACACATTCAGGCTAGCAGAGCTGGTTACTGAAACGGCTGGGACTTCAAAAGTCCATTTGTACAAATGGCAGGAGAGGATTTTTTTTTATTTTAGTTTAAAACCAAGCAAGGAGCAAGCAGGGATTTCCAGTCCACCAGAAGATGGCAATTGTATCAGTAACTCCTTAGAAATCAGTGCTGTATCCACAGCCGTCAGCTCCACCTGCTGCTCCAGCAGGGAGGCACCTGGGCAGGGGCTCACAGTGAGCCAGCATGACAAACAGGAGACCATCTCCAAGGTCTTCAACAGCAAAGGTCTGGAGGGGCTAAGACAGGCCTGGCTATACAGGAATTTGTGTTCCTGACACTCTTGCAGCTGTGAGAGCATTGCCAGAAGCCAAGAGAAAGCTTACACATCTGCAAGTCACAAAGCAAAGACTTGACCCTGTGCCACCTGTGACCTGGTTGGTGTTTGGGGAACTGATCCGTGACAGAGGCAAGCATGGAATGTATCCACAGTGAGGAAAAATGTCAAAAAGGTAGCTGGGAAAAAGGTCCCAGAAGACTCTGGACTGATGGAAAAATCCTTCCCATCAGGAAATGGGATGTAGCAGAGTTAGGAAATGCGTCCCCCCAGATCAGGTCCACAGGCAACACCACTGCAGACACCAACACTCAACGAGCAGAGGGACAGGGCACACAGGAAAACAGCAGAAGTCTTTACACTGTCCTCACCCAGCTGAACCTCCCAGTCCCCTAAAGACACACACTCACATCCTACCTCATAAATCCCAGGAACAGCAGGAGGATGAGGCTGATGAGCCACCCTGCTGTGGCAAAGGCCCTGGGCATGGTCAGGGCTCCTGTTCCGACAATGAGGTTGAACATGTAAACCAGGCCAACCTGCAATCAGCCACAATGATTCAGCATCAGAGTGTGCCAGGATCATCCAAAACACTTCAACATCCTGGTTTAAATGGAGAGGGCAATCCCTGAGCCAGCAGGGTGGGAACAAATCCACATGAGAAATAACTGGAGGAGGGGATTGCAATCCAAAGAGAACAATGTGGGTGTCAGCACATTTCTGGAGAAACTGATATTCCACTCCAGTTTTCTAATTATTTTAAATTATCTTTTTCCTCTCTAGCTTGTAAAGTTATAAAGTACATGAGATTTTTTGTTTGTTTGTTTGTTTTCAAATCACTGCCTTCTATCAGGTCTACGCTGTGGGTTGGGGTCTCTCCTTTTTTTCTGACCTGAACACATGAAGTTATGACCATGCACCTTTCAGGATCTTTTATTCTCAGTCAAGCAGGAAATATCCAAACAGAATTCTAATTCAAAGCCTGCTTGCCATTTTACCAGTGAGAAGCTGAGCAAATTCTGAAGAAGGGATTTTACTTCCTGAAGGGAAAGGATTTTATCTTCTCTGGCAATGAGCTTTTTCACTGTCCAGAGACAAAAGAGAACTCTGCACTTGGACAGGACCCCTCAGGCTATGAATTTAGCTGAATTCAAGATCAAAAGCTGCCAAAGTTGTTGTGCTTTGGTGGGGTTATTTTAATATAGGTCAGAGTCCCTCCAGAGGAAAGCCAGTAAGGAGCTCTGTATGAGCAGACTTTTCTGGGCATGGAGCAATTAACATCAGGAAAACTATTCCCCAGTGACCCTGAGAGCATTTCACTGGCATAAGCACAGCAAATTCATCTTTTGCTGAACATCCCAGAACAATGATTTTCCTCTGGTCAAGCAGAGATGAGAAGGATGCCTGTATGTTCAGCCTGGTTAGACATCTTCAGGAAAAGAAGAGCACCTCGGCCTTTGAGATTACTCTAGGAAATTCATGCAGCACCAGCATAACAACATAAGAGCAGGTGACACTAATCCTTGAGGGTCCAGATATCCCAGTTACTATCTTACTTCTCCATTTTCTCAGCTGTGACCTATTTCTACGGCCTAATATCCACTTCTCCTACATTTAATCATTAACATGGAGATGCAATTTTAAAGCATTTAAAATCCAACACACAGGTTTCAGGGCTAGTTCTATGTTTATTGAGTTAACTTAAAATTAAAAAAAAAAAAAACGTGTTTACAAAGTGCTGTTTTTAAAAGCTGACATTTTGTGAAGACTTGTGGCTATGAAAACCAGTATTTCCTGTAATATAGAAAAGCAGTAATTGGCTCTGCAGTTGCACAGGACACCACATTACAGGGAAGAAACCTCTTAATTACTCACTTTTAGTGAAGTGGTATGAAACAATTACTGCAACAGCTGCAGCTAAGTAAACTTTGAGAAATTCAGGAGAAAACGTTTATTTAAAGCAATGAAAGAGAAGAAAGTGCGATAGTTTCAATGTCCCAGTCCCCCCAGTTTATACCAATGACAATTTGGGTGGATGAAAACATTAACAAAATGTAAGAAAGTGGGCAGAAGGATGAAGGGCTGGTATGGGACATGAAGCTCTTTTTAGCACTTTTAGATCTATACTATAAGCAGACATCATCCCTTTACTTTATGAAAGGTGATCTGTGATGTAAAAAAAAACCCCAGTAACTACAAACATTAAGTATTTATAACCACCCTTTGACCTCCATCATCTCCTGAAATGCTGAGGGTGTGTCCATGAGGAAGTAGGATTTGCAAACACAGCGCTGAGGGAAGAGGATTTTGAAAAAAAATTGTGACCAAACCCATAAGCAGTGGAACTTACATAGGGAGAGTAAAGCTCTCCAGTGTCAGTGATGCCACCTGCCATCCTGGAGATGGAGGGGAATGCCAGAGCAAAGCCAGAAGGGTATTTTTGGGAGGATGTTTTCAACTTCTGTCACCTTTAACCTAGGGAAACATCATAACACTGTGTTATCTTTGCTGGAAAAAGGAAGGACCCACAAGTTAGCTTTTGCACACCAGTTTTCTGGTATTTGAACAGATTTCAGCAGGACCTTGCCCTTCAGACAGACCCCACTCACCAGCACCACTTGGTTCAATGCTCTGTGAGAAATTTTCACACCTCTTAAACTGGTTTAAAAGCAACCAAAAGGCCCTGCCCTTTCACAGCATGTGATGACCAAACTTCATCTTCTCCAAACAGCCAGAGGGGCTGTTTTCAGACAACTGAAACCTCAACAGGAAACATGTCTGCCTTGAGGATGATCTCAAATTGCTACTTCTCATGCAGCTACCACTCCTTGCAAACATGTGCCTCCGGCAAATCAAACCGTAAAAACCAGCCTAAAATCTCTCCTCCTAAATTCAGAAATAAGTAGACAAATGAAAATATTGGACCAATTAAAGACACACCAAGATGCTTTTCACACACCAACATTTCCAAAGCAGAAGCATTTGGGAAGCTTTACAGTGTTTCAAAGAAACCAGAGGTGTAGGGGGGAACTGAAGCCTTCTGGAAGGTTTCAGTGGCAATGATTAGCCATAAATGAATTGTTTAAGGGCCTCACACTTCTACATGTGCTCCTACTCAGCCACACCAGCTGGGACAAACCATCAGCACAAGCTGAGCTCCACTAAAAAACCCTAACAATTATAAGCTTGTACAACTACGCTGAAGGACAGAAAAGAATCAGGCAGCTTAGCTCACTGAGGTCACAACTGGCCCAGCCCCAAAAGAAGAGGTCAAACACCACGTTTTAGAACAAACCTCATCTCAAAACACTGAAGCCAAGCTTGGCAAACCCAGAGCAAGCAGCAAGACAACGGACACCCCCGGATGCGGCCGGGGACAGCGTGCCCCTGTGCAGGGCCCCCACCCAAGCCGGGGGGAACCGGGCCCAGGGCGCACCGGGGGCACCAGAGGCCCCCGGCCCTACCCCGGCCTGGCTTCCCCCGGGCTTGTCCCACGGATAGAACACTGCTCGCCTCCCCTGCCCTCCCCGGGGGAACTCCCCCCGTCCCACAGAGCGTCTACAACCCCGGCAGCTCCCCCCCCCCCCACGGCCTTCTTCCCACGCCCGGGTCCCGCCGCTCCAGTG
>WEIT01018857.1:21028-36451 GCA_013389985.1 Dryoscopus gambensis | reverse complement strand
GGGCGGGGCGTGAACGCGGTACGGAAGGGACGGGGTCACACATATTTCGCAGAGGGGAGGTGCGGAGGTCGGCGCGCATGCGTAGAATGGGGTAGGGCGAGCACACGTGACCTGCCGGTGCCGATTCCCCTCGGTCCCGCATCCCCCGAAACTCCCCCAGCCCCGGGGGTACCGTCGGGATGTTGGAACAGGGATTCGGGCGTGTTAATGCAGGGGCATTGGTGCGACCTGGGAGATCCGGACAGTGAGAGCCGCCGGTCGCTCCCGAAAGGCCCCAGGCCACGCTGCCCCGTCCCTTGGCCTCGCCAGAGACACGGAGTGGGGCTTTGCGTCTCTCCCTCAGCGCAGAGGCCATGAAGATTAACCAGGACACGGTGCTGCGAGGAAAGAAGGTGACGCTGGTGCCCTACACCGCTGCACACGTGCCCCGGTACGTGCCCCATGCCCTCCTCGGGCGCTCCTGCATGGTCTGATTCCACTTCTCCCTTTGAAGACAGTGTTAGGGTCAGGAACGGTGCAGACTGCCAGCTGCAGGGCCCGCTTCCCCCCGGGAATCAGTCAGAGAACTCTTAGGAATTCAGTGAGGTACCCTCCGTGCCCGGCAGCACCATCCCTGTCAGGCCTCTGTGCCAGCTCAGCTGGGAGGGAGAACTTCACCTGTGCCACTGGGAAAGGGAAATAACCTGGCTGTGGGTGGACGTAGCAGTTCTGCTCATCGAGGCCTTTCCCTGGTGACGGTGGAAGAGCAAAGCTTCAGCATGTAAAGCCAGGTGGATGTTTGATAAATTAGGCATGCCAGCAGTTTGTAAAGTAAATCAGCACAAAGATACCAGCGTTAGTGTTTTGTCAGTGTCCAGGAGGTGTTGTGTCAGTGTCACTCAGGATGAAATGCACCAGAACTCTAAAAACATCAGGTTTGCTTTGGGCACTCCAGACAAAGCCACAGGATGGCAAGCTTCCTAAATTTCCACAGAGAGCACTGTGTTAGGTAAGGGACAGAGGCTTGCAGATACATTTTAAGTTGCCATAAAAGCCAGGCTGGTGTTTCCAGAGCTGCTTTGTGATGGCCTGACCCCTAGAGCATCGTTGGGGATCCTCCTGCGGTGCTGCAGCTGGGGCAGTGATGTGGGGCCGGGTCCATTGCCAGGTACCACAAGTGGATGCAGTCGGAGGAGCTGCAGCACCTGACAGCCTCGGAGCCCCTCAGCCTGGAGCAGGAGTACGAAATGCAGCGCAGCTGGCAGGATGACGCTGACAGTGAGCATCTGGAATGCTTTCTGAGGGAGGGTGGGAGTGGTGAGCAGGTCCTTTCCATTCTGGGAAGGACCCACAGTGATCTGGGAGTGCCCTGTGAGTGGGTTCCCCTAAACCAGAGGGGATGTGAGACTTTCTACAACAGCAGCTTGAACTGGTTTTCTCATTGTAGCTGGTATATACTCAGGGAAGTGGAGAATATCCACTTCCTCGAGCTGTTTGTGTCCTTTTTATGCAGTTTTCCAGAGACTGTAGTGATTCATTTCCCACAGCATTTTGTGCTGAGCTAAAAATCTTTAAGCATCACTCCTGCACAGCCAACTCTCCCCAGGTCTGATCAGTGCAAAAAAAGTGGAAGGAAGTTGTATTTCTCCTTCATAAACTGAATGATTTTATGATCACCTGGTTGAGGTGTGTTGATTAAATTAGTTCCCTGACTCTCCTACAGGTAATGAATCACTGCCCATAAAAGCCTTGTAGAAGTTTAGTGAGCTGGAAAATACTGAACCTGGCAAAGACCTCATTCTGGAGCACTTGCCTTAGGTGGCATTAAAAACCTTACTCAGAGCAGCAATAACATGAACCAGGTGAATCACTCAGTCTCAGCCTCTGGTGCACCAAACAATTCTTTGCCCCAACTTGCTGCTGAGTAAGACAAGACAGGGAGACCTCAGACATGGGAAGGAAGTTTTCACACTTCTTCGACAGGCTGTTCCTAGTCTTGGTGTCTGTGCCACCCTCATAAAGGGTTTTTCCAAGTATTTCATAACATTTCTTCAGGTGGGAACAGGCACACCTACTGTGGGAAGCCAAATTATTAACTACTCCTTGCTGTTAACACATGGAAACTGTTGTTCCTCTGTCCATTACATACGTTTAATTTCATTCTTTGGTTATTTATGAATAATTATCAGCACACTCTGAAGGTGCTGCCACGTTCTTGTTTTCCCCAGAGTGCACCTTCATTGTGCTGGATGCGGGGTGCTGGCCTGGGCAGGCAGAGGAGAGCTCCATGGTGGGGGATGTGAATCTCTTCCTCACCAACACCGAGGACCCGACTGTGGGCGAGATTGAAATCATGATTGCAGGTCAAGTTCTGCTTCATAGCTTGGGGCTTTGTAACTCTGGCTGCATGCTGCTGTTGTTGATGTCGTGCATCAGCTTTTTATTCTCATGCTTTACCATGGCTGCTCAGCCCTGATCAGTCCATGGCATGTCCAGGTCACAGCCTCTTCTAAGAAGTGTCTGGTGTGCCTGGTTTGTCTCCCCTAACTGGATGCTGACTCTGTGCTGTCTCTTTCAGAGCCCAGCTACCGTGGTAGAGGGCTTGGCAAGGAGGCAACTCTGTTGATGATGGCCTATGGTGAGGGAACAGGAGTGTGGTGGGGCTGGGATCTGGTAGCACGTAATTCCCAATGATACAGGCAGGGTAGTAAGGGATGCATCTGCCCCACAAGGGGAGTCCTGTGCTTTTATAGATGTAGCACGTAATAGAAGTACCTCTCTCTCTGATTTCTTCTGCAGGAGTGAGAAACCTGGGGATCACCAAGTTTGAGGCCAAGATTGGTCAGGAAAATAAAGCCAGTATCTGCATGTTCAAAAAACTTCACTTTAAGGAGGTGCAGTAATGCCCATCTTCGCCCCAGAGAATGTGAGCAGCATTTGCCCTGTGGCTGGGATTGAGCTGCTTTCCTCTGTGTGGTGCAGGTCGCTGTGAACAGCGTTTTCCAGGAGGTGACGCTGAGGCTGGATGTCAGTGACCAGGAGAGATGGTGGCTCATGGAGCAGACAAACCACGTGGAGGAGAAGAGCTACACTGAGCTGAAGCAGCCAGCTGGGGTGCTGGACACCTGACAGACACATCCAGACATGGGCTGGGTTTCCAGGGAGAAGTTGGATGTTCTTGCAAGGTCTGAGTGTGGAGGCCACTGGTGAGCCAACACTGGAACTGTTTTCATCTATCTCCTTCAGCAGCTTTGTCATCTTGTCAACTTTGCACTTTGCTGCGCCAGCCAGGATTACTGCCTGAAATTTGGACCTGGGGAACAGCCACTAACTCACAGGTTTGTCTCGGAATGACTCTAATGTGCTGTTCCAGCAGAGCCTAAAATCACCAGCAGTTGATTCCTGGACAAGCAGAAACTTCTTCCACTGCTCTTAAATCAGGATTCATCAGTGAGGCAGTTTCATATACTGGCAGCTCAGTCTTTTTTTACTCTTGAATAAAAAAAATCACAAAGATCTGAGGTGTCTGAGCACTATGTGGGGCTCAGCTGCTTGCTTTGGCAGCTCAAAGAGTGGTTTAGAAGTTGTAAAAGACAGCAGAGACTCTTTAAACCAAATTTCCTGGGGTCTGGTAGGTTGCAGGGGGCACTGCTGGGTCCTGGCAGGGAGAAGCCCAGGTGTGGGTGAGCACAAAGAAAGGGCAAATTAATATGATGGGAAATGCTGATATTGGCAGATCAAGACTAAAGCTGAGCCCCACCACAATGAGGGGGCTGAGAGCTCCAGGAGGCTTCAGAGACAAACCCTCTTCAGCTTCAGGGCTGTGCTCCAGGTCTGAAAACCTCAGGCCAGCAGTGATGTTGCACTTCATTTTCCTTGGCTGCTTTGATGAAAGCAAGGAGGAGAACACACTGAAAGGAGACAGTTCTCTTCTTCCAGCAGCTCAGGACTTGCTCTGCTGAGCCTGGAGGCTCCATTTGCTGCTCTCCACTAAGACGAATGTGGAGGAAATATCTCTTACTGGAGGGCAGATATATTTAGGGCAGGAGTTACCCAGCCTCTGCTGCAGTAGATCTGAGGTCCGTAGATGAAAAAGAGGCACTTGCCTGACTCCCAATGGACCAACTTCCCTGTGCAGTTACTCAGCCTGACCTCTCCTGCCCTATACATGCTGTCTACAGCAGGGAAGCTGCTAAAGGAGAGGACAGAAGGTAAGAAGGATAACTGGTGCTCCTGTTTTCCTACTGTAACAGTAGCTGTACTGGCTAATCCTAGACCACAAATTATCTGTGCCAGTGATGGAGGATCAGGTAATAACTTTCAGATTTGCCCAGGGATGTTTTGGAGATTGGCAGTTCGTGGAATTTTTAGTCTTGCTGTGCCTGTACTTTTAGGGCCTGGGGGCTTTAGTTTTCCAATTTTGGCTAATTTAAATACATGATTCCTGTGACTAGTATTAAAGCCAAGCGTGAGAACAGCATATCATGGCATTTTAAACAAGTATTTAGCGTGGATTTAGTAACGAAAGCTTTGTGTGGTAATAAAGTGAAGAGCAGCTCTACTTCCCACTGGGATTACCATGGCAAGGGCTACTAATCCTCCTGCTCCTCGTCACCTGCTGCAGGCAGAAATGGATTCTGTCCTCCAGAAAAAGATTTGCAGAACCTGCTGGGTGAACTGCTGGCTCTGGTGCTCCTTCTGCGGAGCATCTCATCCCTCTGGCAGAGAAGCAAGGCCAAACTGGCACCAGAGATGTAGCTGGGCTGGGATTTGCTCCCCTAAAAACCCAACCAAGGTGGGAAAAATAATTTCTTTTATTTTCTGCTGCCAGGGAGAAGGGGCAGGGTGATCTCCTGTCGCAGCTCCCCATGTCCAGCTGGTTGCTCTGGAGCCGGCGAGGGCCCTGCTTGGCATTCCCAGTCCCCAGCAACACCAGCACTGCCCCAGCTCCACGGGCGGCTGGGAACAGCCTTTCCCTGGCAACCCAAAACAAAGTTAGTCTGTCCCAGAGCTCAGCCTGCCCTAAAGGCTGGGCAGAGAGTCCCAGCAGGGCTCAAACAGGGTTCCCACAGGGCCCAGCTGCTCTGACCAGGCCAAGAAGCAAAAGATGCTGCTGGGACCCACTGGGTCCCTCCACTCCTGCCCTGCATGGGCTGCCCCAGCCTGTGGCATCCATTCTAGGCAGGGGTGTCCTGCTGCCCCACTGGGATGAGGATGGGAAAACACAGGATGGGGGCTCACCTTCCCTCCGAGGACATGGCTTTGGAGGATGAGGCAGGTTGGAATGGGCTCCCCCAGCTTCCTGGGGAAGTGACAGCCTGCACATCCCTCAGAAATCTGGTGGCACTTTGTCACCTGGGTGTCATTGCAGGTGCAGAGATCTGTGACCATTCATGTGCTCAGGTGGAGGAGCTTCTTTGCAGTTTTGGATCACAAAACAAGAGTGTGCAGAATGGGAGGAAGCGAAGATACCAAACAGAGGCCAGGCACAGCCCTGCCCTGTCCCACTGTGCCACCAGTCTGGCCCCACTGAGCCACCCAGGGCTAGATCCATTCATTTAGAGGGACAAGCACCCCACTCCTCACTGATCCCCCCTGCCTTCCCTCAACCCAGATGCAACCTAGGCTCATCCCAAAAACCCCCACAGGGGCTGGGGTTACATTTGGGCTGCTCCCAGCACAGCTGCTGCCCTCCAACCTGGCTGGCAGACCTGGATTAGAGCTTTGCATCACTCCCCTCACCCCCCCTGCATTCCCCAGGGGATTAAAGCCCATTAATCACCCTGAGGCATTAACCCCCACTGGGACCAGCCGGTGCCTCCCCAACCCCCTCAACCTGTCCTCATCAGGTGCTGAGCGGTACCAAAAGCAGGCCCAGTGTCCCCCAGTAAAAAAAAAAAACCCCAAGCCCCTGGCCACAGCAAGCCCTCTGCACCCCCTCAGGCTCTGGAAGGATTTAGCCTTAAACCAGACTCATAAAGTCAGAAAGGTTTATTCCAGTAAACAGAATTTCTCTTGAGCTCAACAGTACAACAACACCTGATTGCAGCACATGGAAACAAAACATCCACAGGAAGAATTTCCACAAAATACAGTTTAAAGAAAATGGTGTGATTGGAAAAACGCTTATTTCAGAAAAAAAAAGTCTATGAGAAGCCTTTAAATTAAGCAGTGTTGGATTCAAACCCTGATCGGCTCTGTCTCCAGGAGTGTGCAGGAGCAAAGGAGACTATTATTGCTTGCTGTGCTGGCTCCAGACACCCTCTCCTCTCCCAAAATTGCCCTAGGGCAGGGTGCTGGGCACTCCCCAGTGCTGGGCACCCACAGCCCTCCTTGCAGCTGAAGAGGCAAAGGGACAGGGTCATTGTGGATGGAGCTTGCCAGGCCAGGGTCAAACACCCCAGCTGTGGCCAGTGGCTGGGCAGGTGGGGTTTAGTAGAAGACACTAAAAGCCTCAGGTTTTGCAGTTAAAGGGTAATTTGGGGGGACTGGCTCAAATGGAGATGGTGTTTGGGGTGGGGAAAAAAACAGGGAACAGTGGGGAGCAGGAGTGTTAGGCATCAGGACACCCCAGATCCTTGATCCCTCCCAAACCCCTGCTTGTGCCTACCAGGGTGTGCAGGGCTTCAAGGCAGGGCTGGAGAAGCACCCTGGGGATGAGCTTTTGGCAGGGGCACCCCCAGCACCCCTGGCCCAGGACCCCTCTGCAGGGATGCTCACTGGCCACCAAACCCCAGCACTTGGGTCAGGGTGGTGGGGAGCAGCCCCACATCCCCACTGGGAGCCCATGGCAGGGAGGAGAGGAGTGCAAGAGAGGTGGGTATGAGGCTGGGGCGGCTAGAAGACCCCCACCCCACCTCAGGGCCTTCACAAGTTGCTGAACAGTTCATTTTTCTTGCTCCAGTCCATCTGGGGTGCCCTCTTGCTGGTGCGCTTCTGGTGTGCCCGCTCCTTGGCCACAGCCAGCGGGATGTCAAGGTCCAGGAGGGAGCCGGATGCTGAATGGCGTTTGTCACCCTCCTGTGTGTGGGGTTGGGAGCGAGAGGCGGTGTCAGCCCCACTGTGTGTCCCTTGGACAGCCCCATGGTGGGGGCTCAGCCCAGATCCTGCTTTCCAGCCACTACCTGCCCCAGGTATTCCCAGCCCTACCTCGCTGTGGGTCTCGCTGGAGTTGGGGGACATGGCCAGCAGCGCGGGGCTGGACGGGCTCTCGGACACTGTGTCGGACTGCGGCTCTCCGCTGTTCTCCTGGGCAGAGCAGGGAGCGAGTGTGAGCTCCAGCCCTGGGGCTTGAGAACAGCCTCCAGGGTTGCATGTCCCACCCAGGGGGCCATGAAATCCATCCTCCCCACATAATCCCCTGCAAGCTCCAGGCACATAAATACCTCCAGCACTGCCCATCCAGGGCGGGAAAGGATTAAACCCCAGCCTGACTGCCCTGGCTTGAGCGGGAGCGGGAGGAGGAGGGTGTCTGCAGGGCTGGCTACTTCCCTGCAGCAGCACGAGGGCTCCCAACTCTGGAGCAGCAGGAGGCAAAAGAGAGGAGGAAAACAGACAACATGGCCTCACCATGGTGGCATCACCCACCCATGGACAGAGGGGACATGAACAGGAGGGTTCCTGACTGGAGATGGGCATAGATAGAACTAGAATCAAGACGAGTCTCTTACCTTCCCCATATCGCCATTGGCAACTGGTTCTGGCAAGGGACCTGTGGGATAAGGACACAGGCACCGGGTGAGGATGTGTCTGCTTTGTCCTCCTGCCAACGGAGGGCAAGCCAAGGCTGTAACATGGCCAATGCTCACACAACACTGCCCAGGTCCTGGCCAGATCCTGAATTTTTTAACCACCCACTGCAGCCAGCCCCATGGCACAGGGGGATGCTGCCAGACACATCCCCATGATAGCAGATGTGATATGGAGCCCAGTGAGACCCCCTCCCCATCCTCCTGGAGACCACCATGACAGCAGGGAGGGGGCCACAGAGGAGAGCAAAGGGCAGCTGATGCCTGTTTGCTCCCCAAGCCATAAACCCTGCCAAAGTGCAATCCTGGGCCATAAACCTGCCCACGTCAGCCTCACCAGCCCGGCATGGGGCCCTCGGCCAGGCAGGGAGATGCCAAAGCCAGGTGACTCTGCTTGGCCCCAGGGTGATAAGATCCCCTCCCAGGGCTCAGCACCCTTAGGTTTGGTGAGGAGGTGACACAGAACCAGCAGAGGTGGCACAAACCCCTCCCAGCAGCACAGCCCCCAGCCCACCTGTCAGGTGCTCCTCTGAAGGCACCACGTTGCACTTCTTGAAGAACTCATCTGTGAGGACATCCACCACCAGCAGCCTGGTCTCGTCACCACTCGCCTTGATGGCTGCCACCACGTCACCGTGCTGCTTGCCCTCCATGCACACACCGTTCACCTGCAGGCACCAAATCACCACTGGAGCCAGGGGACATCCACCCCTCAAACGCATCATGGAGGGGTCAGGTACCAGCCTTGGTACCAGTCACAATCCCAGCACAGCCACCCCACAGCCCCCACAGGCATTCGCAGCCTCAAAGGGATTAGCAGTGAAGCCAGGAAAACCTCATTAAAAGCAGATTTTGCTCTGAGTGATTAGCATGGGATCGAACGGGCAAAGCTGGCAGGGAAATCCCAGCAGGGCATGGACCCGGGGCTGGTACACGAGATGGGCAAGACACAAAGCTCTCATGCCATGCTATGGTCTTCAGAAACCCCAAAAGCTTCACCGCAGAAGGGGCAGCAGCCCCACGCCCTGGTGAACAGCAGGGTTGGGGCTCAGTTGGTCCTTGCCCTCATAGATCATCATCCCACCTGGCACAAACCTGAGCTCATCCCCACCCTCAAGACACCTGACAGCAGGACTTGTGACAATCGTGCACCTTGTCCCCAGCCTGCCCAACCCCAGGGGCATCCTGGGGACAGGGGACAGTGCTTCCACTAATTAACGCCTAGCCAGCTAATTAACGCTCAGCCCCAGCCCTCCACAGTGCTGCACCCCTGGGTGGGGACCGGCAGGCTGGCGCAGGTTGGGGTGGCTGTGCCGTGAGTCACCGCCGGCACCAGGGACACCGCACGCCTTCCTGGTCAAGGGCAGCTATCTCCCAGGCAGCAGGATGCGAGGGAGTGCCAAGCTTTTCAGAGAGACCCCTCAGACCTCCTCCCAGCCCAGCATACCTCGATGATGCGGTCCTGGGGGGCCAGCCCTGCTGCCTCAGCCGGCGAGCTGGGGTCAACAGCACGCACGTACTGCCCTGGGCGGCTCTTGTCACTGTGCAGGTTGAAGCCGTAGCCGTCGGGGCCCTTCTTCATGTGGCACAGCCGAGGTCTCAGCTCCTCCTGCAATGGAACAATCAGTGGGTGAACTGCTCCTGGGCCCTCCAACACCCAGGGACAGCACCAGGAACCCCAGACGGCTGCTGGAGTGGCAGGGACGCCATCCTCAGTGCCACCTGTGGGCACTGACACCTCAAGATGGGATGCAGGGTGCCAAACACCCTGTGATCCTGGGCTCCAATTAATTAATTAGGTGCAGGGCACACTAATTGCAGTGAAACATTGAAGAAACATGTTATCGTGTGTGTTCCCAGACCACGCTCTTCCTTTTGGGATCAGGATTGCAACTGTCATGAAGGTGGAAGAGGAAACACAGCCCAGTCTGCTGGGAAGCACCCCCACTCCACTCCATCCTACTCGGGAACCTTTGGCTACTGGAGAGGTCTTAGGCACGGGCACAGGTCCCCTCCATCACCCTCTTACCAACTGTAGCCCCTCTCCATGGCAAACCCAGCCACGGGATCAGGGAGATCCCCCACCCCAGAGCACCCCACAGCCATTGTCAGCAGGCAAGGGGCACACAGGGCTCAGGCAGGCAGCTGGAATCCAGATGGAGCAGCTGCAATGCTGAGGCTCCTCCATGCCCTGGCATGACCTTCCAGGATTGCAAAACAGAAACCTGCTCCACTGAGGCGGCGCAACTGGGACATTCACCTCTGCAGGAGGCAACACCCTGCTCATCTGCACCTGGTTTCACCTTGACCTGTGGATCCACCAGTACCTGGAGCCAGGGAACCCCGCCGGGGCAGCCACAGCCACTCACTTGGCCCACCTGGCACCCTTTAAGCTCCCCACACGGTGAGCATCAGGAAGAAGCAGGAGCATCCCCAGGAGCCTGGCACACAGGAACTGCCCTTGCTCACCCAGTGGGGAGTGGGATGTCTAGGAAGCATCAGAAGAACCAGGTGACATGAACCAGACACCTGCATGTGGCATTGTCAGAACAGCTCTGACCCTAGCACCCAACACTACTTTTACAATTTATATCTAAAATGGTTTGATTCCACCTTGACCACCAGAACCTGGGCTTTGGCTGGGCTCTCCTAGCAGCCAAGCCCCACTCAAACTGCTGGAATATTCCTCACCAAGGGGGTTAGTATTTAATCTTCCATCCGAGATTATTTTTTTTCTGTTGGTACCCATAGCATCACTGAGGACAGGCCCTGCAGGAATTTGCTCTCCCACACCTGCACTGGGCTGCTCTTTACCCTCTGCACAGCACTCTTGCTTCTTGCCACGAAACCTCCTTTGTCCACTTTGACCCCAGGAAAACCTGGGTCCTGGGGTGCTGACACCCCATATCTGACACACTGATGTGGCACAGGGTTCCGCACAGGCCAGGGTGACGCATTTACAATTGCTGAGCCCAACACTGCAATAAAGCCCTGATAAAGCCCTGATAAAGCCCCATCCTCTTGCACAACACCTTCCTTCACCATCAAGGCTGGCTGCCACTCCAGCACCACTTGACAGCATCCCGGGAAGGGAGGTGCAGGCAGCACCCAGCACATCTGCCAGGAGTGAAGGTGATCCCAAGATGCCTCAGCACTGGCATGCAGGACTTGCTCTCCATGTGTCTCAGCTTCACATGCCCAGTGCAACAGCCCAGCTGTGGATTCTCTGGCTGAGTGGAGGATTGTGACCCACTCGACTTTGCCCCATCTGCCCTCCAGTCCGCCCCATGCCCAGGTGGCAGCAGGTTCACCAGGTGTGACAGCATCCTCCATCCAGGCAGAAATCCCAAGCAATGGTGGGGACAGACAATACCCAAAATAAGGACAAAAGGCAGGAGCTACTGGAGGAAGACAGCACCTCCCTGGGTCCCTGCCCTGGCTCGACCCTGAGCAAGGGGCTCAGGCTCTGGAGCACCCACATTCCCGGTGCCCTTGGCAGCACTGTGGGGTTGCTCCACACCGATAGCTCAGGACAAAGCCAGAGGGAGCACCCAGCGAGTGGTGCTGGCAGTGCTCCCAGGCAAGGAGGAGGAGGGAGGGCCTCACTCCCACCCATACCAACAAAGCCCTGGCAGCCTGGGCTCCCTGAGATGCTGGTACCATGAATTTTTGGGGGGGATGGGAAGCCCTGCAGGGTGGACAGATGTCTCAGGACACAGGGGCAGGTCATGGCAGTGAGGGAGGCACTGATCCCCCAAAGGCAGCTGGCCAAGGCAGCAGCACTTGGTGCGAGAGCAGCCCGGCCGAGCCACGACCCAGGCCTCCAGCATCCCCCCACCAGCGGCTGGCAGCTCCTCCAGCCCAGCATGCCAGGCTGCCTGCGCCTTCCCTAAATCACAGAAACCCTGCAAGCAGCCACCATTCTGCCTCCCGGAGAGGAAAACAAATGCATCTGATCCTCCAGCAGCCATATCCTGCCCATCCACGGGGCAAGCACCCCACGGCAGGGCATCCTTCCAGCCCCACAGTCCTCCTTGGGCTGAGCAACATGAGGCAAGAGGGTTTGGGGCCAGCATCCGGGATGCGAGGAGACTCGCGGCTATGGAGCTGGGCAGCGGAAATGCCCCTAATTTCTCTAAGCTGCTGCATCCTCTCCTGCAAGGCCAGCAGCTCTCCTGCTGTGCTGGGACACGGATTAGCTGGCAGAGCCTCGTTACAAGCAATTACAACTTCTGTCAGGGAGGGCAGTGGGGGAAACTGGAATCAGCCCTCGGCACAGGCATCCCATGCCACCCCTCTCCTCTACACCCAGGGAAGGCAGAGAGGCCTCTGTCTGCAGAGATGCCCACCTGGGATGAGGACTTCCGCAGCACCGCACTGCTATTCCTACCCTGGAACAGGATCTGGGGCACACCCAGATGCTTCTCCCTCCACAGCACCTTCAGCCACCTGCCAGGACCAGCAATCCCAGGACTGTGGAGACCCCAGCTACACAGTATGTCAGGATTCACTCCCCATTTCCCAGCCCCTCAACAGCAATTTCAGGACAGCTTTTGAAGCCTCAAGTCCCAGGAAATTCCCTGCAGCCCTACAAGCAGCATCAAGCCTGCTGGTGGCAGCAACATTCCCGGTTACTCAAAGAGAAACACAACAGCTCTGAGGATGCCTGGGCCAGCAAATTCACACGGGTCCCAAAATCTGGCGCACACATTCGGGCTTCATACAAAGAAGATGCAAAGCAGCCTCCTTGCAGCATCCCTGTCACGTCCTGTTTGACTGGAGCTGCTTTTCATGCAGCTGCCTTGAGAGGAAATTTAATTCATTTCCTAATTAAACACCAGCTACCCCCGTGCAATGCTCCCAATGCCGGGGGAACTGCTCCCTGTTACACTCTAAAACCCAGCCCTTGGGAGGCTCACCTAGGTTTTACAAGGAGGGATGAGCCTCGCTGGAAGGGAGGGCTCTAATTTAACACTAAATTTGCAAGAGGGAAGCCCGGGGCTGGTAGCAAATGCCTTGACCTGGTACCAGGGTACTGCACTGGCAGCACCCGGTGCTGTCCTGGGAACACCATGTGGTTTGCATGAAACTTTCTCAAGACACTCCCAAGCAGCTGAAGCCTCTGGAAACAAATGTTGGGGGAGACAAACTATCACAGTTCTTGGTGGGGGGACAGGGCACAGGCCCCACGAAATGGGGCTGACCTCAGGGGTGTGAAACTGTCACCATGCTGGCTCAGCACCACAGACAGGGGTGCATGGATCAGCTCCCCAGGGAGGCTCAAAACCTCCACTGCAGCATCAGGGGGATTTGCACACTCAAGGTTTGATAGGAATGAAAAAGGAGCCCATGACGAGCCTCCCACAACTGCCTCAGGGATCTGTGGGGGTGTCTGGGGCCCCTGGCAGTCCCAATCATGCAGGACGCAGCAGGCTTTGGAGGGACAACGGATTCTGCTGGAAGGTGGGAGACACTAAACATTGCTCACCGCAAGCAGCTCTCCCAGCTCTCGAGTGTCTCCAGGCTTGTTAAACAAATAAAGGCAAGTCCAGCCCAATAAAGCAAACAGGACTCTGACGTGTGCAAATCTCCCACTTCCCCTGTGATCCCAGGGAATCCCACCAACCCACAGTGATGGGATGGAGCTGCGGGGGGATGGGGCAGCCGGCACCAGCTGCCTGCCAGTGGCCAGAGAACAGGCCACTAGTGTGTTCCTGCCTCACTGGAGAGAAATCCCTTTCTGCCTGCTCCAGCTTGGCGCGGCATCCCGCCTGGCATCTTCTCACCCTGCTTGGTGGGTGCCTGGCCAGGGTGATGTCTCCAAACCCACTTGCCTTTTCCGCTGGGCCCTGCCCTCAACCGCAAGATTTCCTGCTGCTACCTGTTGAGAAACCGTCTGGGGCCTTGTGGCAATGTCACCCCATGTCACCTGCTTCCTGCTCTAGAGAGGAGAGAAACCGCCAGTAGTAACTATGCGTGAGCTGTGCCCCGAGCCTGCTCCCCAAGACTGTACAGAATCTTCAGCCAAGACTGTCCCCCAAAGCCCATGAGGTATCTCCATCTGGGGCTGTCTCCCAAAATCTTGTGGGGCATCTCCAGCTTCCTAAGCTCTTTCCATCACAGCGAGCAGGCAGCTGTCCCACAGCATGTGAGGGCTCCATCCTCTTTGGGGATCGCATGTCCTCAACCCCCAAGCCTGGCAGGGAACTCACCTGTGCTGCATTAACGACATCCCTTTTATTTTTCCCAGCCCATGGAGGTCTGGGAGCAGAAAGCAGAGCACAGACAGTCTCGCTAGCCCTGAGGGAGCGCTGGCACCGTGACATATGGGAGAGCAGGCACGTTCTCCTTGCATGGGAGCCTGGCACGGGGCCAGACCCGAGGGATGTGGGATGATACAGGTGACAGCGAGCAAGAGAGACAGCACAGGGATACAGCCCTGACTGTACCCACCCAAATAAGCCCATCAAGGAGATGCTGGAGTGATGCTTTAACCAGGCAGGGATGAGAGCTGTGCCTGCAGTGCATCAGATCAACCAGGGGAACAAGCACAAGGCTAAAGTCCAACAGGAGACACAGCTCAAAACCACCTAATCCTCAGGAAACCCTATGTGACTACAACTCAGTGAGGCACCAAGGTCTTCCTAGGGCTCAGCATCCACACTGGGAAGGCTCCACTGCACCAACCTTTCTGGGAACAGGTCATAAGATTTCCCCAGAAGGTTCCTCACATTGGGGACACTAAGAAGCTGCTGCCCAGGAAGCCATCCACATGTCTGTTGTAACAACAAACACATCTTTGCTGGGTAAATAAAAAGCAGCATTATCTCCCGGAGCCCAGAGCGTCTCTTAGGAACCGCTTGGGGTACAAAAGGTCAGCTGTTTCTCAATTCCTCACCTTTCTACATCACTTTGTTTGTGCAACTGCTCACTCCCACGCGTGCTTAAGGCCGACATTCCTGAGTTAGTAACTGTCTGTGGGGACTGACTGCCATGATCAAGCCCCAGCCCGGGAAGGGCTCTGCCATCTCCACTCCACAGCAGAGACTGGACACACTCAAAGCAGGAGTGTGCCCCTGCCACCAATACCTGCAGTCTCAGCCCCAAAAAACATCCTCTGCCACGGGTTTTTTGTTGTATCTTGGGGTGGGTTAGTGCCAGCCGCCCTTGGCCCAGCCCTGGGCTCAGCTGCTCGTCAAAGCTTGCCCTGTTGCTTTTCTCACCCCGTTTTACCGGACCCGCAGCACAAGGATAGGCCGAAGGGCTCCAGAACTCAACGGGCTCAGTTATGGGTGCAACCAGCTCGGTGTGCCCGCCTGCCCCCGCTCGTCCCTTACACGGCTGGGAGACAGGAGCATAAAGCAAAAAAAAAAAATTAAAAAATTATAAAAAATTAAAAAGGCAAAGCAGCCGGGCGCGACAGGACCCAGGGCTTCTGGGAAGCCGCGTTTAAAGCAAAGCAAAAAAAGAAAGAAAGAATAGAGACCGAAACCGCACACGGCGGCCGCGGCTCCCGCTCGCTCGCCTGGAAGGCGAAGACCGCGGCCGGTCGCGACCCCTCCTCCTCGGACAACACCGTCTACCCCGATAACTTCGGAGCCCCAGTCCCCCGGCCGCTCATTTACCCGCTGGTCACCGCCGCTGGGCTCCCGCGCCGCGGGCTCCGCCGGCACCGGGGCAGCCTGCCCGCCGACCA
>WEIT01018857.1:10573-20654 GCA_013389985.1 Dryoscopus gambensis | reverse complement strand
ATGCAAATATATTGTCCCCCCCGGTGGGGCGTCCCGGGCGCGGCGCCCCCGGGTCCTGGTGCTTGCAGCCGGAGCGGACCGCTCCCCAGTGGGGTCCGACCGCTCCCCGGTGGGGCTGGGCCACTCCCCCGATGGAGTCCGACCGCTGGCCCGCGGGGTCCCACCGCACCCTCAAGAGTCCGACCGCTCCACCGTGGGGCCGAGCCACTCCCCCGCAGACACCTGCGCCTCTCCCTGCCAGCCAGACGAGCCCACTGCGGCAACTCCCAATCCTGGCTGAACTCTCCCCACCGGGGTTCGGCTCTGTCACCGTCTCAGAGACAGTCCCGACGGTGGCCGGAGAGCGGCGGGACGCTCCCCACTGTTCCCGCTCCGCGGCACATCCCGGGTGGCCTCTCGGGGAACATCCATCCCATCCCCTCGCCCAGTCCTCAAAGGCTGCAGTCAGTCCCAGCACTGCTCCGAGGTAGAGGGCTGGAGGGATGCTCAAATCTTCGACAGTAAAACAAAAGCCACAAATCGAAACTGCGTGGGAAAGTGGGCCAGGGAGCGGGCAGGTAACTCGCTTTGCAGTGGAAATGAGAGACCCCTGTTCCCCCAGCTGGCTCTGAACCCTGCTCAGCACCCTGGCCCTGGGGGCCCGAAGGGGGAAAGATGGAGGGAACCCCAGGGGATTTGCTCTGCCCTGGCTCCATGTTCTCTGCCCATAGACTGAGAAGCAGAAATGGCTGCAGTGTGAGATACTGGGGTTTGGGTTCAGCCAGGGCAGAGCAAAGCAGCAACAAGCCTGGGCTGCTGCAGCAATGCCACAGGGCTGCTGGTCCCAGGCAGAGCTGCCTCCTGCCTCCTGGGATTGCCCCAGAGAGGGTGACACAGAGGTACCATAGGTGTCTCCCACTGCAGGGCCTGCCTGAAGCTCCTGGACGAAGGTCCTCAGGGCAGCCAGGGTCACGTTTAACTGAGCTGCAGCTAGGCAGGCAAGGAGGGGACAGCTGCATGCCATGGGACATGTCCCTCACAGGGTGCTCTGCCCCAAAACCCTGCTCGGGGACCCCAGTGGCCAAGGACACCCCTGCGTGCTTGGCGTGGCCGTGCTCCAGCTCCATGGGACCCAGCTGGGAGCGGAGGGTGGGCTCATTTATTTCCTCCACTCGGCTGAGCATTCGCCCACGGCAACTTGGCCCCGAGAAAAGCAGCGGAGAGGAATCCCACGGCGGCCGGCAGCAGATGCCTGTGGAGAGGAAAACCAGGGCAAACATGTTGTGGTACAGCCCCAGGATGAGGGGATCTATCTCCCGTGTCACAGCTGTCCCCTTGGCAAGGGGGTTGTAAGCAGCACAGACCCAGAAGTCAGCTTGCTGGGAGGGCAGATGGGGGCACATTTTGGGTACCCTGCCCTAAGTCAGGAAACAAAATGGGACTGTGATAAGGAAGAAAGGCAGCAGGAAAGGAAACAGCTGGAGCTGCTTTTGGGTCCAATAGTGCCTGCAGCATGGCAGGGCACAGGCAGGACTGTCGCACCCCAGCTGCCTCCTCCTGCCCTTTGCATCTTGGAGTGACGTTAAAGGAGCTCAGGCAGGAGGGCGGAAAGAGAAAAGAGCCAACATCTGTTTGTGTTGAAGCCATCCAGCATTTTTTTGCAGACATCAGCCAAGCAGCAGCAGCAATGCCATTGGTGGGAAGATGAAGTTATTTGGGGAATGCTGGACTCCGCACCATGAGAACAGCAGGGGAGGAGGTTGGTTTTAATTTAACAGGCCATGTTTACTCTTCCCCTCTCACCTTTGGTCTGTCTGAAATGTGCAACGAAGGCCCCGGCAGGGAGGCAGGGAGGAAGAAGCCGTGGGTGCTTCCCCCTCCTCACAGCTGCTCCCAGGGCCCCCCAGCCTGGCTGCTCTGCAGCGCCTGTGTGCAGCAGCCTCCCACATTGCAGACCCAGGGCAGGGATTTCTCACGCAATAAACAATCAGAAAGATGCAAAGCTTCAAAAATAACCAGCTTTAATCTGTAAACTTGCGAAGAGAGATCCATGAGCAGAGCAAAGGTGAAGGAGGCACCGGGGCAGGTGAGAGACGAGCAGTCGGGTGCAGGGCCAGGGAAGATGCTGATGGGGACAGATATGCTGGACAGTCCCTGACTCCTACATGCAGCAGTGCCATACCCTCTACAGCTGCTCTCTGCATCAGTGCTTCAGCTACACAACCAAATATTCACCGTCTGACCGCTCTGGGTAGTGCTCAGGGGAGTGGACAGTGTGCTGGAGGGAGCAACAGAGCAGGGCTGAACACCTGGGATGTCCCTGAGCCCCACCAGTGCCCAACGGAGCAGTGTTTGCTGGCTGAAGGCTCTCAGGCATCTATCTGCTCTCCAGAAAGTGGGTTCCAGCTGCTATTTGCCAGCAGCATGAAGGCGGAGTTGTATTACATCGGCAGTGATGGGAGAGAAACCCAGCCTGGCCTGGGAGGCAGCAGGGCTGGAGCATCACCTCAGGTGATGCCACCATGGGCATCTCCTGCATGAGGCTGGAGATGGTTTAGTCTGGAAGGACTGAAAAGAAAAAGGCTTTTCTTGCTAAAAAAAAATGAATTCTCTAATTCCTGTGGCTACTACGTGGGGGAAGGAAAGTTTGTCCAAACTGCTGTGTGTACCAGAAGTGCCCCAAGCATCGCTCGGATCCTCCCAGAGGAATTTTACTTCTCACACCAGCTGTGGGCAGGGAGCAGGTTGGGCTGGACCCTTCCCCATCCCAGCCCTTCCCTCGAGCAGAGACAGGATACAATGGGGACATCACTGCCTTCGTGGTGGCAGGAGGATAAAAGCCAATGGCAGCAACTGCAGAAACAAGGAGCCACAGCCGAGCATGGGTACTGGGGTGTGGGGCAGCCTGAGGGGCAGAGCTGAGCTTCCTTGGAGGGAAGCCAGAGCCTGGCAGCACCAGGGACACAGGGGCTGGATCAGGCCCTTCCAGTTGGACAACAGCAGCGCTGTGAGCAGGGATAGCTGCAGGGGAGGACAGGACTGGGGGCTGCAGGAGGCACAGCCCTTCCAGCCGCTCCAAGGGTCCCTCAGTGAGATGTGTGGCTGCGTCCTGCACCCTGCTCGTGTGATGGAGGTGGTGGATCACCATGGCCCGCTGGCCAGGCTGGCAGTCACCACACCACAGTGATTCCCACGGCCACACAGGTCATTGCTCTGCAGGGCAGCAGGATCTGAATCCTGGCACCAGGACAAGGGCCCTCCTCCTGCACTCTACTCCACTGTACTGTCCCATCCACCTTGGCTTGTCAGACCTTGGTTCCCTCTGGTGCTCGAGGGCAGGATTGGGTCCTGCTCTGCCTCTTGCCTGGGCCCCTCAGGCCTGCCAGCTCCTCTGGGCCACCCTCAGGAGAAGGCACAGCAGCTGGATTTCTTCTTCTGTGACTCGATGTAATCGTGGATCTGGAAGCGGGGCTCATCCAGCGGCTGCACCGCGCGCTGCTTCAGCTCCCTGGAGTGGTGGGGCTGTGTTACTCCCTCTCACACTGTGCTGGTGTGTGGGAGGTGGTGGGGCTGCAGGGGATACTCCCTTGCTCAGTCCCCTGGCCCCAGGTACTCACTTGGCAATGGCGAGGAAGGCCAGCTCCACATTCATGCCTGTCTTAGCACTCGTCTCCATGAAAGGCACCCCGTACTCCTGCAAGGGCAGCACAACCCCATCAGTTGCTATCCCCAAAATGCCCTCCTGTCTCTCTGAATCATCCCTGTAGCCTGGCCAAGGCTTGAGGGTCATCCCCTTGCCTTGCCCCAGGTTTTGCATGCAAGTGACTGCCATGCTGCCCCTGCAAAAGCCAGGCAGGTCTGGGCACCCAGAGGGGATGGCACAGCTGCATGGGAACCCTGAGTGACATGAAATTGTCTGGGGGGACTGAAGTTGGGTTAGACCCTGGCACAACTCACCCTGGCCAGTGATGCTCCATCCTCCATCCTCACAGCCCTCTTGCTGCTCACATCAGCCTGCCAAGGAAAGGAAAAGGTCACCACACACCAGGCCAGCTGGCACCCGGGGGCATCTGGCAAGCCAGCAGTGTGGAGTGCTCAGGGGGCTGACAGGAATGAGGGGCATCACAGATCCAGAAGTACCCACTGCCCAGAGAATCTGGGATCTGTGGAGTGGCTGGAACCTGGTGGCGTTGAGGATGTCAGGGGGCATCTGGGACCTGCAGCCACTGAGGACCTGGGGCAGTACCTGAGGGCATCCAGGACCCAGGGAGGCTCTGGTACCCTGCTGGGCATCAAGTACCCAGCATCATCCAGGATCCAGGGGACATCCAGTCCCAGGGGAAAATCCAGTATCCAGTTGGGCACTGGGCACCCAGCAGCCTCTAGGACCCCTGAAGAGAATATGGGACTTTGTTGGGCCTCTAGGGCTTGGGGTTACCAGAGGTCTAGGGGTGCATCCAGGCCTGGGTGGGCATCCCATAGCCAGCAGCATCCCATACCGAAGCATCCCGTACGAGGAGCATCCCTTACCTGGAGCGTCAGCCTCGTGCTGCCACCCGCTGGCTACCGGGCNGAGCCCAGAAAGCAGTAGAGCCCGGTGGAGGGTGCAGGCAGAGTCCCATCACTGCACAGCTATGGGATGGCAAGGGCACGGCATAGCACAGCAAACTCCAGGGTGGAGGGGGACCCTGCACGCACCTTATTGCCCAGCAACATGATTACCACGTCCTCCTGGGCATACTCATGGATCTCCGTCAGCCAGGCCTGTAGGGCAGCAGGACTGTGTCGGGGTGAGGGGTACTCCTGTCCCTCCCAACTCAGCCCTCAGCCCCTAAGTACTCCCCTCCCTTCCCTCTCAGCCATCATACCCCCTCAGCACCCCCCATCTCTCCCCCACGAGGACAGAGATAATGACTTTTTTTTGGCACAGGAATTACTCCAGCATTACAGACAAGCAGCCATAAAAACACTCTGTCTTCTGGCTACAGCCCAAGCCGCAGTTCATATCCTTCCCAAACCATGTTTTCTCCCTCAGGCACTCACCATGTCCTTAAACAAAACTCACCCAGCCATGCAGCACCCAGCCAGGTGCCCTGGGATGAGCTCCCAGCCGGCTGGGTCTGGCCAGAACAGCCAGTGCTTACAGATAAAACAGGCTCCCAACTGCTCCAAACACCTGGCCAGCCAAGCAGGACACCCACAACCCCAGTCTCTAGGGAGAAACACTCCCAACCCATGGTGGGACTCACACGGATGTTGTCAAAGGACATCTTGCTGGTGATATCGTAGAGCAGGAGCAGGGCTGGAGGGGAAGAGGCAGAGGCATTCCTACACTGCAAGGATGTGCTCTGGATGGTCCCCCCATCCCCGCCAGACCCCAAACCCACCTTGGGCATCCCGGTAGTAGGCATGGGTGACGCTGCGGAAACGCTCCTGTCCTGCCGTGTCCCAGATCTGCTGAGAAATTGCCCTGGTGAGAGCAGGGAGAGGAACCTCCCCGAGCTGGGTCTGCTCCTATGGCTGCCAGCCCTGCTGAAACGCCACACTCAGCCTGAAGTGGGTTTCCATCTGGAAGTTTCTTCCCCCCTCCCCCAAAGCTCACCTGCAACTTCACCTTCACACCATCCACGGCCACCACTTTGTTCTGTAGAAGACAAGAAAGGCATGTTTATCAGCCCAAAGCATGTCTTGGTGCTTGTGCCAGCCAGTCCTGGCACAGAGCTGGCATTCCACAGCCCCTCAGCTCCTCTCCCCGGGCCAGTGGGTTGAAGCCAGGCTGCATGTGGGGCTGGACATTGAAGCCTCATTGCTGCAAACCATGATCCTGCTTGCTTGGCAACTACAGAGCAGCAACTCCTCGAGTCAGGGTGAAGAGCAGAATCAGCAGAGACAAGACAGCAAGATCCCAGCCTGCCTTGGGTCCAGTGCTTCATTCATCTCCTACAGCCAGTGTCCCTGTCCTGTGGCTCCTGAGTCCCCTAACAAGTCAGTAAATGATGCTGGCTGTCCAGCAAATCCCGGGAACACCTACCCGCTCTGGCTCCTGCCGGGAAGCTCCGGGATTGCAGCAGCCCCTGGGAAGTTTGGCAGAGCTGGGGAAGTGGGGAGGTCTGGATGAATCACACGTAAATCTGCATTTATTAATAACAGCATGGTGTGCTTTTATGTTTGCTCACCAAAAAGCCCTGATCTTTCTGACGGGACTCTTCAGCTCCACGTGCTGAGGAACCACTGCACTAAAAATTTAGCCTGTTTGTAGTAATTTAAGGGCTTTGGATGCTACAAACTGCCTGGGCACACGCAATGGGTGATGCTGGGTGTCCCACTCAGGTTTCCTTGCTGGTGGAGCCTTGCTTGGTTCTTAAAGGTGGTTGTAAACACTGAGCTGGGGGGGTTGCATGTAGCACACATCTGTATTCAGCATGGCAGGAGGAAATCTCCTGGGTCAGGATGGTTTGCAGCTAGGCTGGGCTGGGACCAGGAAAGGAAGGAGGCATTTCCAACTGAGCAGGGAAGGCAGCTATTGAGGCTCAAGCAATCGCTCTTCTCATCTTGAAAGCGCAAGGACTTCTCTCCAGAGGCCAGAAGAAAGAAAAACAAAAATTACTGAAAAGCTGTTTTAGGACTCCTAAAGAATCATACTTGGAGTCTGGAAAGAGAAGACTCCCGTAAATAATTTGGTTGTCTGGAATTGTTTGAAGTGGAAATTCAGCCCATGTGGAGATGACAGCATTTGAGCAAATGGGCTGGATAAAATAAAAACGTGCCCTAGGAGACTCTGGAGATTACCTAGAGCAGTGAGCCATGAGGTGCTGCAGGGGACATTCACACAAGGCAGAGCTGGTACCTACAGGCTGGCAACACCTCTGGGGACACCGGCACTGAGCCCAGCAGTGGCACACAGCAGATACTCCTTCTTTCATGACTTTATCATAAGGACAGGCCTCAGGGCCCCTTCAAACGAAACCCACAGCCCTCTCTCTCCCCCAGCCCCCGCTCACCAAGCCCCCAGTTCCACCAAAAGCCAAAAGCAGCCAGGGCAGCAAAAGTGGCAGAAAACCGGAGCAGCTGCAGCTGTGGGGGCAGAGGAAGCACTGACCGCACTCGACACGTGTCAGTGGCTGTGGTCCGAGCTCTGCCTGGGGACACCCCCGTGACTTCCTGCCTGCTCTGCCTTGTGCCACCCTGGACACCCTACAGCTGAAATTTGGTGAGCAGAGAGCAGCATGGGGGTTTAAACAGGATCTGGTAACCCTAACAACTTCTCAGCAGCCCATATCAGCCCTTTCAAGGCATGAAATTACAGCAACCAGTGTTTGGCCCCCCCAGCTGTTGGCTTTGACCTGCATGGTGGAGCATGCTGGCTGCCCACCACACACCCCCAGCCCATGAACACAGCTGGGATGAGGCTGTTTGCTGATTTAAAGGCAAGAGGTGACAGTACCAGTAGGCTCTTCTGTCTGTTACTGCTCTCCCAAGGAGAGGTGGAAGGGTTCCAGCAAGCACCTGCTGCTGGCTGGGAGATAATTGGGAGTACAGAGGCTGGGAACCCCCCGTTCCCGCTCCCCAGCACCCTGTCCTGGCCAAGGTACTGGTCGAGGGAGGCAAGGGGCTGGCAGCCGTAGTGGTCTCACCCGGAAATCTATGCCCACGGTGGCTATGAACGTCCCAGAGAGAAAGGCCCCGTCTTTGAACTGGAGCAGGAAGCAGGTTTTCCCCACGCCCGAGTCTCCAAGTAACATCACCTGCAAGATGGGCGCAGGGACAAGTGTCAGCAGGACGGGGAGGGAGCAGCACCCCTGACAGGTGCTGAGCCCTTCCCAGTTCCTTGTCTCCCTTTCTTTCTTTCCCCAGAGCTGGTCCTGATGGGTCTGGGAAGCCCCAAGGGAGCCGAGTGTGGGATGGGACCCCCGAGGGTGCAGCCAAGCAGTGCCCCAGGGCAGCAGAGCAGGCCCCAGCCATGAAAGAGAGGGACAGCTGGTGTGAAAGCAGGTACTTCAGCAAGAAGAGACATCTCCTGGCCAGCCCCTGGCTATCTCCCAGCCCAGGAGGCTCCTGGAGAACCAGCCACAGCTCCCAAACACATGGAGCCACCTCTGCCCATGCTTTGCCCTCAACCTGGGTGTGCCCAGCCCGAGGGCTAATGCACGGCTTGGGCAAACCCTGCATGTCCGGGACTCTCTCCCTGTCACTGCCTGCTGCAGACACCAAAGCAAACACGGTGCCTTTCCCCTCCTGCTAAGCAAACAGGATCAGCCCAGTCTCTCTGGCCACTCTGGCACTGCTGGAACCAGGCAGGGAGCAGCCAGGACCAATGCTGGGCTCCATAAGCACAGCCTTTCCCGATGCTGTGTTCTTCCTGCCTACCTGCAGCAACCTGTTCCTGCCCAGCAATCATTAATCTGACTGCATCCGGCTCCTGATGAAAAACGGCAGTGAGCAGGACTTCAGCAGAAAGGTCCATCCCTGCATGCCCACCCTGCCAGGATGCTGGAGCTTGCAAAGCAAATCCCTGCAGCTCCGCTGCCTCTGGGGTAGGCACACACAGTGGGCCATGGCCACCTTCCAGAGGGATGGCACAGCAAATGCTGGAGCTGGTGGCTGGAAATGCTCTGCCTCCTGCCACCACTTGGCTGGTCAAATCCTTCCCCAGGGCTTATGGGGAGCTGGGAACACTGGGAACACTCAGTTCTGTCTCCACCTCAATCTAGACCAAGCTGAAAACTGGTTTTTTCCCTCAAACTCGGAAATTGCCTTCCACTGAGAGGAGTCAGAGAGGAGATGATAAAGGCAAAGGAATAAATGCAGTTTAGGGAAGGTGGCAGCATGCAGGACCACTTTGGAACCGGCTCAGTGAGGCAGCAGGAGGTGTCGGGGCTGACACCATCAATGCTGGGCTCAGTCTGGGGCTGCATATTAAATATTGGGGGTAAAAGGTTCATCAGTCCCGTGCCTTCCCTGAGCTGCTTGGATAAGGAAGGTGCTTCCTGGGGCAACCCTTGTGTGGGCTGTGATGGGGAAGAGGGGGACACTCAGGAAGGAGGGTTCCCCCCTGCCCCGAGGCCCAGCAGGGATGCAGAGACATTCACAAGCAGCGTGCTGCAGTGTGGGTGAAGGGGGGCCCTGGGCTGGATCCGGGGCTCAAATGCTGTTTCCGCCTTGGAGCCCTTGGGGTGCTGCGATGGGCTGGATGGGGTCCTGCTCCCCCTGCCCTGTGTCATGGGGGCACTGCTGCAGGCCTTGCAGTAGCTGCTTGCCCTGGCAAAGGTCTGGCGGGCTTTAAGGGGGCAGAGAGCAACCATGCCCCCCTTCCCCCGAGAGCCCCCAAAGCCCTGTTCCTGCAGCTAGTCCCTGCCATCGCCACTGCCGGGCAGGGACGCCCCCGGGGCACAGACCTCCCCCATCCCCTTCCCGGGGCAGGGACCCCCCATCTCCACCGACCGGGAAGGGAAGACCCCAATCCCCGCACCTGCTGCATCGGGGGACTCTCGAGGCAGAGAAGGGCTGGGAGGGATCAGCTGGGGCTGCCGCCTCCTTTCCCTTCTCCTTCCCGGTCTCGCGGCCGCTTGCTGGGCGAGATGGCAATAGCGGAGGAAGCGGGCGGCCCCCGGGACCCTTCCTAAACCCCTCGTTATCTCCCCCGAGCCGGGGACCGAACCCAAACCTTCCCCTCTGGTAGAGCTTGGAGGGTCCATCCCTGCTCACCCCGCGCCGCCTCCCACCTTGCCGGAGAGTTCGTAGTCCTGGGGCAGCGCCGGGGGGTCCCTGCTGCTCTTCGGGGGTTCCCCGCTGCTCTTCGGGGGTTCCCCGCTCCCTGGCAGGGGGGTCCCGCTCCCCAGCGCCCCATCGGGGCCGCCCATGGTGCGTCCGAGCGGAGCTGCCGAGTCCTGGGGCCGCGGGGCCAGCGGGAGACGCGGCCCCACCCGCCTTCCTCCTCTTCCTCCTCCTCCTCCCCGGCCGATGCCACCCCCGAGGCCGTACCCCGGCCGCCTCCCTGACCAGCCCGGGCACGGGATGAGGAAGAACAGGCTGAAGAGTGGAAACCTGCCCCACTGCACCCCACGCCGGGGACCCCGCGGTGCTTGGGTTTGCCAGGGGCTCG
>WEIT01018856.1:0-25641 GCA_013389985.1 Dryoscopus gambensis | reverse complement strand
TGAGGAAGACTGGGGTGCATGGGAGGCTGGGAGGAGACATAGCCAGGGCAGGAAACTCAAACTGGCCACAGGTATATTCCAGACCGTTTGACATCCTGCTCAGTATTTCAAGCTGGGTGCAGGAAGGAGGTGATGTTTGGAGTGATGGCATTTGTCTTCTGAAGTCACTGTGAGGCGTGAGGGGACCCTGCTGTCCTGGAGATGAGAAACACCTGGCTGCCCTTGGGAAATGGTGAATGAGTTCTTTGGTTTTCTTTGCTTGTGCATGTGGCTTTTGCATTCCCTATGCAACGGAATTGATCTCAGCCCGTCAGTTTTCCAGTTTTTACTCATACAGTTCTCTCCCTGATCCTGCTGTTGGGGCAGGGAGCAAGAGTGGCTGCGTGTGGTGCTTGGTTGCTGGGTGGAGTGAAACCATGACAACTTGAAAATCCTTGTCTTCTGGTCCCACCTTCCACTTTTAAACCCTTTCACCACTTGTTACTTAGTTAACAGTAGACTGGGAGTTTTCAATCAGCTGGAGAAAGCCAGGTCACAGAAACCTCCTGCTGAAATTAACATACCACCTCTTCCTTCAGGCAAGAGACAAGAACAATGCATCCCAATGCACAAGAAATCAGACAAAGGAGGCAAGAAACCACCTGGCCAAGGATGTCAAGGACAACAAGACGGCCTTCTTTAAATACATCAGTTACAAAAGGAAAACTAGGGATAGTGTCGGCTTGTGTGGAAGAGGGACCCTGGTAACAGAGGATGCAGTTACTGAACACCTTCTTTACACTGGTCTTCAGTATGACCAGGCATTGGGAATCCCTGACCCAGGAGACCAGGGTAAAGGAATGTTGAAAGGAAGATTTTCCCTTGGTCAATGAGGGTTGGGTAAGAGAATGTGTAGACAAACCNCCAAGGATGTCAAGGACAACAAGACGGCCTTCTTTAAATACATCAGTTACAAAAGGAAAACTAGGGATAGTGTCGGCTTGTGTGGAAGAGGGACCCTGGTAACAGAGGATGCAGTTACTGAACACCTTCTTTACACTGGTCTTCAGTATGACCAGGCATTGGGAATCCCTGACCCAGGAGACCAGGGTAAAGGAATGTTGAAAGGAAGATTTTCCCTTGGTCAATGAGGGTTGGGTAAGAGAATGTGTAGACAAACCTGACATCCACAGGTCCATGGGCCCTAATGGAATGCACCTCAAGTGCTGGGACAGCTGGCACCCTTATTCTTTAGGTCATCTCTATCCACATGGATGGCAAGAAGATGATCAGGAGTAGTCAGCATGGCTTAAATAAAGCTGCTTTCAGGCTTTACCAACCTGATTGTCTTCTGCAATGAAACAACTACCTGAGTGGATGAGGGGAGAGCAGTTGATACGGTCTACCTTGACTTCAGCAAGACTTTCGACGCTGTCTTTCACAGCATCCTCACAGGCAAACTCGATGATCAGGAGTAGTCAGCATGGCTTAAATAAAGCTGCTTTCAGGCTTTACCAACCTGATTGTCTTCTGCAATGAAACAACTACCTGAGTGGATGAGGGGAGAGCAGTTGATACGGTCTACCTTGACTTCAGCAAGACTTTCGACGCTGTCTTTCACAGCATCCTCACAGGCAAACTCGGGAAGTGTGGACTGGATGAGTGGACAATGAGAACTGGCTGAATGAAGGCCACAGTCAGTGGCACAGGGTCAAGTCGGAGGCCTGTGACTCATACTGTCCCGCAAGGTTCCATACTGGGACCAGCATTGTTTGCCTTACCCATCAATGACTTGGGTAGAGGGCAGATGCCTCCTCAGCATCTGATCACTGATGACCCAAAGCTGGGAGGAGTGACCAATACCCCAGAGGACTCTGCAGCCCTTCAGAGGGACCTCAACAGGCTGCAGTGATGGGCAGACAGAAACCACCTGAAATCCAACAAAGGCAAACGCAGGATCCTGCACCTGGGGAGGAACAGCCCCAGGCACCAGCACAGGCTGGGGTGACCTGCTGGGAAGCAGCTCTGTGGAGAAGAACCTGGGGGGTGCTGGTGAACCACAAGGTGTCCATGAGTCAGCAGTGTGCCCTGGGGACCAGTGGGATCCTGGGATGCATTGGGAAGAGCATCACCAGCAGGTCAAGGGAGGTGATCCTGCCCCTCTGCTCAGCCCTGGCGAGGCTGCATTTGGAGATCTGTGTCCCATTTTGGGCTCCCCAGTTCAAGATAAACAAGGATGTACAGGAGCAGGTCCATTGGAGGGCAAGAAAGATGATTAAGGGACTGAAGTATCTTTCTTACGAGGAGCGGTTGGGCGAGCTGGATCTGTGCAGACTCAAGAAGAGACAACTGAGAGGGGACCTCATCAGTGTCTGTAAGTATGGGAAGGGAGGGTGCCAAGAGGATGGAGCCAGGTAAGGAGCAAGGACAAGAGGCAACAAGCAGAAACTGATGCACAGGAAGTTCCACCTGAACATGAGGAAGAATTTCTTTACTGTGCAGATGACCTCACACTGGAACGGATTGTCAAGAGAGAGTGTGGAGTCTCCCTCACTTGAGATATTCAAGAACTATCTGGATGGAATCCTGTGCTAAATGCTCTAGAATGACCCTGCTTGAGGAGGGAGGCTGGACCAGATGACCCTTCCAATTTTACTCTTTCTGTGTTTCTGTGATTCTGCGATTCTGCAAAGATAAGACACTCCTTCAGGTCTAAACTGGGTTCCTGTTTTTGCACAAAAAGCCTTGTAGTATTTGTGAGAGGGGAAATTAAATTGTAAAATTTTGACACAGGATAAAAAACTCTTTCCTCAAGAGGCCTTATCAGAGTGTGCCTGTCTTGTAACTTAACTTTTTCAGTATTGAAGTTATCTAAGCTTCCCTGACCTGACAGACTTAAAAGAAATGACATGTCTAAACAGACAACAAATAACATTGTGACTGAAGAAAACAAAGAAAAATCTCATTTGCAGCACCTTGTATTAAATACATCAGAATGCGTTTATGTGATGAATTTGTATCACTTGATGTTTTCAGTTCAGATGAGTCCTAACATGTAGCTTATCATACAGCTTTACCCTCAGACAGCACTAATGACAGGAGTCTTGACAGCCCCCTGAGTCACTCGAGTGCTCATTCGCACCATCAAGTCACATCTTTAATACGTGTTCTCTGTTGATTCATGCCCACAGGATGGGCATGCGAGACACCTGCACATCTCTGGAAGAAACCAGACTTCCAGCTTTACGCACAAAGTCCAACTGAGCAGCCTCTGAAGCTATTTCCTTGGAAGATCTCCACTGGTCATGAAGTGCTACTGCTGCTTGCTGTTCCCAGTAACGAGTTTCTAAATCTCTTGGATCAGAATGAATTCTCTTTCCAGAAGAACCCAGTCAGTGCTACCACTTACTCAGAGTTTACGAAGTCTTTTTTGACTGGAGGAAAGACTCCGAGAGCAGCCCTATCCAGAACACAGTATCAGAGTGAGCAGGAGAAGACCTCACCCCTCCAGGTACTGCTTAATGTCCTGGTCAGAAATAGTGTCCTCCTGCCTGTCATCGATGTTTAATTAATTCCTGTTTGTGGGATGGGAATCTTCTCAGAGTAACACCTCTTGAAAACCACCTCACATAATGGACCAGAACCAAGTCACATCCTAGATGCTTCTCAAAAATTTCAAGTTCATAGAGTTTAGTAGATGATGGATTTTGTTTAAGACCACTACCAACTTAGAGGACTGTAAATGGTTCTTGAATTTGGTGGAACAGGTACATAAAACAACTGAAAGGCTCTTTCTGATTGCATGCAATAGGAATTTTCCATCAGGTACTGAGCCACTGTATAAGGAAAGGAAGTACTATAGACAGCAGCCGCAGCTAGAACAGCTGGCTGTCTGGTTAATCCCTTTTTTTCATGCCCCTTTCAGGAATGAGCAGGAAGTAAACAAGCACTGTGTTCAGACTCATCATTTATTAGAGATTAAAGATAAAATAATCTAATCTTCCATTAATACCAAACATGCCTAAAAATTATGCTTTTGCTCACCCCAGGGCCAGAAGAGCAGGCCACACTCTCACCATGTAAGGGTCATTCACTCAGGAATAGGCTTCATAATTTAAGGAAAAAGATGAAATGGTGCCTCACTCAGCATCCTATTATTTTCGGCGGAATGTTTTCCCTCCCAGCTATTCTGCCCGAAAGGTAGTGAGCTGACTCATGCTGTCTGGCCAGACAGGGACACAATGCTATCAAGCAGTGGGTGGAGAGCAGAGAATTAAAAACTATGTGTTTTAATGGGTGTTTCCCAGTATTGGTATTGCACCTGATTCAAGGAAAAACATCTAGTCACAAACTTAACTAATAGCTTGTCTGGACCAAATGTAATTCTCAAACATTGTCCTCTGATGCCAAGGGATAGAATTGTAAATCTGGACTACATTCAAATACATAAAATATCTCCTTCCTAGTGGCTGAGCAAACAACCCTTTATGTTTATACACCCACCAACACAGACAGCTGGAAGGGGTTGCTGCAGGCAAGTGAAAGACCTGGCCTATGGTACACAAAATCCACAGCTGAATTTTGTAACCAAGACCCTTCCTATCCCTTAATGGAAAAAACCCCAGATTTTAGTTCCATTAGTGGTCTTGCAGTTTGTGCTGAAAGCAGTTCTTTAGTTCAGCTAGTTTATCACTGAAAAGCTAGTCATAAAACTGTACCCAGGGCAATAACAATGGACTTTACCAGAAATCACATGTGTACATTCAAGGATATAAGCAAACACAAAATAAATATTTGTCCAAGCTGCTCTTTCTCCTTAAGCAGTTTGCAGAATTCTTATCTATTTTGTCTGGAGCAGCTTCATTGCTAAGAACGTCTTCTAAGATGAATAGTTATGAACATCTTTGGCTATAAAACTAACGAGAAAATATTTTAAAAAATAAAACCACTTTTTCTACATTTGCATGAACTTGAAAAAAAAAAAAGCTAGAGATAAACAACAGAACAAATTTTCAAGGAACAAAGATGCATGGACACCAATGCACACCCATCACACATGCCTTAGGTGTTTTCTAGCCACTAGTGCATCTCTGTTCTAAGTGCAGTTATGATATTTTAAATATGGTATGGCAGCTAAGACAAAAGAAATGTCTGCAAGGTGTAACTCCATCAACAAATATAGGAGCTCCATCCGCACATGGTTACCGTACTCATGGACAAGCACAGAGGTTAATGTGATGGCAGCTCTCTGTTTCATGTATTGCTACTACTCTGTGATCCACCCGCGCTAAGGACAAGGAAGGTGGGAGTACTTTTTTCTTCATATATGCCTCCTATCTGGTAAATACAGTTACATTAAGTTGCCTTAGATGCTACAAATGTGCAACTTTGTAAAAATTATGGGAATCTTCTGCCATGGCCACACACAACCACAGCACCAAATACACTTTAGCCTTTTAGCTGTTATTTCTTTCTTCTCTAATTGTGACTCCTATAGACAATCAGGTTAACAGGATTAAGTTGTTTAGTCACTAGTGGAAAATATTCTTTAGTCCACACACAGCAATCACAAATTCTTTGGGATATTTAAATCATTTTAGATATTCAATACTTCAACAGGAGACACAAGGTTTGTAAAAGAAACAAACTACCATCTTTCAGAATACAAGCCTTGATTTTTATGGAAATGGTTGTGGTGGGGGGCATGGTGGGAAGGGAGAGAGGAAGAAAGAAAACTTGCAATGTTCTTACTTAGCTTCAAAATGACCCAGCTAGGAATACAAGAGCTATATGCTGTTTTCTGCTCACTCATCTCCTTCCCCAAGCCTTTGAGATCTATCACTTAACTAATCAGAGCAGGCTTTAAGAAGCAGTAAAGTGCAAAAGTCCCTCATGAAGGACATTGCAATTTACAATCAAGCATGCTATTGCTGGGGAATGAAGGAAAGATTTCAAGGGAAGATCAGCTTGGTTTGTTAAGTATTTTGGCAAGTTTTCTGCATCTGTTCTTCGTTAGAGCCTTGCCACTGAGCTGTAAGAAAAAGATGATCAGACATCCACTCCCTTTTTGCTCTGTGACCAGGGGAGTCTACTTACAGAAAGAAGGAGAACCAGTTTTTGGAAAGCTGAATCACTTCACCTGTGCGGGTGGGGGTAAGGCTAAGGTTATCTCAGGCTGCACAAAAAATGGCAAAATATAAACCTTTTAAGCCACTATATGTGTCTTCTAGGTGAATGGAAATTAAAAGGCAGTGGGAAAACATGCTTTAAAATGAGTAACACGCAGAAGTGGTCAGGCTTAGGTAGGGATAAAGCCCCCATGACTTCTCTCTTTTTAGAGAAAATATGGAAGAAAGTACATGGAGAAAAAGCTTGACGTCTGTTGAAGACACAGTTAGAGAAAAAGTCAAAGGCTCACCCAGCTAGATAATGTCGTGGTCTGGTTATTTTTGAGTTATGGTAGTAATGCTTCTTTCACTACTTTGCAGTCTATTTTTGTTTTTTATGACATAATAAGCCTGTATAAGCTGAAAATTTTCATAATTACTTTCTGATCTCCCTTACTCAAGAAGTCTTTCCAATAGCTCACATCAGCTCTCCCTCTTGCTCATTTGTCCTAAACTTCAGTGTAAAAAAAAAAAAAACAAACCCAACCCAAAAACCAAACCACTTGAAAACCTTCTTAGGAATGTAAGTACTTCTGTTCTATTGAACTCAAAATCTCCCTGTTCTATAGACTGTCTTTTTGGACCTGAATTGTACAGCACCTCATATTGTCACATTCTAATACATGGCTAATGGTCCTAAATATGATAATTAAAACATAACTAGTGCATGATAACTTAAATGGAAATTTTGCATTTAACAACATATAATGATAACAATGTACAAAGTACAACAGTAATAATGTCCCACCAATTTCTTTTTTAAATGTGCACAATTAAGAAAACTTGCCAAAATGGGATGGTAACATTTGGGCTTTTAAAAGCACATAAAAACACATTCCATTTTGTGTACAGAACAAATGGGAAGTGGAGTATTTATTTTTAAAATGTGGCTATTTTAAATTCAAAATTATTTTCATGAAATCATAGAATAGTCAAGGTTGGAAGAGGCCTCTGAAATTAATTTATGTCAATGCTTGAAGCCGGTCCAGTTAGATCAGGCTGCTCAGAGGTTTGTCAAGTCAAATTTTAGTTTCTTCAGGGTCAGTGACTTCACACACGCTCTTGGCCCCGTTTCAGTGCCTGATCTCTCACATGGTTTTTCCTAATATCTGAGGGGATTTCCCATGTTCCAGGTTATGTTCAGTGCATGTCATCCTGTTGGTGTTCACCACTGGGAAGTGTTTGGGTCCATTTTCTCTGTTCCCTCACACAAGGCATTTTCAGACAGGAAAAAGTTCTCTCTATCCCCTCCTCCTGTCCAGGCTGAACCAGCCCAGTGACCCCCACCTGCTGTTGAATGCCCTGTGCTCCAAACCTGACCCTCACAGTGACCCTTCTCCAGAGTCATCCAGGAAGAAATTCCTCACTGTGAGGGTAATTAGGCACTGGAACAGGTCCAGAGAAACTGTGGATGCTCCATATCTGGAAGTATTCAAGACCTGGCTGACTGGAACTCTGAGGAACCTGTCTAGAGGGAGCTGTCCCTGCCCTTGTCAGAGGGGTTGGAACTAGATCATCTTTAAGATCCCTTCCAACCCAAACTGCTCTATGATTCAGGTTCGTGTGCACAGCCGTCCTTGCACATTGATTGCTCCACCCAGTCTGGTATTATTGCCATATTTCCAAGACTGCCCTTCATCTCATCATCTACATTGTCAAGAGACACATTGATCAAAGCTATGACACTTCCTCCTCACCTCCTCCTCCTTTGTTTAGTTGTTGCAGGCCTGGGAATGAATAGTCTGGCTGCTGCTGACACAGAGCACAAGGTTTCAGCCTCTCCCATCGCAAGGCTCTCCAAAATGCTCTATGCTCCCCCACGCCCTCACTTCTCCCTGTACTCTGTGGCTTGGGCTTTTGCCTCTGCAGGGTATCTAAAAAAACCTGATGGAGATCCTGTTCCTCCTTCCTAACGCTACACAGTCTGCTCATTTCCTCTGACACTCTTGAAATGACTTTTTCAAACATGGAATCTTATGCCTGAGATTCAGAAGAGACACATTTTCTTCATCACCTTTACCACATGAACATGAATCAGTGGACTCAAGAAAATGTTAGTATCATTTGGCCTTTTGACCTCGTCCAGGTGTGAGCACTTTAGTATCTCCATGTGGCCTCAAAAGCCCATGTGTGACACATAGTCCTGTGAATGCGTTCTGGAAATGACTCTCTCTGAACCCACAGCAAGCACCACATGTCACAGTAGGCATTTCAAATGCAGATTAATGTTCACACCACAAGTATTCCTAAAGCACTCTTGCCTTGAAGTTCATATGAAGACAACAGTATTATGCTCTCTACAAGATGCTTGAGGTTTTTGCTGAGAGCAAATACCCTCAAGAGATGCTTCAATACTATTAAGCTTCTCATCTTAGACAAAGAGCAATAAATGATGCGTGAAATAACCAAGTGTTAAGTGTAAAGTGTAAAGTGTAAGTGTAAACCAAATTACTTTTTTAATGCCCTTCTGAAATGCAAACATCTTGCTGCAGGGGTGGCTGTAACTTACTGTTTGGACATTAATAATCAGGCTGTGTTTGCCCGACTCTTGAGGAACTCAAACAAAAGGGCTGTTGTCGCGGCGCGCTCTGATGGAAGGTGCTGCAACCTTCCCGAAAGTGTCTCCACAGGACGAGTCACTCTGGTGGGGCCGCTGCGCCCCAGCTGGCTGGTGAGCTCGGATGAGCCAATAGCTCCCATCCTTTCCGTTTACTGAGCCTCCATAGAAGGGTGGGCTCCCAGGGGGAGCAGCTCAAAAGGGGTCAGGCTCTCACAGGAGCAAATGGAGGCAGCATCCATCTCAGCCATGGAAGCAGCCGGCACTCACACACTCACAGGCGGACAATAAAAGAGCTGGGAAGGGTCCTTGCATGGTGTTCCAAGAGAGGGTTTATTGCAGCCTCACAATGAAGGGTACCAAGGGCCAAGGACAAAACAGAGGAGACAGCTTATGTAGGGCATCTAGGGGGTGGGCAGAGCATCAGGACCAATGGTATGAGGGCACAGGGGTGGTACAGAGGGGGGACTAGCATGAGGGAAACAATAGGGATACCGTGAGGGAGGGACTAAGGTACAAGGGCTGATGAGGAAGCAGGGAAGGGAGAACATTCTAGGGTACAGATATATAAGGGATAAAGGGGCAGGGAGAACAACAAATCAATCAGGGAAACAGAACTGGAGTATATTAGCATAATGTGTGCTAAGAGAAGCCTGCTACTCAGGCTTCGGGGAGGATTTTTTTCCACAGCCAGCTAGTGGGCTGGGTCACAGCAACAGGCTGTTCATACACATCCTGGCAGAGTTACTGGCAGAATTACCCACTGTGGCTCTGTGGATGAGCACCACCCATTCAGACAGGTGGGTGTAAGGGCTACTCCTAAACATCATGCCTGCATGCAGAAATGATCCCTGTCCAGTCTGTAGCTTAGGGGCAGGGGAAAAGGTTCAAATAGTCAACAAGAGATTATTCAATGTAATAAAATCAAGGGTCACAGTTCAAGCTCCTTCCTGTGCTCCCTCAGCCTGCAGGCAAGCCGACACAGAGAAAGTAACTGTAATTGAGTTTATGGAACCAAGAAATGTTTTATCAGATAATAACCCAGATAGGCATTTTAATTCCAGTGCTTATCTTTATGACAGGTATGCTGCCTGACTGCAGTAAATTTTAAATATTTAGACGAAGGAAGGTCCTAGGAGTGATTACTGTATGGAATACCATGCTCTTCAGAACCTGAAAACCTGAAGGTCCAGCTATATCTCCCCAAAATTCAAACAAGGTATGTTTAAAGAATAATCCCTCTCCCTTCAGTTTCATTTGGAGGGAAGCAGAAAAGGAAGATTTGTTCATCTGCTGTCACTGAGTACCCGTTTCCAGAACCATTGTTCACTGAGAGTTGCAGGTCTGGCCCCAGTCTCTGCACACCCATCTCTGACCAGGAGACAAACCAAACTTTCCCATGCCTCAAGAAAAGGCTGTAAACAGTGGCTGATCATCTGCATCATCTCCTGCCAAAGTACACAGAAAAACGACCTATAGTCCTGTCAAAACTCTTGATATTTCCTCTTCTGTCCCATAACAATCAAGGCAAATATCTAATCTGAACCTTCCCCCCCCATCTCTAGTAATCAGATGATCTGCTTTGCACAGTCGTTTTTACTCTGGCTCTATCTGCCTGTAAAGATCTAAATTTCTCCTCCCTGAACAAAGAGCAGCTGACTGAGATGGCAGCTACCATCAGGTGATGAATGAGACTAGGATGCTGCAGGCCTGGGCTGGGCGGAGAGCTTGGGGAAGGGTGATGTGAAATGATCACAGATTTATTCAGAGAGCGACGTGCTTGGCTTTGTAGAACCTGCTCACATGCTGACTGTTGATAGGACGCTGAGTGAAAGTGCTCAAAGGGCAGTTCAGGATACAGTTGCTTTCACAGCCATTGGGTCAGGGCTTATCAGCGTCTCTATTTGGAAAAGTAGTATTGCATTCTTCTTTTTTTTTTCCCTTTTGCAATAATATTAAGAGTTGGGGTGATAAATGGTGTGGTTTCTGTGGGCTGTGCTACAAAGTTGAAGAGTTAAAATTAATGGGCTTAAGGAGGTGATTTGAAAATGCCATGTGAACAACCTGTTAGACTTTCACTCCCCACCCATAGTCACCTGCTTTTCCAACAGGCTGCCAGTGGTAACAGACTACTTCACATTTCAAAAGCATATGTCATTAAAAACAACAAGAAAATCCTTCCTTGATCAGTTAACTGCAATTTCCATGATTTATTCACTGCCAAAACAGAGTAATGACTCATCTCCTGTGTCAAGAGCCAACAACCTATTACAATACTGAATTTCTCCCAGCACTGACACAAGGAGAATTTGGGAAAACTTAAGTTAATCTCCTCCAGAAACATGGTTAAAACCACATTTTTAAGATTTTTACTCTTATCCTTGACACAAAAAGAATATTGTCACTTCCCCAAACTTGCAGGAGCAATGAAAAAAATAGAAGCTCACGGAAGGGGAGGATGGGAGGAAAGGTAAAAATCTCTTCTAATAACTTCAAGTGTAGTTAGTCAGCTTCAGGTTGCCCTTGGTAGACTTCTTAGTGAGACAATCTTCTGCTCAAAAAAAAATAACCTGTACAGACATTTCTGAGCAACCATTTCTATGCTCATTTTCCCAGTACTAGGTCTCTGTACTCTCTCTCTGTAAAAAGTTTGTCCAGTGAAAATGAAACTGAGATTTCAATATTAAGCCAAAACCATCCCCCATTTTCATTAAATTTAACAGTTTCCAACCCCTGATATCAGGGTGTGAGAGGATGGCGAAATACAGTTAAAAGGCTACCTTACCTGTCTTAACAAATTTCTTCAGAGATTTGTATCCTCACCTAAAAGGTAAATAAATAGCTATATTTTATGTGCTCAGTCAAGCACTTTAGTGTTATATGAATATGAAGAGGGCTGCTAGAGCATGTAGGAAAATAATTAGGGAGGCCAAAGCTCAGCTCGAACTTAAAATGGCGACTTCCGTAAAGGATAATAAAAAGTGTTTTTACAAATATATTAATGGTAAAAGGAGGGGTAAGACCAACCTTTGTTCTTTATTGGATGAGAGAGGGAACTTAGTATCTACAGATAAGGAGAAGGCAGAAGTACTTAATGCCTTCTTTGCCTCAGTCTTTAGCAGTAAGTTGGCTTGTCCTCAGGACAGCTGTCTTCTTGGGTTGGTTGATAGTGTCAGCAAACAAAGTGGTCCCCCTGTTATCCAGGAGGAGGCAGTCAGAGAACTGCTGAGATGCTTGAATATTCATAAATCTATGGGGCCAGATGGGATCCATCCCAGGGTGATGAGGGAGCTGGCAGATGAGCTTGTGAAGCCACTCTCCATCATCTTCCAACAGTCCTGGCTCACTGGTGAGGTTCCAGATGACTGGAAGCTGGCCAATGTGACGCCCATTTATAAAAAGGGTAGGAAGGAGGATCCCGGTAACTATAGACCTGTTAGCCTGACCTCAGTACCTGGTAAGGTAATGGAGCAGCTTGTACTGAGTGTCATCACACAGAGCTTACAGGACAGCCAGGGTATCAGACCCAGCCAGCACGGGTTTAGGAGGGGTAGGTCATGTTTGACCAACCTAATCTCCTTTTATGACCAGGTGACCCGCCTGATAGATGCAGGAAGGGCTGTGGATGTTGTCTATTTGGATTTCAGCAAGGCCTTTGACACTGTCTCCCACAGCATACTCCTAGAAAAGCTGGCAGCCCGTGGCTTGGACAGGAGCACTCTTTGTTGGATTAGGAACTGGCTGGATGGCCGGGCCCAGAGAGTGGTAGTGAACGGAGCTGCATCCAGCTGGCGGCCGGTCACCAGTGGTGTCCCTCAGGGATCTGTCTTGGGGCCAGTTCTGTTCAATATTTTTATTGATGACATGGATGAAGGTATTGAGTCCTTCATTAGTAAATTTGCAGACGACACTAAGCTGGGAGCATGTGTCGATCTGTTGGAAGGTAGCAGGGCTCTGCAGAGAGACTTGGAACGGTTGGATAGATGGGCAGAGTCCAACAAGATGAAGTTTAATAAGTCCAAGTGCCGAGTACTGCATTTTGGCCACAATAATCCCCTGCAGCGTTATAGGCTGGGGACAGTGTGGCTGGACAGTGCCCAGACAGAAAGGGATCTGGGGGTGCTGGTTGACAGCCGGCTGAAAATGAGCCAGCAGTGTGCCCAGGTGGCCAAAAAGGCCAATGGCATCCTGGCCTGTATTAGGAATAGTGTGGCCAGCAGGAACAGGGAGGTCATTCTTCCCCTGTACTCGGCACTGGTGAGGCCGCACCTCGAGTACTGCGTCCAGTTCTGGGCCCCTCAGTTCAGGAAGGACATCGAGACGCTTGAGCGCGTCCAGAGGAGGGCAACGAAGCTGGTAAAGGGCTTGGAACACAAGCCCTATGAGGAACGACTGAGGGAGCTGGGGTTGTTCAGCCTGGAGAAGAGGAGACTCAGGGGTGACCTTATTGCTCTCTACAACTTCCTGAAAGGTGGTTGTAGTCAGGTGGGGGTCGACCTCTTTCACCAGGCAGCAGCTGACAGAACAAGAGGACACAGTCTCAAGCTGCGTCAAGGGAAATTTAGGCTAGATATTAGGAAAAAGTTTTTTACAGAAAGGGTGATAAAGTATTGGAACAGACTGCCTGGGGAGGTGGTGGAATCACCGTCCCTGGATGTGTTTAAAAAAAGACTGGATGTGGCACTTGGTGCCATGATCTAGTTGAGGTGTTAGGGCACGGGTTGGACTCGACGATCTTGAAGGTCTCTTCCAACCCATACATACTGTGAATCTGTGTGAAACAGAAGATATAATTTTGTCTTTATGAAAGTTTGAAAAATACTAAGAAAACAAGTTGAAGACAACAGGAATATGGCATTAAGAAATAAATCAGTATTTCAAGAGAACCCCCAATCTAACAGAAGCAAATTTCTGCCTTACTGTAAAGAATTTCTTCGTTCACCCAAGAAGCAGAACTGTGACTGTGCCCCTAATTCCTGGGAGTCTGAACTATGCTGGAGATTTACTTGATGTCTTCTGACATCTTCCTCTATATATCCTACCTCATGGAAAAGGCAAGGGGCAGGTGGGAGGTGTCTGGTTTTTTCAGGCACTTGCTGATGAGTTAGCTGGAGCTCTCCTTTCACCTTTTATTCAATATTGGTGAAAAACTAAATGAAAATTCTGTGGTGGGAAAGGAGTTTGCTCTTATTCCATGCTTGAAAAACCCCAGGCTTCTGAACATGGGAGATTTTGGCTCAGTAACTTCAGACATGCTACTCAAGGCTGGATAATTTAAACCTATGCTGCAGCATCTGGTCCTTAGAGTGAAATCCAAAAGGCCAACAGCAAGAAAATGTCCCTGTGTGTTGAAGCGGAGGAGTGAATACTCAAGGAAGGACATACAATAAACAGCTGCTGTGCAGGAAACCACCTGTAGCTTGGCAAACAATGCAGAGAAAGGTGTGACTGCAGTCTCTCTCCTCTCTCAAAAGCACCCTTCAGGTTCCCAGCTGCAACTGGGCATCTTTGAAGACACAGAGCCCAGGGTCGTCCTCTGCAGATGAGTACTGGTCTTCAAAAAGAACTGACCAAAGCAGAAGTGGTCCCTGCAGTGAGCCTTCAGGCAAGGTGCTCTAGGGCTGATCCAGCTTTCCTTATGGCACACAAACCATGTGTGGCAAAGGATTGTGGTAAAGCTAAGGCTTTACCTGAGGTATTCAGCCCTCCTCTCCCTTTCATCGGGACACTGACACATCTGCCTGCAGAGATTAACTGAAATACCCCAAAGCTATGCATTCAACAGCACCAGTTGATAGGAGTTTTTTGTCTCTGGTCTCCTGCCTTGACCACTGAAACCCACTGGTTTTGTGGTAGAAATTAGGTTAAAATTTAAGTGGCATTCCAGCAGCTTGTACTAACATTGCAGCAGTATTGCCCTGAGCTTCCTGCACTTGGAGGAAGTTCTTCCTATCCTCAACAGAGACTCTGTATTTAATGAGGGAGATAATGTATTTCCAAAAACAGAGGTGAACATTCATATTTAGGAGCAGCAGGACTTCCCCGTACACCATTTCCAGGCCGCAGAAGTAAGCATGTGATTTATGTGCAGGCAGAATGGTTAGACTGGATGGCAACTACTTATGATACTAGACTAAGAAAATTACAGATTATGAACCTTTTTCTGTGGGCTTATTTTTTTGTTTAATAGGTTTGTAGTTTTTGTTTCTGCCAACTCCTGGAAGCACCAGCTTACCCTTTTTAGCCATTCTCAAATTTTTTAGACCTGATAAAGCTATTAAATTCTCAGATAGGTTTTTGTTCAGTCTTTGTTTTTCTAAACACTTGCCTACTTAATACACTCACATACTGTATTTATTACCATTTATTTTTTGTGTTACCCACACTTAATAGAATGGAGTAGGATCTTGCCAGTAATAGCAAACTTGACATGTTTTTCCTAGCATTTCTGCCAAATGTGCATCGAAGTCTGTCTGATAGATGTCCAACAAATGCTGGTGGTCTATAACCACAATTTCTCAAACAATATGGAAAGAAATCTACTCTGGAATACCTTTGATGTGTTAGCAAATAAAGTATTCTTTCACTGGGATAAAATAATAGGCATTCTTCAAATAATGACCACAAACTTTCTGAAGAGTAAACAAAGATATCTGCTACTCTGTGCTGTGGGACCACATGGGTATCCCAAAATCTGATAATACATTCTAAGTCTAGTCTGCAATGTCTCTTTTTGTCTCTGTGATGGCATGAGTATGTTGTCTGCAGGAGGATTCCCATGGCTAATGCAGTTGGCACTGTATGCATACCCAGCTTCCTGATGCTGCAAGCAACACTGCCCGGAAGCAGCCTTGCCTCTGCAGGTGAGTTTTCAGGGGTATCACGCCGCAGTGGTAGCGAGGAGTGGGCTGTGTCTCTGTTCCATACATCCTGCCTATTCGAGAGGTGACCTTCCTGTCTATTCCCTGACACAAAGTTCACCACGAAGTTGCCAACAGCAGTAATGGTAGGGTTGGCTTTCACTAAATTCATAGTTCTTTTTGAAAGCAGCCCGCTTCGATTTGTTTGGGCGTTTTTTTGCCTTTGCTGCATTCCTTGTAAAAAAAAGGTTCTAATACCTTTGCTGAATCTGAAAAGCAAACTCAGGCATTTTTCAAACATTATTTACTCATAACTCCTTCTTTCGCATTGAGGTTCAACAGCTTTGCAGAGAAAAGTCCCAAAGGAATAAACTCTTTTCTGTATGCTTCCAAACAGCTGTTTCTCCACCTTTCAAATTCTGGTGGGGTTTTTTTTTAGTGCAGAACAGCTTTATAAAATTCAGTGGGTGTGAACTCCACCCAGCTTTCATTACAACTCACCTTAAGCTCCATTAGGGAAAGAAACTTCTCAAGCAGCCTGTATCTGGCACAGTGAAGAAAGCTGGGTACAGAGGCATATTTCCAGAGATTTCAACATCCCTGATTCCCTTTTGATACCCACGTAGCTGACTGTGACACACCTGTGCCCTGGAGCAGTAACCGTCCTGGGGAGCTGCAGGGATGCACCTCTGCCAAGAGCCCGTTCAGACTTATCTGCAGAATGACTGGGCAGAGTCACTCAGACCTTGTGAAAGTTCAAGTCTGTGTGAAAGTTTGGGAGAGCTGAGTGAGCCAGGAGGTTACGTGCAGACTGGAAAAGGAGATGGTTGTTATAAAAAAGCCGTCAAGGGGTTAACAGCACAGGCCAGCAATGTTTTTTGGGATAATGCCATGCTCTAACCTCCTTTCCTTCCTGTTCATTCAGCAGAAGTCTGATGTATTAGGATGCAACTGAAATAAAAATAGCCTGTTCCCTGAAATTCTGTGGACGGGCTTCAGCTGGGCAGGGTTGGTTTTTAGGTTTGGTGGTTTTTTTCAGGAAAAGGGGAGGGGCAGAGTGGGAGAAGGATTTTTCTGAGAAATCCCTTTGCAAGTCTGGCCACCTCAGGAAAAGGCAGCTGCCTGGCTATCTGGACTAAAGTCAGGGTGCTCCAGGCTCACAGCCTGCTTTGCCAGAATGCTTTGCCAGCCCCTGCAAGAGTCTCAGTTTCTCTTGCTTGCACACCAGTCCCTGACAGCAGTCCACCAGAGAAACACTACCTTTACGTGTAAAGCTATGATCCTATTCAAATCACAGAACAGAGACCAGTAACATTATTTGGGGTGTTTCTCACCTTTAGCCATCTAAAAATCAGGAAATATGGCTACGACAGCTGTTTTGGGTTCCTCTGCATTCAGAAAGAATCACTTTCAGGAAGTAACTGTTCCCATTTGTCTTGAACACTCATTTTAGGGTGAGTCTAATTTTTTGCTAAGACTAGATTAATGAGCTTTGCAGTAACTGTCAATTCCCACATGTAAGTCCCACTCAGTTTAAAATATCTATTTGAGGACTTGCTAAGAATTAGACACATAACACTCATAAAGCTATAATCACAATAAAATGGTGGTCTCAATTCTTACTACTAATAAAAATATACGTGAAATATATTTTTATTTCAGAATATGAATGTTTAGGCTGTAGAGCCTAAATCTCACAGGAAGTTTGTCAGACCTATTAGCAAGGGTTAGAGCTCTGTATTATTTCTGCAAATATTACAGGAGTTGCAATCTAACTCTGGGAATCTCTGTCCAGTCCCGATGTCTCTGCTGCAGAGCATATTCTAAAAAAAAAAGAAAAAAAAAAGGAAAGTCACAAGGACAATCCTTAATCGTGATATTTTCCTTTCAATAAGAGACAAATGAGAAATCTCACCGATTACCACAACAAAAGCTTACAGAGTTATTTGGCCACAGCCTGTCAGCAGTTACATTTGGGGCACATTTCCGATACTATCTGCTTCTTTCTTTCAATCAAACAAGTAGAGACATGATGTCATTTAATGGCTGGGAGTTAAAACTGAACAGAATCAAGCCTACAATAATGATATATAGTTTTTAAAATGAGGTTGACTGGGTACTAAGATGAGGATAGGTTGCCAGTGAAAGTTTTCTGATAAATAGAACTGATCTTGCCACAGACATACTGAAACACAACTGTACAGTTCATACAGAAGTTACTAAGCAAGTTTGATAGTCCATGCTGTTTGGAGATGGTAGTTAGTTACCCACTTTTCTCCCCAGATGCACAATAGTCTCTTTGCCTTAATCTTTAAGGCTTTCTGCAGGAGTTCTTCACGCATCTCAAAAGATGGAAAGAAAGAGAAAGGAACAAGGGGTAGGTATTACAGAATATTTGAGACACTGATAAAGTAACCAATGAATGAGTAATTCTCAAATTGTTTTGGAGCAGAAAACAACAGAGTGCTTGAAGCAAAGCACAACAAAGAGATGCTCTACCTGTTTGATGTGACCCTGTTTGATATTTGCAATCATTATGATATGGCAGTACCTAATTTTTTTTCTACTAGTAAAAGCTGTAGTGAATAAGAGAACAGATCCTCAGAAACAACAACAAAAAATTTAGTTGGCATTTCAAGAACTATGGCAGCCAGTGCTAAAAGATAAGACAGAAACCTTTCTAGACTTCAAACCACAGAGGAGATACAAAAATTTACTTTTTACCCATTTTCTCTGAACTTATGGTTTTCCTATCAGCAAAGGAATTGAGAACTAGATCCAGGCTGTCCAAAAGGGGAGCATGCCAGGTGCATCGTTCCCAGCATTACACTTCATATTGAAGGAGGGCTGTGGTGCTTCAGGCGTGAACATGACCACATGGGTCACCAGTCAAAAAAAAAAAGATATTCCTGCCCCAATCCAGTGAGAACACAGCTGGTAAAGGCTCATCAAGCAACATACACTTATTTGGATTAGAAAATCTGCAAGTGGCAGTAACTGAGGTTACAGTCAAGAAAAACAGGTGGAGGTTTATTAGTGAACTCTTTGCAAGTGTTCTCAAGATTCCCTGATAAAGGGAGAGGCTTAGTTATAATGAGTCTGCTGGCAGGAAGAGCACATATTTCCTCCATCCAAGTGATTGGAGGATCAGACTCGCATGATCTCTTGTGTGCTGACTCACCAGAGGGCAGCAGCTTTCCAGATGTGATGTTAGCCCATAAAAACGCAAGACGTTCCTCTTGCTGTCCCAGTCTGACCATCCCTCTTCTTACTGTACCCTGATGTCAGCAATCCCATTTTTGCATGCTTGACTGGAAGGCTAAACATCACAACGTTTTGGCTTAATGGCAAGTCAGGTCATGTACCTGATGCATGGTTAATCCACATTTCAGTCTCTCAGTTTTGAAAACAGTAGTTTGAAAACAATCTCATGCAATTCATTTGCAATGTGTAACACATCTAGGATGATCTGCTGCCTCATACAGACTTTTCAGTTACTCCATGGCAAATTGAAAAGATTTTTTGAGAGATTCTCTACCTTAGCAGTTAGATATGTTGCCAGCAGGACACTACTTCTTCCCCACAGTTTGCTACTCTTAACTGAAGGATGGAGAAAATTACATTTATCTTCTAAGACAGGCAAAAATTTTATCTTTCAGGAGCATCCCCTGGCAAGGAGAAAGTCTGACCTCTCTGTATCTCCAGTGATGTGTGCGCAGCTACCCTTCATGACTAGCTTCACTCTGCTTCCAATACCCTCATTTCCCCAGGCAAAATCCTGTTTCCGTCCTGGTAGGGAGGTCGGGAGACTTTCTGGGAGGCACTGTGTTACATGTGCCATATGGCAGCACAAAGCACAAGAAGCAGGAAAGCCTCATAGCATTTGCATTTCTGTTCTTGCTGCCTGACTTCTGGGTGGCCTGCTGTAATACCAATGGCTCAGAATTTCCAGCACAGGCTTGGTGGTGTAATTTTTTACTAAGCTGGAGATAAGTTAACTGCTGGCATTGAAGAGTCCTTTTCCATTTCAGCTCTATGGGAATGGCACCACTGCAGACCAAAGTCTGCAACTTTCCACCAGTGATGCAGAGAAAATGCTTTAAGCATCCATCTCAAGGGGAGTTCACTGAGGGAGTGCACAGGACATACATCCCCTGGGTGTCCATCAAGATTTTTCAGCAATATGAGATGCAATATAGCTAGAGAAAAACAAAACACACTGGTAGTTGTTTTAAATACCTCTGTCTAGTCCAGCGCTGCTGGGAAGGTGAGAGGAATTGAACAAACATTATGGGAATGCAAACTGTTATCAAAAAATCCCTGTCAAGAGACTTTGAGAATTTGTTGAGTACCAGGGAAGTGTGCCATACATGCGCAGGAGCAAAATTGGTTCATATTGGCATGTTCAAACCACAAACTCCTCTCCACGCACCCTTTGCACTTGAGACTGAACTTCTCAAAGGTCCCTAAGTATCTGATGTGGAAGCACTAACTCAGAATAGAAATTGTGATTTCTGTATAACAGAGGGGACTTCCACCATTCACCAAAAAACACCACTTAGAGTTGAATTACTTAGCTCTTAAACATGTATTCCGGGTGCTACTCGAGCTGGAGGAGCAATCCCAGGTAAGATCATAAGCAGACACTGTACACATACACAGAGAAGACAGGCCCTGGCGTAAGTCATTCATTTTCTAAATAGACTGGAAGAAGGATAGGAAAGGAGGGGCAGGTAGAAGTGCAAATGTTCAACCAAGGTTCCACTGCAGCAGGTACAAAGCAAGTCACAGCATCCCCTGGTCCATCTTGAATCTCTGCCCTTGTTTTTGTGGTTGGTGCTCACCAGCTTTTCCTTCCCCACAGACTCAATGCTCTGAGCTGTGGATATTATTTCTGGAGCAACATGAAAGATGACAGTACAGAGTGAGAAACACTGGTGGGGAGGGGGTACAGGTCCTCCAGCATGTCTGGTACCACACCAGAGGGGAAGGGGCTCCTCCTTACCCATGAGCAGCCCCCATCTGGTTCAGAGGTGGTAATTCAGCCTTCAAGAGCAAGAGCTAGAATCCTACTTATCTTATAGAAATACTGGTATCCAGTAAACCATGCATGTGCCTTGTACAGTTCCTCAGGGCAGATACAGGTTTCTTTAGTTGCTATATCAAATCACCTGACAGGTTTTGGGGTTTTTTTCTCTTCAACTGAGATCTCATTTGGTTCAAGTCTTTCTAAAATATCTTAATTAAATTAGTAAAATAATTTTTTGTCTCCCTCATTTTTTAAGTTTATGTGCAAGCAGGGTTTTTTTAAATTTTGCAAGGCGGGGATAATAAGGATAGCAAAGATTATTTCTTTGGATTTATGAAAAGAGTACACATCTAACATATATCAGATTGCATGGAAACACGGTTTTGCCTAAAGTGTTGATTTTTGTTTCCCCAAGATCTTTGACAAGGAATTAATAATGATGTAGTCAAACAATCATTTAACCCCCTAAACTGTGTAGATTTTCTGACAGCTTCAACAAAATTCATCCTCCCAGCAATCCCTGTCAAGCACTACAATACTGCTCACCCTCAGAAAACGTGGCACAGATGATTTAACACAATTTAGATATAAGAAGGCTGAGGGGGAACAAACAGGAAGGAGGTACATGAGTTATTCATACAAGCTGCAGCCCTGCACGTTAATTCTTAGTGCAGGAGAAAGATGCTCCTGCAGGGCTTACAGCAGCCAAAGGGCACCCTGCAGCACCAGCAGGGCCATAGCCAGAGGAGGGGGCAGGTCAAAGGTAGAACATGGGAGCAAAGAACAGCTGCTGCAAGCTGCTACCGCCCATTTGGAGGGCAGCACTTTACTTTCCCTGACTCTTATTTTGGAATGTGATTCCTCTCTGTGGTGGGGTAACAGCACTGCAGGCTTTCACTTTGTAGAACATCAAACAGCCTCACTCCACAAGCTCACCCCAATGATGATTTCATTGCTTTCTGCTGTGGCTGCTGGGTGACTTCGAGGAAGGCGTTGCCTTCTAAGAAATAGGAAGAATTTTTAAACTCCCACCACCCTACAACCACAGTTCCTTTAAGCGATTACAATTTTATCACCAATTACTAAAATAGAGCACTTGCAAGCCTGCAGCTGTGGTTTTTGTTGCTGGGCTTAAAACAGCAGTCCCCGGAGCCACCAGCAGTTCAGGCCCAGTGGTGACCCCCCCAGGTTTCCTCAGAGACCATCCTCCTTCTCCCAGGACACCTCCAGGACCCCCATTCTTGCTCCCCCTCCCACTGCAGCAGCACCCCAAATCTCTGCAACCTGGGGACAGCTTATGCTCCCCAGTGGCTTTGTTGCCGCTTGCACCCTTCTCTTATTGGGTAAGTCATAGCCCTGGCCCCTCTGCTTTCCAGTTTCCTGATACAAGACTGATAAAGAATGTAAGCAGCCATGAAAACCATCAGAGGGAACTTACTTTGCCAGTTTTCTGCTATCATTTGCATGGCAGCTCTCCATTAAAGCTTGGGAAGAAATGTCCTTTGCAGCTTAGCAAAAAAAACCTATGCAAGCATGTTAATAAGAAATAATTATATAACAACAAAAAAAATCTACGCTTCGGGGAGCCCTTTTGCAGAAGTAACTTTCATTATGTAGGGTTAGGTTTCTATGAATGATACTGATTTTTAGAGACTCGATAGCTTCCTAGGTGAAAAAATATAATTCAGACCATGTAGCATAAGAGTAGTTGGCAGCTACTGGTAATGAACAAAATATAGCTGCAAGTATTTACTTTTTAATAGATAAGCAAGAGTCTTGTGTCTTCCTGGAGCCTGACTGGAATTCAGATATTGTTTGACTTTTTCTCCCCCACAGCACACATTTGGGCTTATAATGCTTTCAAAACCTTGAGCAAAGAAAATACTCAAAGTTCAGCACTACATGACTCAAACTTACCCTACCATGACTCCAAAAGAACTGCTCAGACCAATTTAGATCTGTAATAAAATATTTTAATGAGGAATTAAAAGTAACTGGTGTTTACCACAGCTCATTTTCCTAATAATACACCTGACATCTCTATGAAGATTTCTGAAGATAACACCACTCCTATCCATTCCTGCAGCTTCTTTTTGTTGGTGGGTGATTGGGTTTTTTCCCCACTGGAGAAGCCCAGAGCATTTGACATCTGTTCATTATTTACCCAGTGCAATGCACTTGACAAGCACAGCTAGTTCTGCTCATTTAATCACAAGAGTAAACCAAGGCACAGCGAGCCAGAGTCTCACTGCCAGTGCTAATGGCTTACTTGGCACCATGACAATTTACACCAGGTAATGACATATCCAAGGGTGTTACACTCGTTGCCAGGGCTATGAAATAAGCCGGGGCAGAGTCAATAGCAGAGGGAGACATTGGAGCTCTGGTCACCTCTGCTGACAGCACAGCACCTGCAGATTGGACCACTGACAGTCCTGGAAAAAAATTTATGTAGGAAAGGAGTTTGTTGTCAGGAGCCTTGAAGACTTTTTCTTATGTCAAAATTAAAAAAAAACCCCAGTGGTCCACATAAACACATGTATTTGAGACATATTTAATAAAAATATATTAAAAATTCAAATACAAAACTGCAGTATTTATTCTCAAAATTGTAATCACTCATAACCTTGAAATTCAGTTTTCTGTGAGCAAACAAGAAACAATGACACTTAAATTCAAGAATTTCAACTTTCAAAATACCTAAATGAACATGACTTATCACAGACCTCTCATTAAAGAAATGCCGAAACCATCAGTTACCTCACTGGAGTAAGGATTTCACCCAAAATAATATGAGAACCCCTGCAAGTATCAGCTGAGGACAAGCATCCTGAAAATCCACTTTTGTCTGCTTTTTTATCGCTTGTGGATAAGAAGCAGCTACTTTTTTTTTTTAAGATGAACATAGCCTACAACATGCTATCTTTGATCTCTATAGCTTTTTCAGTGTCACACTACAACAGTCCAACAAATGTCCTTGTAAAAAAAATATGTCCTGCTTCTACTAAAATTTGGTCTAAGCATGCCTCTAGAAACAACAGTATTGATGACACAAATAGCATGAAAAAACCCCTATCCTTTTTTAAAAAGAATCTTTGGTTATTTTATTTTACACATATTGATGTTACCATATCTTCTCCACTCCTCTATGTTTGGGAGTGTATTTTTCTATTTTCAACATTATTCTTCCTCCTCTGTCCTGAACTATATTTTAAGATAGTGTGACATTAATTCCACAGTGACAAATTATTTTCCTGGACCAAAATTTTATTTTCATTTCCATATCAAATCTAGTGCAATTATCTTTACTTAAGTAATTTTCTCAAAGCTTTAGCAAGGCAAACAACTTCATTTTTATAAAACTTTCTTGAGTGTTCATAACTGTAGTGTGTAAGTGCCAAAATGAAAAGAAAGTGACAAATAGCAATTTTCAGGATTTTATTTTTTAAGTTACAGAACTCTGAATCAATTCTAATAAGAACTGATGTATTTCTATGAAAACTAGTGTATTAAAAGAACAGTATGTGTACCTGTGAAAGCAATGGAAAAAATGCTTTATGTTTTTTAGTATGGCTTGCTCCAGAAATTGTGAGGTTTAATTGCCTTTTTTCTTGAGCAAACAAGTATTTTCAATTGCATTGATTCAGACCCCACAAGCTTTGAGACTCTCTGGTCCATCAAAACCATTAAACACATGCTTTGTTTATTCTAACAGACAAACAAATGCAAACTCCACCCTGGTCATGGAGCCAAGTGAGAGTGGGTGTAAGTCAGTGCATTTGCTTTTTCTTTCTGAAAAAGAGATTTCTGAGTGGTCTAGACTTTATATTTGTCTCAGAATATTCATACCACTTCTGGTGCAGTGAGACATAAATCATGTCATATGTAAAACTGTAGAACTTCATCATGTTTTGTTTTCCTCCCCCTCACTTAAAAATTGTATGGAGAAGACCATTAGAAAGGTAAATTTTTTATAATAAAAAGATGGGTCCCCAACAGAGGCAGGTTCTATGGCTGATGAGAGAGCAGATACTCCCACTTCTGCAAATGCTTTCCTGGGGAGGTTTGCCTCAAATACACACAGGTAGAGGGAATTTAACTGGCTTTAACTCAGCCACTTAAACTAATATTACAACAAAATAGCACTAACCTTTTAGCAACCTATAGTAGCATAGCTATGGGTTTATGGTTATTTCTTTTTTAAAAATTAAGGACTCCAGTAAGTGCAAAAAATAATTTCTTTCCTGACATTAACAGAACTTAGACTCTACATCTCTTCTGGGTTTTACTGACCCCTTCTTTGGGAGACTCTGTGCCTACAGAGCTATTCTTCCTAAACACTTCTCAACTTTAAATTAAATCATTAAAACAGGACATCTGTAATGTTTGCACTCTAATGGAACCAGATGTGGCAAGAATGAAAGAAGAGCCTGAATCGCCAAGAACAAACTTTGGCCTCAAAAGGCTGCAGCTAAAACTATTTTTCCTCATCCGCCCCCTTCTTCTGCCTGGATTTTTCCTTGGCTAGACTGAGGTCTCCAGGGCCACCAGAATTTTCATGGTGTGTCATGCTGTTGGTACATGGTGTGCATGGCCTCTTCCCAAAATCAGAACTTGGTGGAACTGGGGCAACTGAAAGGAAGGTGCTATGGGACCACCAAAACAAGCTGTTTTCCTCCCTGCATGTGAAGATGTTTTGGGGAGCATGCGTTTGAACTGCTGCAGGTTTTTGGATTCTTTCTCATAAGAGCATGGCAGCTCCTCAGCTTTTATTTTGCAGTGATAGGCTCTGAATTGATTTCCATCCACCTCTCCCAAGATACTGCACTGACAAAAGTAAGCCACAACAGACCTATTTTTACCACAGCCTTAGCCATTACTTTGTGGTTACAGCCCAAGGCACAAGGAGAATCCCAGCACGGGATCTGATGTAGCAGCCCTGGTCTCAGGAGACAGACACAAACTATAGACCAAAATATTTTCTCCTGAAATACAGAGTTCCATGAAACTAATGTGCTTTGTTGTGCTAATTTGAAAGCAAACTAGTGA
>WEIT01018855.1:15006-27136 GCA_013389985.1 Dryoscopus gambensis | reverse complement strand
AAAAGAGCCTTTTAATTGCTTTTGAGTAATACAATATTCTTCAGCTTCAATAATATTTAGTCTGAAAGTTCTTCAGGGAAAAGAGGAGAGACAGTTTTACATTTTATATATTGGCTATGAAGAGTGAAATTTGGAGAATAGTTTAAGGTCTCCTCTGAAACTGAGAAGTCAAGGAAAAAGGCATCCCTTGAAAATGTATACTAAATACTGACATGCTTATCTTTGATGTCTATCCATTGATTGAAGCTAAAAATGCAGATTAAGAGGAGTGAAAAACTTCAAAGTTATCTGCATATTTTAAATACCTTTTGGTGAAGCGTGTGACTTAAAATGTTATGGGGAAAAGATTACTATGTATTTTTTAAATACTTATTTTAAAAAGCTCAATTAATGTGTTTAATAAATACTTTTACTTCCAATTGAAATATTAGAATGCATTGTGTAAAGAATGGTTATTAGTGACTTAAAATTTTGCTTTAAAAATTAATTTTTTTTTTGCAATAAAAATTAAAGACTTTATAGAAATTTGTGTTACTGTAACCTGCATGGTTATAAGAATACAAAATACTTTGTTTGATCTTGCCTTAAGCCAATCAACACGTTAGAAGAGTCCAGTTCAACTTATCCCTTGTGTAACAGGGCACAAATTCAGTTTATTTCAAATAGCATGCATTTCAAGTCATGTTTACATTTAGACAAAATTAAGCATAAATATGTAAGGGCTTTTTTCAAGAGACAGAGTGGCAAGAATGATGACTATTTTAAGGTGTATTTTAGGGAAATGCAGTTCTGACTTTACATTTATGTGTGCAGAGTTATGTAATACTGATGCCATAGCAAAAAAAAACCCCCAAAAGTCATGTGATTTTGATTTTTTCAGCTTTTGCCATGTTTATGGAGAAATGATAAAACAGTTCCAGATCAGCTGCCTCCAAACTCTACACAATGTCCAAATGTTTCTGTATCTTATAAAATATTTTATTTCACTGTTTCACAACATGCGTCTTAGCCTTTTTTGGAAAATTTTTTATTTCCAAATCATTTCAGTAAAGAAGAGGTCTATCTTTTTTGCTTAGATGGAAAACATTTTAATAGTTGGTAATTTCTGTTGATAAATTCAGTTCTGTACTTGGTTCAATATACAGTTTTGCTGATGTTATATGAAATTCATTTTTCAGGATTGAAACAAACAAGCTTACTTTTTTATTTAAAGAGCTCCATATTGCATCACCTTTAAGTATTAACGTTAACTTTCATTTTTTCAAGTGTTTTATTGCATAGTTTCTGAGATGGCCTGAATATGGAGGAATTTCATATAGTGAACTTAAGTTTTCCTATACCACCTTGCAGAGTTGAAGTCAAAGTTTCAAGTGGCAAATGTATATGTAGATCTATTTGTTTATCACTTTGGAGGATTTTTTTATATACTGTGGATAGTTCCAGTGATATCAACACATGAATTAACACTAATTTCTAGGGCAAGTTATGTAGTTTAAGCTAGTTATCCAGGCCTTTTTGATTCAAAAAAAAGGCTAGTCACTAGTGGTTAGTCTCCTGTAGCCAGTGCAAACAATGTCAAGCTACTTTGCTCCCTTAGAATTATAACCTAATATACTTTAATAGATTGGATGGGTGCAGGAATTACCAGTTACAGGAAAGGTCTTGCAGTGTGTGAGAACTTAAAAGCATAAGGTACTCTTATACAGAAAAGGTTATGGGTGAAACACTCTGAATGATTAAACATCCTGAAGAATCTACTAGAAGGAATATTTTGAACACTCTTTTTGGAGTTCTAAATATGAGGATGTTTTGAAAATTGTAATGTATGGAGGCAAGTAATATTTTTATGCTAATTAGATTTGTGTTGTTGAGGGTATTGTGGTGTTGTATTTTGAGGATAGAGTTACTAATTTTTTTTCCTGCTGTTTTTCCTGGTTTTGTAGCTGAATATGAACTCTGCTCCAACTTTCATGCATTTTCCTCCGAAAGGTAAACCCAAGAGAGCTGACACATTTGACCTGCAGAGAATCGGATTTGCAGCTGAACAGCTAGCTAAATGGATAGCTGACAGAACAGATGTTCATGTAAGTCTCTCAACACTTTTAAAAGTTGAAGGCAAATGTATCTTTGTTGTTTGAGACAGGCTGATGATAAATTCCATCTTTCCTTAGTTACTTTTTTTTGTCAAGTGAAGGTTCTACAACACATTAAAAAAATAACATTCTTGGTACTTGTAAAAACTTCTGCAGTCTGCAGATTATATTCCATTCTTGCTTTGTTAAATTTTATGTAATCTTATTCTGAATAAAAACAAGCAATAATAATTAGTTCATAAATAAAATGAGCTTTGCAAAACTGTATACAAACCACTTTGATTCAAAGGTAGTTGCTTTTAATTCAGACACAGCCTGCAAATCTGTTGAAGAAATAATGTTTCAGAGTTGCACAGTTAAGAATTAAGCATGAACATGTTTCATAGTATGTGCCTATTAAAGAAAGTACTATATTTTCTCTTATTTAAGTATGTTTAGGGATTAGTCTTGCTGATTCTGAAACCAGATTTCAGGTGCTCCCTTATGTTTATATGGAAGATGATCTGTATGTAAGCATTTATTACAATCTGCATTTGTATTTTTCCTTCCAGATTAGAGTGTTTAGGCCTCCCAACTATTCTGGTACTATTGCACTGGCTCTTCTGGTATCACTTGTTGGTGGCTTGTTATATCTGCGAAGAAATAATCTAGAGTTCATCTATAACAAAACTGGCTGGGCCATGGCAGCTCTGGTATGCAGATTTTCCTTACTAATATGCTTTTTATTAATTTCTTATCTTAGCATATATGTTTTCAATACTTGCATGGTAAATTAAAAACCATTGCATTCGTACATTGTTCAGGATGATGCTGTCAGAAGAAGATTCATAATCCATATTTTGGGTCTAATTCTCATAAGCAGTGAGTATCAGTTACTGTGAGTGACTCACTGAAAATTAGCAAATTCTCTGTTAGCTGCAGTTTTTTATTTGAACTTTAATATGAAAATACTTCCAATAATTGTTACTGATGTTTACAGCTGTGGTTCAACTTGCCCTTTTTTGATAAAATCCAAAATGTTAATCAGTTGGTTTAGTGTAGATATTGATATCAGACTGTGTCTTTTTAGGGTAATGAAAGGTTAAGTAAAAAACAAAGGCTTTATATGTCTGTAAGACAATGATAAAAGATCTGAGAAACAAAGAAAAAGGGGGAATTCTTTCCAAAACTGGTTTCAGTAGTACTGACCTTAACATTTTACTGTTAACCTAAATGAGAATAGGATGATCTTAGTGTTAGCTCTGAGGAAAGACTAAGTCTAGGTAAGTCTCTTTGAAATATTTGTCAACTAAATCCTCACAACCATAAATAATGTATTAAGCTTTAGTTGTCTTAATAGTCTATTGCAGTGTGTTTATTTACATGGTAGTTTTCAAGTAACTGAATAGACTGATGAAAAATGTGGGATGTGCAACTTAGCTGTCTCAGTTTTAAACAGGAAATAGTATTCAAGGATGGTAGATGTTGGTTATAGTGTATCAACAAGCACTCATTACTCTGGCATCATTGTGACTGACAGAAGAGGAAAAATCTGAGGAGAAGCATCTAGGGCTTAATTTTCAGGGACATGGCATCAGAAGCATGATTATCAACACTAGAATACTGTCTCTTAATTATTGAGTCCAATCCAATATTTTACTGCACTAGTAACTTATATTAATGGAGAACAGTACTTCTTAGAAATACATCCATATGTTTTTTACAATATAAACAAAGCTTTTATTCTTTTTCCATTTAAATGATTATTTGGTACCTTGATAATTTTAAAGGATTTTTCTCAACTTGAATCAGTATGAATTAACCTTTCTTGAAAGGACATGACTAGGATTGTAGATGGAATATGAGATTTGTTTGTACATTAGCATTCATTTTTTTTCTCTCATCTAGTCTCCCTTTCTGAAGAAGCTTGCAACAGGTGGTCTTTTGTGGTCTCTATCAACCTGGGCTGTTCTACTGTTCTGGATATTTTAGTTCTGATAGACTTAGGTTATCTTAAAACTGGTTTTTCCTGTTCAAAGCCATATCGTATTACTGGTTTGCTATTCTGCTCTGATTCAAGAATATGAGAAGATAAGTTCTTTTTGTGGTACTGTCAGCTGGTGGGCCTTTGGCAGCCTTTATCTCATAAGATAAAACTACCTAGTATCTGGTGAGTTCTAATTTTGATATCTAGATTATTAATAAGATTGTAAGGAAAGCTCTTGAATAATGGCTGCTGATAATGCTGTTTTCTTTCATGTGCTGTCATAGCTTTTCCTGCTAGTGTAGGAAAACATCTTTGTTTAAGCAGTTTGTTAATCTACACTATACGTTGAGGAAGTAATACAGAACAAGTTTTCAAATAAACCACCACTAAGACTAGGTTTCAAGTAGAATGAAGTTTGCTTTTGATCTACAGAGCCGGGGTCAGAATGTCTTCTTTGTTCCAGGATGTTATTTGGAATATTCTGAGATCTAGCACAGGGCGTTGACACTTCTCTCCCAAAGTCTGTCATATTTAGTTCCATATATTTTTCTAGGTTACCATTGTTTTCCAATGATAATACTTTTTAAAGATGCTCTACCACCAGAAATCTCATATTTGATAATATCAGTGTAACTGATTGGATTTCTAATCAGTTAGAAATCTTTCTGGATTTCTTTTGGATTTCTAATCTTTAGCAATAACCTGAGTAAAACAATAATTATCACATCAAAATAGACACTTGTGTCAAAAATCAAATAAAGATATGTAATCAGTGGTATTTCCTTTGTTTAACCATGCACTGTATCTCTGGAGACAGCAATTTCATCTTAATTTCGTACCTTAGACTCACAGATGAAGAGTTTATTTGAATGTTTTGTGGAATTGTAGTTTGTCTCTTGCAGAAGTTAAAAATGAGTTCTTCAAATCACAGAATCATTCTACTACAACCTGCATTCAATAAATAGTTGAAGATGTAATTAAATTCCTAATTAAATTGAGAAAATTAACACATCAATTCTTTCTTAGAGTGTTTGCTGTTCTCTTTAGCAGCAGCTCAACAGTTTCCATCTGAACAGAGCTGTAAATTGCAGTGTAGAAAACCTGTAATGACATTCAACTGAACTCCTGAGGACAGGTCCAAATGTAATCAAATATTTTAAGAAATGTGTTAATGTCATTCAGTAATTGTTATCCTGTTGATTGTATTGACAAGCAAGTAACTGAAATGGCATTAATGCCATATATTGTTGCTAATACTTTTTCCTGTAAAATTATTTTTACTTTAAAAATTAATAGCACTTAATGGATGTTTTAAAAAATGATCCTATGTTGCTGTGCCCCCCGCCTATCTCTCTGCCGGCTAGCGAAGGCAGGAGTCTGGGGCAACATTCCCCGTGGGTCCGTGGAAGGAAGCGGGGGCTGCAAGCTCACCGGGGCTTCCACAGAGTCTCTGGGCTACACCTTTGCAGGCAGCAGAAAGCCGCAAGAGAAACACAGTATCTCCTTCATGGTGAAGTCAGGAGGTTTATTTTCGGTCCAGCGCTGGCAAGGGCGGGGGGGAGCGGGAAAGGGAGAGGGAAGGGGAAAGGAGAGGGGGAGAAGGTCCAAAGCAGAAAGAGACCTCGTGCCTCTGAGCATTCCCATTTCAAGGTTTCGAAGGGCCCGCGGGCCCAAGGCTTGAGCCAATGAAAAGCTCACAGGGGAGGGATCAAAGGCCAGGTTACAGTTTAGGAATATACCGTACATTTCGGAAGGGGGAAACGGAACAAACCATTCAAAGGAAAATACATCACCACAATCTTATATCTGAAAGTATATCGTAATTAATCATGGCATTGAGCCAATGCTTTACTCTTTTGTTACTGTTCTTCTGACTTCACATTGTAGTAAAAGGCCCAAACCCTGTAAAATGATGGTTTAGCAAAGATCATGGAGTTACCAGAAGTCCTTTCGGTTTTTTTCAGATCTGCACTGACATACAAGTTAATTTTATAACTTCTTTTTGGTGGAGTCAGCAGGAACTCCAGATTGCTGGCTTTTGGACAGATGACCTCAGTTAATGATTAAAATTTGTTATGATTCATAGAAGAAAATGGACAGTCACTTATAATCATTCTATTCAATATTGTGTAGTTATGATTCTCTTACATAGTCCTTTTTTTCTACCAGTAAAACTTATAGCTTCTTTTTTGATAAAAGCTCATTAAAAGGAAAAATTGATAAGTTGGTGTCTAGTTAAGGGGAGAAAGTAATGCATAGGAAAATGCTTTTTATGAAGGGTAGAGATAAGTAATAACTATTTCATTCTAAAACATTATATTCTTCTTGGATATTTTTTCCTTTTTGAACTTTGAAAACCAAATTAAACAGAGAAAGTCTGGCAAGATGTATAAAAACTACAGAAAGCCCATGTTTTCAACAGAAGTATTGACAATTATTTTGTTCCTTATTGGCAGTTGTTTTTTCAGATGGTATAGAACTGACAAAGCACAAAAGCACTTTTCTAAAAGCTGTAGGTTTGGGGTTTAAATGCTTTTTGGGAGATGGTGTACTGTTAGGTAGCTAATACTCATTAAACATACTGAAAATAACATTCTTTAATTTCAACTTGAACTTTTTCATAGAGATTGTGCAATTCAGTGACTGAAAACTATCACTGCAAACAGAGAACTCTCTTGCTTTCTTTTTCTTATTTTTTTAGAGCTTCTCAGTTTGCTTTGAACAGTTTTTATGTTCCCAAATGTTAAAAAAAAAAATGATACTTTTTATTTAAATGAAAAAAGGATGGTGCCACTCTGCCTGATGAATGATCTGTTGATAAAAATTAGAAGAAAATTCTCAGCATAAAGAGCCCGTGCTGTCTTGACAGAGGATCCCGGAAATGTTAATTTGATAACTCCACTGATATAAAAATGTTGTGTCTTAAAGAAAATATTTCCAGTAGTGTTTTGGAAGAATATTTAGGAATGCAGTTTTTAATGATTCATCTAATAGTTTTGATAGACTTGCAGAAGCAAGACTGCAGGTTTCATCTCACACTTTGATTCCAATGCCAGCTCACACAGCACCATTGAATTGGTTTCGTCCTCAGCATTAGATTGCGCAACAGCAATATTTGTGGTTTCGTCCCCTCATCGAAGCACTGCAGGCTCTGGTAGTACCTTGTATGCCTTAGGCATTTTCACTTGTAACATTACCCAGCAGACTTTCAGAATGGCAAACCAGGATGACTGAGTCACAGTACTTAATATCCCAAAAGATGTCTTTTGAAATCATATGCAAAATTTATCGCCTAGATTGTCTTGAACTTAAATTCAAATTCTGCTGTTCATCTATGGATATTTTTCCCTCTGACATGCCAACACAAAAATGAGGAAAGACTTCAGTCCTTAGATATTTGCAGAGTCCTGTCCTTTTATGCTGATAACAAGAAGCAATTCAGACTCTCTTCAGAAAGAGAAAATTCCTAAGAATTTTCATTTCTTAAGCAGAGAGAAGAAAACGTCAGACAGCATAAACTAGGCAAGCTTCTAACAGTTTAGACAAGGAATTGCTTCTTTTTAGACAACAGGACGTGTGCTGAGACTTTCTGTTCTGTTGGCTAGAATGTCTTTTGATAGCATTTTCTTCACCACTGTTGTTTTCTGCATGTAATTTTCAGGGGGTTTTTATGTGTATATTTCAGATTTGCCTATATACCTGTGGAATCAGGGAAGACAAAATCTGCTGAGATTAGAAGGCAGCTGCCTACGAGTTAACTCTATTGGGCGAAATATGACAGGTCACTTGAATGAGGAGACAAAGCATGTGTTTACTGTTCTCATAACAGTTAATGCGTATGAGAAATGTGTACTGTGTTGATACAGTCCCCAGTATTTACACCACATAGTACAGTTATCATCAGTTATTGGTCCAAAGGAGCTCAGAGAGTATTACGGCTACTGGTGACTTTTTCAGCCCTTTCTGGAAATGAGAATAAAAAATTAATGTGCTTTATTCAAAGATACACATAGAAAAACTCAGGTTCCTCTGTGTGACTAGAAACACATCTCAAAAGAACATCAATAAATTCTGATTGTTAATTTCCTTTTCTTCCTATGGTTAGAGGTTTTAGAGATGCACATTTAAAGATACGTAAATCCATTCTCTTTTCTTCTGCGTTGTACTCTGTCCTTTAATTGTATATCTCTTATTGGAGAGTCTAATAAGTGATGGATTTAGAAATGGAGTACAGATCTCATTGCATGAGAGCCTTCCTTGAGTACAAAAGCAAAGCTAAACTGGATAAGAAAGGATTAAATTTCTTTCAAACAGTAATTCTGAAATGGTTAGAATTTACATATACTGAACAATATAGAAATTAAGTTTAGAACTAGTTGCCATGTGTCCACTTTTTACTGAAACTATGCTTGAATTTAACTGTATTCATAAATGAATCTAAAATTTCATTATTTTTCTTACATTACAAAGTGTTTTCCAGGTTCTTGAGTCTGAACCTGCAAAGAAATCTAACTATTGGCTTTGTATAGCATCTGCTAATAGGAACTTCTCTTCAAAATGCATACTAAATGGCTTTTTAAGTCTCTAGCAATTTTGTTTAATGAACTGGCAGACAGTGCTAAACAAAACTTAGGCCTTTGAGAAAGGGATATATTAAAACCAAATAAATCATTTGACAAAGTTCGCAAGACCAACAACAGTTGAGAAATTCTGCTGACGTTCCTGTGAAGTTGTGTCTTGCTAGCAATTCAGTGTTCTGCTGGGACTCTTGGTGCTTAATTTGTCTTGCATCTGTTCTTAGGAACCTTGTGATTTACACACAAATTCACCACAGGTGAGCTTGAAGCAGTTTCCCCCTTAGTGAAACTAAGGATGGAAGCCATCAAGAAAGCATCACTTGTAACTTGTTAATAAGGCCCTGTAGAAGTTCTATCTACACATAGAGTGTACTCACCTAGGACTGGTAATAGGGGTGGACTTAATTGCCACTGAAGAAATCCTGTGGGCATTTGGTCTTGGAACCATACTTGTAGGAAATCATTGTATTTTTCCTCTCTATGCTAAACCAGCCAGTACACCAGTATTTGGCTACAGAGCCAAATACTCAGCTTGCTTTTATCATTTAGATGCAGAATAAGCTACCTAAATCGGAAAGCTCTTAAAATAGTTTAAACCCTGAAAAAACCCTGAACTCTGTTGATAAATCAGGTGGCATGCAGCAGTTAGTGCTGTTCTTGGAGTCTGACAAGGAGAAAGAAAGGAGCAGATGGATGAAAGGTGTGTGTCTGTAGTATTCCTCTCTGTGGAACGGCTGAAATACAGACTCTTCCATGGAAAAGTGGCATTGTGCTCATTGTGCTCACTCATAAGTGCCTCACCTTGAATCTTCTCCTTTACTCCAGTTTTCATCCTTTGAACTTTGACTAGATCCAAGAAAACTGCACAAAGGGGCCATTTCTCTGCATATGAGAGTAAATACGAACTCATTAACAAGTTGATCATTTGTAGGAATTAATTTGGAAAGTTTCTAACTGGGAAAAATCAACTCACAGTAATGGTTAGTTTGGAAACTTTTGGATCCCAAAGCATGGGATCCTATGGAAACTACACCAAACTACATTTGGAATGGTAAGCATTCTGTATCAGCATGATGAATTATAGATGCATGCATCTGTTCCACAAATGATGTTGCATATTTTACAAACAGTAGAAGTCTGTAGTTTCCAATTTTTTTTTTTACACAGATGATTGTAATTGGAGAATACAGAGCACAGCAAAATGAGTTTGAATGGCAAGCACTATCTGTAGCATATTAAATTCTTGCTTAAGGAATATGATGAAAATGTTCTGTTCTTAGGATGCTTAAAATAGATGAAGATTGGAGGAGTACAAGGGAGAAGCTGGAAAATGTATTTTGGCTGCTGAAAAAGTCATTTTGAAAAACACCATAAAAAGGAACATGATGGAAGGAAATCATGGCAGATCCAGTGTGTGGTAGACCAAATAAGTTTTTTGGTCACTAACAGTCTGAACTGAAAGAATATGAAAGATGCCTTCAGGTTAAGTAACCATATTGTTGAGTCCTTGCTTTTCAGTCATGTTTATACTTGACTTTTTCTTCTCCCCACTATTGTGTCTTCTAGATATTTTTTTGTTAGATATTATACTGTCTCACAGTGCGGTATTTAAAGCAAGCACTAAAGATATTCAATAATTTGGGAGATTTTTCCTTTATAAAATATATGACTATACATAAAATGGGGTAGAGTCTTTTTGATCTTTCCATATGGAAGCAGATTTGACCCTAGGAAATATAAATTACAATCAGTAGTTTAAAAATGAGAAAAATTACTTCGCATAGAAAACACACTTTCAGAGAGGCACATTTTGTGTACTCTATGCATCTGTTATCTTTCAATGTTTTACTCTTCAGCTAATTTTTTTGCCTTTCTAAATATCTTGCACCTTACTTTTATTACCCAGATTTTCAATTTCTACACTTTTGGGCTTTCACATAAGCTATCTATTATGTGATTCATCACCAAAATTGCAATATAAATTTCTCTGCTAAAACAATCTGCAAGGTATAGAAATAACTGTGTTACTCTTTTCCCAGTAATATCACTGTATACTCTTTTCATTTTGTTGCATATTATTAATTAAAACACACATTTGCTAGCAATCACTGCATGTCTTCATCTGCCATATTAATTATTCTGCTGTTACATTCCAAATCCTGTTAAAAGCAAGATGAAACACATTTTATATTAAAACTAAGAACCTGGTCTTAATATAATTAAAATATTAACACTACAAGAAAGAGTTACAGTTAAACCATATATGAAAATGTATCTTTTCTTTCTATTACAAGAGAAGTCTCAATAATATCACCACAATTAAATGGTCTGCATGCACTTCTTGGTATCTTTGCCTTTCTCTTATGTCATGGTTACTCTTCCACTGCTTCTCTCTGGATCTGGAAATCATTCTTTTGCTTTGGGGTGATGTGGTAACATGGTGAGCTGAACATTCCATGTTCTTTGCNCTCCCATGTCTGTGTTTCTTTATTCACTATTGTAATATTTATAGGCTTGGCATCTCCAGTGTATTCCTGTGCATCCTTTCTTGTCATTCCATACTGATACATTGCAACCTATGTGTACACTTTGGGTGTCTCTGCTGTCATCTCATGACTATGCTATGTCAATATGTTGGTCATATCTATTTCATCCTAAACAGAATAGGGGGGAAAATTAATATGCCATGCAAATATAATGTAAACTAGATATAGTCACCAGGTCTTTGGAAAAATTGCTGTCTCAGCTAAACAGGTAAAACCTCCAACAACTACCAAACAACAACAACAAAAAAACAACCAAACAAAAAACCCACCCAAACCCCAAACGAAAACAAACCCCAAAACCAAGAAAGCCAAGATAGATTTGAGTAAAGCTTTACAAGATTCAGTAGTAAGGCCTTGCAAAATCTGTTCATATTTCTAGGTGGCAATGCTAGATTTACAGGAATATAGATCTACACTAGCTTATATTTACTTCACAAACATGTTACTAAACATTCTTTAAAGAAAACACTCCAAAAGGTTTTAGTAAACCTCAGTGTAGTTAGTCACTATGGTATGAATTTTTACATTTTTGATCCATCTGCCTGTATCTCTATGACTTTACTATGCTGTTGGGAATATTGATGTACAGTAAAAATGAGCATGTACATAAGTGTACTTAAATTGTAGGTTCTGTAAGGATTATCTGTACTGATAAAAAAAGAGACATATTTTTATATATATGATACAAGTTTCCTATTTCTCTCATTTGGTAATCAAAAGATTATGTGTACTTTATATTATACTATATATAGTTATAGTATCAAAAGATTATATATACTAAGATTATACTATATTTTCCTCTTTAAAATAGTCTTAATGACTCCTGGTATGACTGGTGTTTGTCATGTATATTCTACAGTATGATCTTCTACAAGAATTAAGGTCTATTTTTACAGCCGTGCATCTCTAACCTAACTTCACACATTTTCAATACGGAATTTCCAAGTT
>WEIT01018855.1:233-14554 GCA_013389985.1 Dryoscopus gambensis | reverse complement strand
TATCCTAAAATTCAAATAGAGGCAGATACTGTGTCTGGTTAGTGAGAAAAATTACATATCTAAAACAGGAATAACCACCAGAATGGTTTTCTGTTCAGTCCCTCAATAGTAAATTAATGACTATATTGTTGTTCTATTTTTCTAGTGTGTCGTGTTTGCTATGACATCTGGTCAGATGTGGAATCACATCCGTGGACCACCATATGCGCATAAAAATCCTCAGAATGGACAANGAAGGTGCCACCATTTCTGATTTGAGCAATGAAATGGTTGGTTGTGTTGTTCAAACTTCTCTCTATGAGGCTCCTAGCTATAGAGAATTTGTTAGAAGTTGTTCCATACCCGACAATTCCCACTGCCCAAACATAACTGTAGATATTGTGTCCTTTTGTAAGGATGTGCTTCCTCACACAGGGGAAAACTAATTTGTTTTGTTTCCTCCTTTTAGGCTACACAAACTGTCTTTTACACAAACCTCTGCAGTTTGTAACCTCTTACCTTTCTCTCCCAATCATTTTAGTTAGAAAAGGAGATGCCAAGTATTTTCATGTGCTTTGTACCATTTTCCATCATGTCTGTAACTCTTCCACTAAACTTTACAAATGCTTTTTCCTGTATCTCTGTGCTCCTTCAATTTAAACTCTTTATCAGCTTTATTAAGTAGTTACCATTGACTATTGCCAAAATTACATTTATATCCTGCTACTGCTGCTGCTAAAGGATTACCTTATTTGCTTCTTCCTTCTCACAAATCAGGAAATGTTCATCAGATCTCAGAAGAATAAACTCTTTTTGCCTACTTGGGAATTAAAAATGACCTTGACTAGTTCCTATCACTCCTTGTAATTTACCACTTTTACCACTTCTAAAGCAAATTCTTGAGATGAAATCTACAAAAATGCAATGCACTTAGCAATCAGGAAGCTCTTTTTTTTAATAACTCATGGCCCATTGAGCTATTTTTGGCCATCACTAGTTAAAGGACACTGTCTTATGTCTTAAAGAAAAGACTTAAGTTCTCTTTGTGTCATATCTTAATTGGAGCAGCAAAAAATGATGATTTGAATTTGATTACTGATCTGTGTTTTATCAGGAATTAAGCAGAATATTGATGTCATAATATGACAGGATTTCATCTGTGAACTTTGTTATTCAGAAACAGAATTGATGATATAATAAATAATCTCGAAAAAACACTGTTTATGGAAATTTGGAATCTTTCATTACTGCCTTGCAGCATTAAATTTATGACACTTTTCTATGGAGTGACAGAAAGAAGAAATATTGCATAGGAAAAGCACTGTTTGTGACAAATTAGTTTTTACCTTATCCAATTTTATACACATTGCCTGTCTTAACCCTCTGTTTTGGAAGTATACCCTACATTTAATAATTTTGAAATATTCCTGAATTTGTGCTGGCTTGTCTACATTTTCAGAGTGTGAAGTCATGTCTTGCATCTGAAGTGCTGCTACTTTGGGAATGTTAGCACATACATCCAAGTAATGGAAATAATGGTAAAGATTGTTTTAAATTCTAGATACTAATCTATTGTATTGGTCAACATACATTCTTTTCTGGCTTTGATGCATTATATGACTTCAGGTAAGTTATTTGTGCCTCTGATTCACCTGTCTCTCCTTGCTCATATGTGTCAGTACTCTGACCTCTTTGGAGCTTTGTCTGTGACAGTAAGTAAAACCAGTTAATTCTAACAATTAAAAGAAGAATAAATGCAGGATTACCAAGATCCTGCTTTAAGCTATCGCTGACCAGTACTGTTGTCATTAAAAGCTCTAACTTTAGAAGTGTTAGGAGCTTAATAAGTATGCTATAAATCTTTACCTATTTTAAATTGTGGTTTAGGATTTTTGTCTTCAAATAACACTTGAACATTTTTGTGTTTCATTTTTCTGACGCTTATCTGTGTTTCTGTGAATTTGAAGCAATAAATGTGCTTATCTAACCTTCTGTGAGATTTATTCAACCATCATAATTCACTGTAGCACTTTGTGAATTGTCAGCAATTGCTGTCCTTACATCTGGATAAAATTTAACTCGTCACTTTCTTTCCAATGTCTAGCATTTAGTAACAATTCCAAACTTGCATGCTAATTTTTTACAAGGATTGCTTGCATATAATACTCTGAAACTCTGAGTCTTACCACAGAAATTTATGGCTTTAAGAGGAGGCATAGAATAACTCACCAAACTTAATAGTTTCATTATTAGGTTCAAAATTATGGATTCTTAGTTTTTCTTATTTCACAGAAGTTAGTGGTTCAGTTCTATACTAGCTTGATATGCCTCCAGACTTTGAAAGTGAGATTACTCTCTTCATAAACTGTTCTTTGCCTCAAATATCTCCTGTTATAGGCTTTGTTCTTGCTGTAATTTTAGATGATGCCAAATTTGTTCTTAAATTCCTGGGATTTTTCAAAAGATCAAAAGACATCTGTTTCCTTTGCTTAGACAACGCTACTTACTCTTGCCAGTGTCTTGTGCAAGTAACATCACCAATTCTTAAAACTTTTGGCTTTTGCATTGTGTTTATGATTACCTAGGCTACTTTAACTGCATAATTGTACTCTTTGAAGCTTTTAAACCGTATTTTTATATTTGTGTGGCCTGTTCTATAAATATGATGTTCTCTCTTATTGCAGTTCTTGCAGGTAGTTCCTTTATTCCCTACTGCCATCACCTAATTTCAGGTCTTGGGTCCACATGGAAGAGCATCAGAAAGCTCTTCCAAGCTCAAAGAGCATATAGGAAGCTGAATCCCACAGTAACATTGTTTGCTATTTCAGTTCTGGTTTAGGTTTATGAAACTGGTGCTAGTCTTCTGTCTTGACACATACTTTATTTCTGTTTTATTTCTGGAGTTCTCCATCTTTTGCCAAATGATTTTGTTAGGATTGGGCCCTTGCTGACTGTGTTACACTAAAATCTGTACCTGTTTTACTGGGACTGAGAGTGGCAATTAAACATCCTGTTGGTGTCTGTGTATAAAGCCTTGTGAGAGTTCTGATATTTATTCAGAGCTTGATCTGTATAGAGCTGGTGGTGAAAGAAGTAGAACTGGAGAAAACAATTACATGGGTTTGAGCCTTCTGTAGAGGTAGTTCTGCTGCTATTTAATTGACATTAATAAAAAGAATTCTCACTAGATTTTCATCAGCTTTTAAACAAATAGCAGCAATGGCTAAGAGAGCATTTATGTATGTCTGTCCATGAGTTAGCTGCCTTTTTAAATTATTATTTTGCGTAGAAATTCCAGAATTNGCCTCTCACGTGAATGTCCCGTGGATGCGCCCTGTGGGGTTGGGGGTCCCACAGCTCGGCCAGTTTGTGTACTGGGAGGATGGGTGTTTATTGTCTCTCACCAGAGGTGACGCCATGCACCCGAAACCTCCTCCTCCCCCCTCGGCTGGGGTGTACCTGGCTTCTGTGAGCTGTGCTCTCCCCCACCCCAAACTCAGCCAGGGATGAATCTTAGCAGGGCTGCTGGGTTTGGCTCACATATCTTTTCTTTGTTTCTCCGTGGGCCTGAGGCTGATGAAAGAATGGGTTTTCCCTTTATCTAATCTGAGTAGTTTGACTTAACAGTCCAAAGTTCTTCAGAGAGGTTTCTGGAGTTGTAGCCTCTTTAAAACTTTATATCGATGTTTGAGGCATGAACTATTTCAGTCTCTGACAGGTAGTTCTGCTGCTATTTAATTGACATTAATAAAAAGAATTCTCACTAGATTTTCATCAGCTTTTAAACAAATAGCAGCAATGGCTAAGAGAGCATTTATGTATGTCTGTCCATGAGTTAGCTGCCTTTTTAAATTATTATTTTGCGTAGAAATTCCAGAATTTCTATTGTGCAATATGCTTAAAATTGCAACTATAAAATTGTTGAAAGTTTGCTGTAAATGAGAACAGGGAAAAGGACAAGCTTGATCTAAAATGCTGAATTAACAATGTTTCCAAAGCTCATAATTTTCTTTCCTTCTCCTAAAAGAAAGTATTAGAAGTTGGAAAAGTTTTTGTGTGAAGAGGAAAATATGGTATTTTATTATCAGATATTAGATGCTTGTCCTGCGTAAATTGATGCTTTGTGAAATGGAGAATGGTATTATTTGCCACTATATTAATTGGATTTTTTAAATTGTCTTATATTTAAAAGGTGGTTAAAATTCCTTAAGTATAACACAAGTTATGTTCTTAGGAAGCAATTTGTATTTTAACAGATCTTTTAGATAGAACACCTTGTAATATCATATTAAATATAAATAATTGTTCAACTGTAGAGCTTATTCATCCTGGTTTTTTCCCCCTACTTACCTTTCATAGTTTTGTAACCACTGATCGTTACTCACTTTTCTTCCTGGTACAGATGGGTAGTAATCTGTATGTTTATGAAGTTAAATGAAAAATATATTTAACTGCTGGTACCATTTTTCATTTGTCAATGCAAAATAAAGGTACTCTGAAAAATTTATGCTAAGAATCCTGGGATTCTTAGTTCATACTAGTCCTGTACTGTTAAGCAGGGTAAAATACCACTTACCAAGGTTAATTCTTCTGTGGTTTCTGATATGAATCCAATTAAAATACATGGAATTGTTTCATGAAACAGTTTTAAAGAACAACTCACCCTTTCAATCTCAGTAAGTCACAGTAAATTCATTGTCCTTTAGCTTTCAGTGTATCTGGAAGCATGTTTGAAGTACAGTTTGCCAAGATTGTCTTTGTAATACCTGACTTTTCTAAAAGTAGCTATATTGATGGCAGCAGTTTCAATACATACAAAAGTCACTTTACTGTGTGATCTATTATGTTTGTCTTGCTTTTGGATAAAAAAAGCGTTCATACGTGTTGTTATCAGTACCTAACGTAAGGTATCCAAATTGGCCTTTTACCACAGCAATATTTTGGTGCATCTGTTGCTGCTAATCACAGCCATAGTACTGTTGAAAATACATCTTGATATTTTACTGGAATAGCCAATTATTTTCAATGTCATGCTGGATAGAAATGAGTGGTGCATTACGTACGAGTGTTTTTAATGAAATAGCTTTCTTGTGCTTCTCAAAGCCATGAGTCTATTCAGAAGCTACACGTGGTAAAGGGTTTATCAAGCCTTTAAATTAAATTTCTGTCATGATTTAGTCAAAAAAGTTATTGATTGGCAGTGTAAGGTGTAGAACTAGTATAAAACAATCTTAATTCTGTTAACAGATCAGCACGTTGACAACTGGACATCATATCTAAACTACTGCTGGGAAAATTATTAGTCTGTGGAAGCCATCTGTCCTAATTTTTGAGATGGCAAGGATGATTGTATATGGCATTCTGTGTAACCTGTGTTTCTACCTCACACAATATTTGATACTCTTTTTTTATTGTGGGAAGAAGAGGTGAGAAGATGGTCAGGACAGAAGGATTGCTGAGATGAGGAATTAGAACCTCTGTGTTCTTAAATGGTCAATTCTGGACACATATATGCTTTAGAAGTTCACATAGTACCATTCCATTGCCAGTGCTGTTATTTTGTCTGAGTAAAGATGGAACATGTTCTCATGAAGCAAAACCAGATTTCAGACAAATAATCATGCAATAAGTAATCTATCATGATAAAATCCAATAAAAAATTTAAATTAAAAAAGGCTGCCAGATTTTAATTGCTTCTTGTAATAACAGAAATCCAATTTTAATTGATTGATACCACGTTCAACTAATAAACACCCCTTGTCCTCCACTCCTTGCCTTCCTTTTGCTAAGTGTAAATGGGCTCCTAGAAGCCATTTACTTTCATTTGGAAGAATTGTTTTCTGCAGAACAGCTCTTTTGTCAGAAGTCAGGGAGGCTTTAAATACATGAATTCTTGAGGTATCTGAAGATAGGATGATAATGCAGTACAGTAAAATATATTTAAGGCAGAAAACCAGAATGACACATGGGAAAAACTGGTTCATGTTCTTCTGTTACTAATAGAACAAGAGCCATTTTCATAAAGCCAGCTTAAATGCCAGGCAGGAATTCAGTTTTTTCTGTCTTCCTAGACTTTACTGGTTGTGGAAATGTATATGGTAGGGGCCTTATCTATTAAAATAATTTTGACTGGAAGGTAACTTTGAAGATTGTCTAGTCCAGCTGCTTGCTCAGACGTGGTCAGGTTACTCAGGGCTTTGTCTAAGAGAATTTTCAATGTCTCCATGGTTATAGATTTCCAACCTGTTCCAGTGTTTGACCACCCACGGAATTATTTTAATTTTACCTTTTAATTTATTTTTGTCTTTTGCTTTTAATTTCCCTCTGGAACAGTCAAGGTAAATTTTATCGTTCTCTTCAATAAAGCTGATTTAGCTGAGTTCTTAATTAAAATTTAACACTGACTTTAATAAAATTTGGACTTAGACCAGTCAGAGCTTCCGACAGCATACTTCTGCTTAAGTGATGCTATAATATCACTACAAAATCCACACTGAAAACAAGAAAATAGTATGCCTGGAGTGTTCAGAGATTTTTCTCTGTATAGATTCTGCTCTCTCAGTAGAGCCATGCAGATGTTCTTCTTGTACCTATTAAACTATTTTTTTCTTCTAAAGTCGTACAACTTTCAGACTGGGGAAGCAGAGGAGAGGAAAGGACCATATTTTCCATATTGTGCAACAACATCTTTCACTATTTTTGATGGATTATTTTGTGAATCTTACCTATTCCCTTTAGAAACATAGTCTATAGTATAAGGATGCAGATGTTCCCTTTCCTGAAGTAAAATTTCAGCGGTTGGGAATTGTCTTGTGAACTACTTGGAAAGTCTCAAAATATTTTCTGTCCTGCAGAGCCTTCTAGAGCTGGTGTGTTTTTATGTTGGTGAGCTCTTGTCTTTCAATATAGTTTTGCTAGCTAGCTTTAATGCTGTCATTTCAATGTAGCAGATTAACTTCTCTTATGCCTGTGAACTGTTGAGAGAAGGAACATGCATTTGAGTGTGTTAATGTAACTGAAGCAGCATACTTCAGATAGTCCTTCATGCACTAATTCACCCATAATCTCTGGTTCAAAAAGATACCTTTTTATTGTCATTACTCATTTTTTATGGTGGTTTTTTTTTTATTGAACATAAGGAACTTGTGGTTGGGTTTTGGGGTATTTTTTTCTGCAAGGCAGTAATTATTTGCTACTTGATAATTTATTGAATATAAAATGCTTTTTTATGTTTTCATGGAAACAAAAATTATTCTGACATTTTTTTTGTCTAGCTCTGGTGCCAGCATTAATTCCTTTCTTTGGCTAACCTTTCATGTTAACTGACTGTTCTGAAGGAAGATACAGTAGAAGATATAAGGACTAAATTAAAAGGTAAACTGAAAGGTTTGATTGTACATGTAGTCTGTTCTTCTGAGCCTTCAAAGGCAAGTAGAGTGGTATTATATACCTCACCTATTAGATATCAAATATTTCTGAGTTCCTGGATATTAAGTGCCAGTTTCCATGTTTTTTGGTTTTTTGTTCTTTGAATAATTCGTAAGACTTTTACATTTTTTTATTTATAGATGTTGCCACATAAATCTTGTAGAGATATGTTATAGTCAGGGATAAACATACATACCTGCTTTCATTATTTTCCTAACATTCTTTTGAAGCATTATAAATATTCTCAAGGTTAATGATGCTGCAACTGCTGTTACTTGTTCTATTCAGTTTGAGACTTAAAGAGTCCTGTTCTTGGTAGTTTATTTTTTTCCCCCATTGCCTAGCAGCAAAATTGCATTAAGATTAAACAGAGTCTGAACCCTGGTAGCTGAGGAATCAGTTTTGACTTCAGCTGGTGTGCTCAGATAGGCAAAACCTGTTCCTGCACTAAAATTAAAATAGAATAAGCTGGTACTTGTCAAGGTTATACATATGAACAGAATGTGGAAGCAGGTGCTCTGGTAAAGGCAAGAGTTGACTGTTTGGTTCAATTGTTTTTGAAGTTGGTTGGTTGGGTTGGAGCAGAGGGTTGGTGTTGTTTTTTGTTGCGGTGTATGGTTTCTTGCGATGGTGTGGCAAGCTGCAGACCTTCCCGGAGAGCGCTGTGGGGCTTCCTTGGGGAGGGCAGCTGTCCCTTGTCCCGTAGCCCCTTCCAGGTGGCCCTGCAGGCCTCCAGCTAGCTCTCAGCTTCCGCAATACAGTGGCGATAAAGGAGGCGAGAAGGCTCCCCATGTGGGGACTTCAGAGGCAAAGAGAAACGCATGGTGACCAGCTGATTCCCCCAGCCAGGGATGCCAACACATGCCATAGGGCTGGATTTTATGTGGAGATGAGGGGGGTGGAGAGAGTACGTGGACTAATGGTCTCAGGACACAGGGGCAGTACATGGGTGGAGTTGGGATATTGGGACCAACAGGGAGAAACTGAGGGAGTGGTCAGGACTAGGGGCGGGGAAGGGAAAACAATGTGGGAAGGGCAGGCATTTAGTAAGGAGGGGAGTGGGAAAATACGTCACTGCAGTTTATGACTTTTATAACAGTAGATCTATTCAAAGCAACCATGAAAATCAACTCGAAGGAGTAACATGTGTGTATTCATTTTTCTTTTGGCACAGTAATGCTTCAATAGCAGAAATAAAAACTTTCTTAGCTTTAGAACATACAATGAGAATCTTTCAATAAATTAAGGACCTCCTTTCCTGACTTTTTTGCATTTCTCAGATTAATAGGTTCTTTATCTAATGTTTATTGGTTGGTGTTGTTCTTCTGTTTATTGTAATGATTGTAATTATAAAAGAATTTGAATGTACATCTATATATACTTCCGTCTTCTCAATAGTCATTGTAAAATATCCTGGAAATCTAAAAACTATTTTGCAGTTTCTAGAATGCTTGTGTTAACAGAAATGCCGTACAACACGTGTTAGTAACATTGAAGCTTTCTGCTCTTCTGTTACCTCTAAAGGACAAGTTCGAGTTAAACTACTGGGACTCTGTTGTAAACTACTGGGTGAGAAGTTTGATTTATATTAGTTTCAATAAGATCTTGCTCAAGAATAGCTTACATGGCTGTTACATTATAAATGCTTATATTTAAAAGCAGACACTGTTAAGTCAATTGTCTTGCTATGTAAGCGGCAAGGAGTGTTTCTCCAAAAAGTCACCAGAAATGCTTGTAAGGGAATTATTGTTTTCAAACTGGTTTGTCCTTATTCTTGGAGGTATGAGGAAGACGTAATTTAACTTCTACCCTGATTTCTGGTCAGCATTCAAATTTTTTTTATATCCACATTGTTGAGAAGCAAGTGCACGAAAGGAGTAGGCTTTACACAAGCTCTAGAACAAGGAATTATTTTTGTTTCACAGTAGCCTTCAGACACACATACTTCTGTCTGTCACTTAAAAAGCTGTTGCAGAATTGTAGCCCCTCTCAGGAGAGTTTGCTTCTGCGTAACACAGCTGTGATTGATCTGCTCTTTAAATGTTTTAAAGGCATCTTGTGTCAAGCTAATACTATGCACAGGAGCAGATTTTATGTGCATCACCTACTCTTTAGTATTCAGTACTCACAGGATCACACTTTCATATTTATTTGAAATAGACTGTAGTTCTTCTGTATATGTTTGTACTGAAAAAAGGAGGTGGTTTTCACTGTTACCCATAAAAGTCTATCATTAATATTTAAACCAAAGCTGTTAAAGGCTGTGGCGCTTTAACTTCAGGTACATTGCAAATTGGAAAGAGTTCTTTACTGACAGTCTTGCAAGTCTAGCTTTTGAGCAGTAAACAAAAGCATGAAATAATCTCCTTTGTGTTCACAGGTCCTGAGGTCACTTAGCAGCAAAATGCTCTACAGGAAATAAAAATAGGACTACCATTTAAAAGAAGGAAGTTGTCTGCATTTACCAGTCCCTCACACTTCTAATATGGGTCAATGAAATGAAGGAAGAATTTGGTTTATGATATTTTTTATAGTCATTGTTCTAAAAAACATTTTAAAAAATATATTCTATAGTTCATATTAACCAGAGTAATCCCTATTAGATATATAAAAGTAGGAATTTTTCCATAGTTTTCTATGTGGCTAAATACCAGAGTCATTGAAAAAAAAAGTTTTCACAGTAGTTCAATTATTGATGTTTTATTTGTTTATGGACAGAGAACACTTCAATCAGTGGTATAATAACTTAATAAATACTATGTGGTCTTGTCCAGTACTGTCATTTAAGATATTCTTAATGCTGGAAATGAGGAAATTACCAAAAGGAGGCGGGGAAGGGAAGTGGCTTATTTGTAGTGTAATTTCCCTGCTGGTGTTAAAACCAGTACAACATGGTAGTACCCACAGCCCTTTTGTATGGCCCTGTGAAGAACTGAATGTGCGTTTAGCTAGAAGTGTGCTACAGTAAATGGAGATAATGCAAGCTTTGGATCAGCTGCACAGTTTAATAATAGATTTTAAGAATCAATTTAAGATCAAAATTGAATTAAAATTATGCTATTAATCATTTAAAATCCCAATAATTATTCACTTACCTTATCACTAATTAGGTCTGGAAAATACAGAACCACAAGGCTGTGACGTCAATGTATGTGCCACTTCAGGTATTGCTCATACAGACCTGTGGTCTACTGTCTTGCTCTTATCCTTTAAAACTAGATCAAATTCAGGTTTACAAATATTTTGCAAAACTTGAGCAACTGCAAAAATAAAAACAGTACAAGGACTTTAATTTGTATTTTTTCTGGCTTCTTCTCCTGTTTGTTTAATTTGCAATTTCCTAACTCTGCTAAAATACTGGAAAGCTTCATTTAGTGAAGAAGGAGCAATTGAAATCCCTCCACACAAGTTTCCTTAAAGCAGAGAAAAAAAATTTAGAAGGAGCAGATTAAAGACATATCCAAACCACTGTTACTTAGAGGATTATTTTCTGTATAAATTGAACATCGATGTTCTGAGTATGCTCTCTTCCAAAAAAGACAGCATATATAGCACAGGGTAAAACACATCCTGAAAATAGACAGCACAGCTGGAATAGTAAATAGAGAACAGCACTTTGAAAAAGAAAAGAATAACTGGGGAAAAAAAACCAACAAAACAAACAAAAGCAGAAATAAGTTCCAGCAGAATCCTGGATTTTATTGGTGTAGGTTGCAAGTACATGTCTGCTGATTTATTTAATGAGCCTCTGCTCAGCTCAACATAAATACCAAGCTAACAAATTCAGTCCATATGAATAATATATGTTTGAATTGTTTTCTTTCTCTTTTGCCCTTTTTTTTTTTGCATTCAGTCATCTACACTATATTATATAGCTGTGATCTCATATATACCTTTAATGCCTAATTCATAGTGCATGAGTGTGCAGTAGCAGGAGGGCTCTTACGCATTGTCCGGTCATGGGCAAATATATCTTATCAAAGTCTCTGACTTAAGATTTTGCTCCCAGACTGATTTGGCAGTGCTGTTGTACCACCTGTTGTATTTAAATTAGGTTTTTAATTATTGGGTGGATCATGCGTGCAACACTTTGTACCTTGATTTTGACTTATTTGATCACAGTAATGAATCACATTCGGCCCATACTTATAAAGAATACTTTTTTACTGTCTGAGTCCTTTTCATGCAGTGAGAACATAAGTTGTGAAAATATTCTGACTTTTGACATGCATGACTTTTAGTTCTTCCTGTGTAAGTAGTGGTGGTTTTTATCTCGGTTCCTTTCTGGCCTCAGCTGAATTCATTAGTACCAACTTTTGCACCTAAGTCATCAATTTCAAATTTCATAAATTAGTCTCAAGAAATAGACTTACTTTATGTATTTTTAAACAGCCTGTTCTGTCTTCTGTTGAGCCAGTTATTCAAACTGCTTATAGAGTTTGTTCCAATCCCATTTTTTCCTACCTTTAAATATAATGGAATGAAATGCCAAAGTCCGGATAAATACTAGCGCTTTTTTTTTTGTCAGGAGCATGAATTACTTTAAGAAAGAGATTATGTCTAATGGATCTGGAACCTATCTCTTAGGATCAAGTGTGCTGTATTTCACCTTATTTTTCATGTTCCTTTTTATGTTTAATTATTCTTTATTTCAAAATTTATTCAGAAACATTTCACGTTACTGAAATTCTACTTCCTTCTTTCCAGGATGTGTTTGGTTTCTGTGTATGCTCTTCTGTAGATTTACACTAACATGGGCAGATAGATTTGTCTCAAATCAATACATAAAATTGTTATTGGGCTTTAAGACTCATGTACTAGTTTTGGAATTCTGCTTTTTGAGTTTTCCTGCAACTTTTTATGTGGTATAGATGCGTTCTGTCAGCTGTGGACACTTGTATCCCTTTTATTCATCATAAACATTCACAGAATTAGGAAACTGGATTATTACCACTATTTACTGCATATTAACCTTTTGGCTTTTTCTCTGCTCTAATGACTGAAATTTGAGCTACCTGTTTGTGTTTCATTTATGGGGCCACCTGAGTTTGTCTCCTGGCAACTTTCATTTTGTCCCCAGCTTGTCAACCTTTTAAGAGGAAAATGTGTTTGCTAGTTATTCTCTTTCAATTCTCTCTGAGCTCTGGTTGTTCATTATATTCCGTATGGGATTATTCATCAGTTAGTTTTGGAATCCTTCTCCAAAATGTCAATAATTTATTTGTTTGCTTATTTATTTTTAAGATGTGTGGGATATAGACTCAAGATAACTTAAGAAACTTCAGTGGTTAGTTTCTGACTCACTCAATTCACCAAATTTTTCGAGTGTGGGTAATTTTCCTTGGTAAATTTTCATTTCATTTGAGCTCTTTTGAAATGTAAAAATATTAAATTGAAAGTTTAAAATGTTTTGCTATTATTATTTCAGTTTATTTTACTGAACTAGCTCAGGTCATTTTACCTGAAGTTATTCTGTGCTTCCTGTGTCTTTACAGTGCCCTTTTTTGTATCAAAAGCGCACTTAAAATATTATTGATTCTTGTGGAGCCAGTAGGTAACTGAGAATAGAATCTGCCAGGTGTCACATACTGACTGATCACTGAGGTCTGCTCTTAGTGGTATCTGTTTCCACTCTACCTAGAAAATGAGTCTTTCATCTAGCACAAGGAGTTCTCTTTCTGAATGCTTTTCAGTTCTTCTACTCTGTAATATCCTTTTCCGTGAGTGGGGTCTCAGTTATCTCTTGACTTCTTTGTCCTCCTCCAGAGCATGAAATTTTCACTTGCATCAGTGCCTAGTTCAGATGAGGGTTGCTCCTTTGATGCCTGTGCCACCTTTATTCTCACCTTTTTTACTTTTGTTTACAATAAACAGGGCACACGGCCTATGATCCTTTTGCATGAAATAATGCTAGAAGGTGACGTTTAGGAATTGAGCCTGTACACTCCCAAAGGGTACTGGTTTGTTCAGTCCATTGGACCAAAGAGGAACTAGTGTGAAATAGAACTATTCGAGATGTGTATAGTGTGTACATTGGGTTTGAAGAATTAGTATGCCCTACTTGCTAATTTAAACATAGTCTTTGAGTCCACAGCAGCTCAACATACGCATCTTTATATCAGTAATGGTGGTATTCTTCCAGTCAAATTCCAAAATTTATTGTGATACTAAGAGTGATTTTGTGCAAGAGGCTCTAGTTCCATGAAGAGCATTTCAATCACAGATTTGTATCTGAAATGCCTGTTCATATGAGAAGATGTGTCTTATAATTTACCAGGCATATTCTGGTAAAGGCTCATTAAATGAATATGATATTGTATATGATAAATGTATATCCATTTCTTGCTGATATATGTATAAATGAACAAAAACTAAGACACAGCTTTGGGTCACATCTGCTTTTATCTTAATAGCACTGTACTGCTCTTTGTCTATTTTGTGAAAAGACAAAACGTCTGTAGGCTCCTCAGAATCTTGACTTAAATGCTTTGCTTTCCTAAATTAAGGGCTTTGCTAGACTGTACTTCAGGTGCGAAAGTATTGTTTGTCTACTTAGGCTGAAGATCCTTTCTCTTCAGTCTTGTAATTTTTTATTGACAGTAAAAATGCCTTTTTAAGTGAATGTTTAGAAAGTGACTATACCAAAGGGTAAAATTCCTTGTTCCAAATTTGTAAAGTGATTTTGGTGGTTAGAAGAGATTCTAAATGATGTGCTGGGGAATTGGGAGTAATTAATGTGTAATTAATAGCTAACTCAAATTCACAGTAATTTCAATGAATATTTCAATTTAACATCTTGAATTACTTTTGGTCTTTTTGAGACAAGTTTGATATAATTTTTGTTTAATTATCAAATTTCATTTCTCAACTGGGAAACTGTAAAACTAACTTAAAGGCTATTTTTGTGTGATAAT
>WEIT01018853.1:1264-18268 GCA_013389985.1 Dryoscopus gambensis | reverse complement strand
CAAATACGCACCCAGAACGATTTTTCACAAAGTTATCAAAAGGAAATATTTAAACAGATTTTGGTATCATTTATGAGTAAAAGCATGTTGAGCAGTAGAAAACTGTGGTCTGTTGTCCAACAAGTGAATAAAATAGAGGCAGATGGCAATACATTAACTCTAACGTGTTTGTTCCAAGGCACCCAGTGCCAGCCGCGCTCACCAGAACTTCCCAATATTAACTTCCTTCTCCTTCACTGCCACATGCCACCTAGTGACTTAACACTGGATCACGGCTTTAAACCTCTTGACACTGAGAGTTACAGCGTAACAGGAGGACACATGCTTGCTTCTGAATGCTTAAGGATGTAAAACTGGCCATGGAAACAGCTAAAAGCAGAGCATGAAGCACAGATTTACTTTGAAAGCAATTCCTCTCCCAGACTTCCAAGGACAAAGAAGCAAGACAAAAAAATCAGATGTACCTGAATGATGCAAATTTTTGTCTTCCAATATTTGTACCTGCGGAGCACTAAAACAGAGATCAGGTCATTCAGACATTAAAACAACAACAAATGCAAGTCAGCATGTCTGCTACAAGATCAAGGAATGAATTCAATGTCTAAAAATAACAAACATTCCCTTCCTCTGACTTAGACTTCCTAAACATTTTAGTTAACTTTCTTATTTATCTCCATATATTTTAAACTTTTAAAAGTTGTGTTTTTATTCATAAGAGTTATGGATTTTTTTTTTTTATGTTTACATTCTCAGAGAACACAAAAAGCGGTGAGAAGCACCTCTTCCTGACTCCAATCTAAGGCCGTGTTACAGACGTATTTTCCTTTTTGAACTCAGCACCACATTTCTTACAAATGAATAGTGAGAGTATGTTTTTTGTTGGATAAAATTAGAGATGTTTTAAAAGTTACTTTAACTGATTCACCAGTAACAGCAGCCCTAGAAACTCACTTAGTGGTGTCATAGTAATAGCTTTAAAATTAAAAGTTTTGTGCTTGAGCAGGTAGTTCTAAGAAGAAGAGATGTGGTGATCTCTGGATTCTTCATGCTTAGGAAACAAAAAAAACTGAACAAAACTAAAATATAGGGTACTCGTGATGCTTATCAAAATACTGCGTCTGCTTTCTCTCAAGTGTATTTTGATTGAACACTGTCTGAGAGGTTCTTCATTACGCAGGCAGTCCAGACATTAGAGATTCAGCATGACTTTATGTAATGCAGATCAGAAAGCATTTGATGGCAACTTAATATTTGAAATGCAATGAATAATTCACTATGTGGATCCAGAACACAATTTTCTAACTCGCTACGTTAATAAAATTAAACTGCAAAGAATTATCATCTCAAGACAATGCAGGATACCAGACCAAATCAAAATGACATTTATCCTACATGACTGTTAAAAGATCTTGTAAATGAATACTGCAATATATTCTCCTTTGAGGGCGTGTTATTGCGTGACTGGTAACATAATAATTATGCCATGTTTGCCTATAGTATTTTTTTTTATCTGATAACTCCTGGCCTGCTACCCTAGAAGAAACTTCCCTAATCAGCATCAGGGAAGCTGAGGTCAAAAGAAACAAAGAATCTGTTAATGATTTCCCTCTTGCCTGACTCACCTGCAACTCTACAATATTCAAACCAGCCTGTATTACAACAAGATTTAGAAATTCAAATATGAAATATTTTTTTTCTGCTCTGCAGATATTTTTAAGGTTCATACATAGCATGGCTCCACAGTTTCAATGATACAAGGTATTTCCTTGCCAAGCAGTTGAATCCTTACACGTACTCCAGGCAGCACTCCTTGAGCAGCAGTATCCATAATCCTATGTTCTGTCAAGATCAAGTGTAACTGCATTTGAGAATTTTATCACTTGGTCTTATTTGCACTGGATAGCACCGACCAAAATTCCTTTCATTACAGTCCTTTCATTTAAACTCAAGTCTTCCTCACCTATGAAGTCTTAAGATTTACAAACCTACCTAACATGTAATTCTGAAAGTAAATAAAAATTCTCAAATATCTAAACAGAAAGCAAGTTTGTAATGCTGAAAAGAAAGCAGGTGCTAAAGACTTAGGCTGGTGCTTTATCAGTATTGACAAAAGAAAGCGTCGGGGAAAGGCAGTTTTGTGAAGCTTAGACACTGATAGCAACCATTCAAAATGCTCGTTTAATTCAGTGGCTAAATATTCTCCCACAACTGTTGGTTCTCCTTCAGCCTGTCATGGGTATCAGCCTTGATAAATGGGAAGATAGAAGTGATTCATCCTTCCTAATGCCATGCTCTACAGCTGACCTCAGCCTCTCCTGAGAGTTCCCAGAGTCTGCTGAATTACCGGTATAACCTATGCTTCATAACTAAAATTTTGAAATAATTTTTTGCTGCAATTTAAATATATTACATATATGTATCTCAGTGAAGTGATATCAGAGAGGGTAATGAGGGCAACAAACACTGCGTTGTGAAGGGAATCTGCCTTTGAAAGGCAATTTGTTCATTTGGTGTTTAAAAACCATCTGTTTTACAGGAGAAGGCAGCGGCACACAGTGTAACACACCACAGGCTGTCAGTTCTGTATTTACTAGACAAGGACAATGCCAGTCTAATTTTAATGATAAGCTATTCTGGTTGAAGCTAGACAGAACAGCTTCCTCCAGCTTCTTTGCAGGTGTGGCAGTTTAGAGAAAATCTCTCAGGGTTTGACAAAGTAACAGAGTTGTTAATAATGTCTTCCAGAAACCTCACAGGGAAAAAGAAGGAGAAAGAGAAGGAGAAAGAGGAGGAGAGAGGATTTGTGCTTTCATTACCAGCTCTGGCAGGAGAATAGGATCATGACCTCCTTGAAGTCTATGTTGGAGAGTTTTGCCAAAACTTGTTTGTTGGCAAAGTTTGTTGGTAAACAAACCGTGGCAACTATTGCTTGGGATCTGTTACTTTTTGGTTCATGGCACTAGCATCATGTCTCACTTAAGCCCTCAGAGGGATGAAAGGTAATAATCCCTGTGACAGTGTGAAAGTGCATGTCAAAGCTCTCAAGGAATCATGATATTTTCCTAAAAGGCAAAGTTCAAACCTTTTTACAAATAGATAGTAGGTAACAGCATGATTCAGGCCACCAATTTTTTCCTGAATCCTAAAGAACTACATGTTGTCTACACTGGAAAGCACAAGAGGCTTGGGAGCAAACTCAAGCACTTGCTCCTGATTATCCCACCCCATAATCGAAATACCCCACTAGCTCACTATTCAGCTGTACCAGCTAGCTTTTTCCCAAGATTAAACCTGAGCTGGAGGAGGGATATAGTCAATTCCCAAAATCATAGGAACAAAGCTATACTAGGATTGCTTTCCTCCACTCTTCACATCCTCCAACACAATCCAAGGACATCTTGCATTCTCAAACATACCTGAAAGCCCTTATCTCTTCCCCAAGGCATGCAAGCAACACCTTTAGTCTCTCACTAAGACACCACTCTGGTGAGCTGCATCACAGCCCTACATTAATTCAGACATTCCTGGTGGAAACAGAAGTGTGGACAGTGCAGACTGTAGCTGTAGATTGCGTGTAAACTCTGTGGGACTATATCTTACAGGGCAGTCCAGTCTTCCCTTTCATAACACTACCCAAGTCCAGGACATTTAAAATACTTTAATCATGCTGCACTTAAGGAAAATGGTCTTGCTTGAGCTATGTTGCAGTTCAGTGATGGAAGCCTAAATTGCTTTTCAGTGTCTGGTGCTTAGGGTAAAACTGGCAAGCTCAAAGCAAGTTCACTTGAAGTCTAACACAGCTAGGCAGCACAAAAACACAAACGACACTAAGTAACAGCATCAGAGCAGTGTGAAGAAGACACATCCTGAAGATCTAAACTTTGTTCAGGCAGCAAGCTTGGAGTTAAGGAATAATGTACTCTGCCACTAGTGACCAGTTACATAAAACTTGTATGTGAAACTTTAGCAGGCTGTGTGCTAAAGAAAGTATAAATTGAAAACGAGAGTTGTGTACGATGCGAAGACTTTTAAATTAACTACTTCTAGGCTGACTCATTATTAATACTCAATGTTATATCACTGCTATGTATCACTGTACATACACATTAGTAATCTAACACTGAACAAAATAATATAAATCAGTTGAGAATTTTAAATTAAATCAACATAACTCAACCATGAGTATGAGTGGTTTTTTTAAATGCAGTAGTTTAATGCAGTTCAGGCAGAGAAAATTGAACAGTAAAACATAGTAGGGAAATAGTGTATTAATTATGCATTTACAACCTATGATGCTTACTATATCAAAACAGCAGATTTCAAAGCACAGTAAAGGGCTTATATAAATGAACAAGTTGTGGTGCAACAGTTTCACCCATCTCACCTGATTTGTGGTAGCTGCTTGTATAGAGGCTCTTAGCTAAGTAACTCTAGCTAGCTTAGCCTTGTTTCATTAACTTTGTGCACAGTGGGAACTTTTTTCAGGTATTTGAACTTTCCCCTGACACCTAACTTTCAGATTAATGCACAGCACTGAAACATCACAGCCAGACAGTTGTTGCGGTGCAGTTCTGCATCCCTTCTGGGAACAGCTTAATACGTCGAAGAAATCAAGAGGTCTCGTTTTGTTGCTATTTTCAGCAGATTTTATTTCGTGGCCACATGGCCTGGAGCCAGCACACAGACCGGACTCTGCACACAGACTGACTCAGTCACGAGACAAATTCCCCAGTTTCCCTCGCAGGGGGACACAAAGCCACCAACCAAATGCAGCCCTGGGCTACATGTGACTACGGCAGAGGCAGGGGCAGGGAGACCCCATCCCAGATCTTAAATCTACCCGAGCCTCCCCCCCCTCCCCCCAGGGGAATGGGGGGAGGGAAACTCAACAGACAGTTACAAAAGCCTACCCAGATTTGAAAAAGTGAACATTATTTTAACCTGTACTGATGGAAAGAACTCATGAGATCGCACAATTTTCTGTTTATCTGAGGAACATAATCGAACCCTAAGATAAAGAAAGTGAAAAAATTAAAAAAGAAATCCAAAAGAAAGTGAAAAACATCCATATGCATATGCTGCACATATTTCACTAAACCAAGGGATATTTTGGTAAGAGCAGTGCTCTCTAACACTGTTAAAACTTCTTCACCCTTTGAAGTTGTCTTCAAGGACACAACAGAAGGATGGGATGCCATCTAGAGGGAAAAACTTGAGAAGTGAGCCCACAAGAATCTCATGAAGTTCAACGTGTCTAAGTACAAGATGCTGCACCTGGAGTGGGACAATCCCAGATATGAGTGCAGACTGGGAGAAGAAGTGATTGAGAGCAGCCCTGTGGAGAAGGTTTTGGGAGTTGTCATGGATGAAAAGGTGAATATGAGCCGACAGTGTGCGCTCACAGCCTGGAAGGCCAATCACATCCTGGGCTGCATCAAAAGAAGTGTGGCCAGCAGGTTAAGTGAGGGGATTTTCCCCCTACTTTGCCCTACGGACACCCCATCTGGAATACTGTGTACAGTTCTGGGGTTATCAGCAAAAGAAAGATGTGGACCCATTATTGCTGGTCCAGGGAAGAGCTATGAAGATGATGAGAGGGATGGAGCACCTATGAAAACAGACTGAAAGAGTAATGGCTGTTCAGACTGAAGAAGAGGAGGGAGAGACCTCACTGCTGCCTCCCAGTACCTTAATGGGACTTACAAAAAAGGAGGGAGAGGGACTTATAAATGGTCATATAGTACGCTGGACAAGGTGCAATGGTTTTAGGCAGGTTTAGATTGTTAGGAAGATGTTAGGAGGAAATTCTTTGCTTAGAGAGTTGTGAAACATTGAAACAGGTTGCCCAGAGAAGCTGTGGATGCCCCAAACCTGGAAGCATTCAAGGCCAGGTTGGATGGGGCTTTGAGTAACCTAGTAAAGGGCATCCCTGCCCAGGAAGGGAACTAGATGATCATTGGAACTAGATGATCCTTAAGATTCCGTTCAACCCAAACCATTCTATGACCTATTGAGAAACCTTTCCTTCCATTCCCTATGGAATGGACTATGGAGTCATTCACCAAAAATGATGGTAGACAACAACAATAATTAAAAAACCTCAGTTAAACAATATAAACACATATAAAAAATTCTTAACCATGGTGGGGGGAGGGCAGGAACCCCACTGTTTTCAAAAGAATGCAGTCATTCTAGTTTATTTTTATTAAATATTTTATAAATATTCCTTTTTTTTAATTCTCTCAAAATAACAGTTATTTCCTGCTCAGTTTATCCCATTTTCACAGATGACTTACCTCTTCTTTCAAGTTTACTTTCTACTCATTTACCTGTTTCTTGAAGAACTAGAAACCGTCTCTTTTGAGTCCCATTAAAGCTCTCTATTCACAGTGCTCTCTCTGCTTTACGGTGCAACCAGTTTTGAAAGGGTTGAAAGGAAAAATGTACTTGGTGAGGGAAAATATTCCACTTTGAAGTATGAGATGGGTGTGCACACAGGCCTTTATTTTATGAATACGGGTGGGAGATGTAAGGCAAGGGGTATTATTCTCACCTGATGATGGATATCCAAATTTTATTTAGATCTGTCATGCTCATCAATTTTTATTAATGGCAGAGAGAAAGAGAGCCACAAAGAACAATGTAGCTCACCCTAACACAGATATGTAAGACAAGCAAGATTAGTCTGAAGATGACTGTTTCTTTCCATCATCACCAAAAACTAATTTAAGATGGCTACTTCCAACTTGGACACACAATTTTCAGACATATAGAAAGATATAAGCAATGCCTTTAGAATTATTCAGTCTTACTGAACTGATTAATTTCATTCTGCTGAGGGTGCAACAAAATAACCACTTCCTTTTGTAGTACTTTAAAGCAGTACTTTAAATAATCCATTGTTTTTATAATTTTTTATAATTTATTTAGACAAGTCAGCCAGTTACCTTTTATACTGATCTCTATACCTTCACTTTCTTGTCCCATAAATGCAGTCTTTTTGTTTTATTTTTTTTTCTGCCAAACTACTACATCTGAAAGTTTCCAATGTATGGCACCTTCCTCTTAGCATCCCTCGATTAAAATGCAAACCATCTTCAGATCATATTTTGAAAGGGCAGTCTCTCTGCAATAATCCTAAACTGGCATCTATTAACTACCCAGAGAAGTTTTGAATTTTCCCAACAAAGCTAAACTATTAAAAGATGTGAATTAAAACTAAACTATCTATATTTTAAATATGCATTATTTCAACTAATTCCTGTTACGAGATCAAAAAATATTTTTAGAGGATACCAGCACTTTAGCATCACCTCTGTAGAACATTTCTGTAGCTGTTCCTTTAAGTAAAATGGATATGGACCAAATGAAAATATTTATGTCTAAGCAGAACCTCACAAAAATATATTATCTATGACTAGGAAAGGAAAAATGAGCAGGGCTTGGACGAACAACAGCAACAAGAGATATCACCATCAGAAATAAAATTAAATGTAGACAGGAACATCAAACAAGAATGTTGTATTATAAATAACCATGTCCCTAACTGAAACCATAAATCAGGTTTTACTTATCTTTAATCTCTCTCTTGAGCATTGTAGATGTAGCTTCAGCTGCCTAACTACAGCCCTGACTGGCATTTGATCCCTGGGACAGTCCAGTCAGCCTTGAAGCAATGCATTCCTCTTCACATTAATCCACGCCCTGGACCAGATTCAGGCTTCATTTCTACTCTAAGACATATCTCTTCCCAGGCTGTTTTCAAATGACTTTCCTGGTTCACCTCGAGGAAAATTTTGAGACTGTGCATTCTGCGCGGTTCCTCAGCAATTGTCATGCAGCCCGCGCAGTCCACCCTGGCACCGGCCCATTAAGGCTCCAGTCGTGCCTCCAAGGTCTGCCCCTGCCTGCATTTCATCTTCAGCTCCCACTTCAGCTCAGCTGCCTCTGCCAGTTCCATGAGCCTTGAAGGTCACTTGGTCAATAAAAGGATCAAAAGTGAATAATGAAGCCTAAATGTACAAAAAGGCAGCGGAAGAAAGCAATACAATTGTATGACAGGAAATAACTGACACAACTTTTGCCAGAGAAGTGGATATAATGTCAGCTATAGCTAATAAATAGACGGCTGCCTTTATTACTTATGGATTTCTTATGCGTAATGTTTCTAAGTTGATGCATTTCTTATCCATCTGCAAAAGAAAACAAATAAACAACTTAATTTCATTTTTTTCATCTCTCACTTTCATTAACGATCTTCTTTTGTCCTGAAAATGGCAATATGGACCAAAAATATTCATTCTAAGTGCTCTTGCAAACCGTATTGCCTGCTTCTCTGAGTCCCTTATCTGACTGCCCATTCTTAACTCACATATAAGCTATTTGTCCTTCAGAGGACTATATATCTGTACATTGAACTGCATTTTGTGCTACCTTGAATACCTACCCATCAATACATTCAGGCAACCCCCACTAAATGGTTCAAAATATCTCTGTTTGTTTCTTAACATTGTTAGCAATGTTTGTTTCAAATTGCTTATACTGTTAATTATTGTTGAAATAAAGCTAATTAAAAAATGAATGACAGAAATAAAGGAAAGCTGGTGCACAATACAGCTGAAGAAAAATCAGACCCAAAGATTTGTCTCCTGTTGTGCATTACCTATTTTAAAAGCAAACAACACGGATATGCCTTCTTTAGATGAAAAAAAGCCCTTGCTGTAAAATTATTTGACCTAATTTTATCACAACTTTAATAATACTACACCTATAAATAACCACATTCAATTTACACTAAATTAAACTAAATATGAAAAAAATTTCTGATTTAAGTCTCTAAATTGTGAACTGCTATAAAGCCATAGAATAGAAACAGTGATCAAGCTAATAAGTAAGAATGAAGTATGGAAAAGAGAGAAATATAAGAAATAAAAAGGATTAAATATACTACACCTACGTTCATTAGTTCCTAACCTAAATTGATTACTACAATAGGCACAGATTTAAAACAATAATTGCCTCCAGTGTAACAAAAAATAGTTGGTAACATCTGGGTACAAAAGCTATGCCTCTATCCTTTTTTAAAGATTCCTCTCCATGGTCCTGCCTAATCTTCAAACTCATGGGAATGAAAGTTCAAAAAAAGCAAGAAACTCCTGTAGCAGGAGGCCACAAAGATGCTGAGGGGTCTGGAGCATCTCTCTTATGAGGAAAGACTGAGGGAGCTGGGCCTCAGTCTAGAAAAGAGAAAACTGAGAGGGTATCTCATCAATGCATATAAATATCTCAAAGGTGTCTGTGCGAAGAGGATGGTGCCAGACTCTTTTCAGCTGTGCCCAGAGATAGGATGAGGAGCAATGGCCATAACTAAAACACAGCAAGTTTCAACTCAATACGAGGAAGAACTTCTTTACACGGGGGATGGCAGAGCACTGGAACAGGCAGTCAAGGGTGGGTCACAGAGACTCCGTCTCTGGACACATTCGAAACCCACCTGGACACATTCTTGTGTAATCTGCTCTAGGTGACCCTGCCTTGGCAGGGGGATTGGTATAGATGATCTTCAGAAGTCCTTTCCAACCCTAAAAAGTCTGTGCTTTTGTGATTCTGTGAATGAGGCAACAGAAGGTAATAAATATTAAATCAAGGTATTAGGTTTTGAGGAACGTTTTCAGCAGAAGTCATATGAAGAGCATGACATGTTAATGGAAGAATTTCAGAAACAAATGTAAAGAAGAATGGCAGTTCTCAGTCTTCAAATCTTATCACGTTGTGAATTGAAGATAAAAGGATATACAACACCACCTAAAATCTCTTAGTTTTGTCAAACCAAGTGCAAATGAGAAAAAGACAAACCATAATAGATGCATACTTCAACTACCTGTATCAAGAAATAAATCCGGCATCAGGATTCCCCTGTGGATTAACACATGCTATGACTTTCGGGGATTCTATTTAATTTTATTCCAAAGTTAACTTAGCCATTTGCTTTCCTAAATAAAGTTGGAACTGCGTTTTGTGTATCTTCCACATAACAGAGGACAAAGATGCACTTTCACGGTATGCTTCATTATTATTAACAAACATTTATTCAGTGATCAGTTTTCTGCATTTTTTCCTAAAGCAATGTAGCGAGCACAGGAATAAGCTCTTGATGCAACTAATTACTTAGGGCTGGACACAATCTCAAAGTGAAGTAGAAGAATTATTTCAGGAAGCTAAGTGTCCATTAATGACACTTTGACAGCAAGAATATGGATATTTGCTAAATATGTAAAATGAATCGCTACTTGTCACACATTCTATGCATTCTATGAAAGACTGAGGATTATGTCAATGAAAATAAAACAGACTAGTCATCTGCAGCTGTATTCCTATCTTTTGCAAAATAGTTTTCTGCCTAAACCCAAGTAGAAAACTAAAATATTTTTTAAAGTTTTGCCTAATTAGCGGAAAGTCTTGAATTGCTATTTGAGACAACAAAAATCAAGACTATTTGAGCCAAACAAATCACCATATCAGAGAACGGCAAGAGTTAATCTCATAATGAAAAAGTTTACGTAGGATTAAAGCAAGATTGCATCAAGTTATTTGACAAGTGAACAAGAGTCAACTCCTGAACTTGGAACTCGAGCATTGTATTTTCTGTCTGAGCCTTAACATCCATGACTGCTGAATGCTCATTCAGTTCATTTCAGAAAATTCATGACAAAAGACTAATTCAGGTCTCTTACCGGCACTTTTGATAGATGAATAGGTTTTATTCTGACACAGCTATTGAAATCAACTTGGAAAACTGAAAAAAGGAGTGCTTTTGACTGTCATATAGACAGTTGTTCTCTGATGGCTCGAATTCCAATTTGCAAACGTCTTCATTGCAGACTTTCAGTTTCCTTGCCATTTTATTTTGAAGATTGATTAACAAACACACATAATAACTGCATAATTAACAAATGCATTTGCTTTTATATTACTGTAGATATGAAACCTGAGGAGAAAACCATAAGCTTATTGTAAATGTTATGGAACAAAAGGGTAAGCACATACTTAAATGTCAAAAATTATTCTCAGTGTGTCTCAAGGCAGTTTTAAATGCCTGGTTTTGTTAATGTGATTAATGTGCTACCTTTGAAAAGATATTCACAGACAGAAAGTGTGGCAATAAATTTCGTTACAAGTATCTAGAAATATTTCTGGTTTTGTTCTTGATTTCCATTAAAATAAGAGGTAGTTTCCATAAACTCTACCTATAATCCCTGACCAATACTTGTCCTTTAAAAGTTCCAGAATGCAGATTCTGCAGTTTCCTCAGTGTTTAAATTGGGACATTTTCATATCGTAAAGTAAATCTCCTAAATTAAAATTAAACCCCACACAGTCTGTGTACTAAACAGATGGAAAATGTTTTTCTTCACATCTAGCACTCACAATTGTACCTTAACCTGCTTGCACGGCATTACAGGAGCATTTCATTAAAGAAGTATTACAACTGCAGCCTTCTGGACTCTCTCTACCCGGTGTTTATCTACTCTACAGTGCAGGCAAAAATATTTCTGCCACGACCACACAGAAAGGAACTCCACCAAAAAAGCAGAAACGGGTACATCCTGTGCCACTGCGACTGTGTTCCTATTTATATTTCCTGATAATAACGATAGTTATATTTCTTGGAATCGCATTACATTAGTCACTGTTGTTTAGTTTGATCCTGATACATTTTGCATAATGCTACCAAGGTTATCATTCTTATTTTGGTGGAGTAGTGCAGAATTTGGAGAACTGTGCCCTGTTAGAATTCGGAATCAGTTTCCAGATTAGTTATGCAGTTTATCAAGAAAATTACGGATTTAAATCTTATCCAACAGCGTGCTTTGAGAAACTCCTGGGTGATAAAGATATATTCTCTTCTATCATCAAGTGTTTCAAGACATTCAAATTTAAACACTTAGCACTGAGAATTTATTTTTTCCAAAATGAAATATTTAGAGAATATTCTAAATAAGCGAGATAGAAAAGTACTTTTCTGAAATAGTGAATTAATATGTTAATATATGATTGATGTCAGTGCTCAATACTTAATTCAGCAAGAAGCGACACTTTGGAGTAGACCAAATAATTTGCTAATTTAGACTAATTTAAATAAAAACATTAAAACTTATATTTTCAGAGTGAGTTGTTCTGTCTTCAAACCAAAAAATAATTTATATGTCCTATTTTTAAATTAAGAATTTTAACATGTTGTTTCTTTTGAATATTTATCTCCATTAAAACCAGAAAGAGCTCAATAACTTGAAAATGAAACTAATATTTTCATATGATAAAAAGAAAGTGTATGACATTAGTCAGATTAGCCTAGTTATTATGTTTCAAAAAGAAAGGGGAGGAGGCACGGCAGTTTGAACCATGAGAAATGTATTTCCCACAGCTATCTGGAGACATATTTAGTATTTTAAAAAATTATAAAAATTCTATCTCATTTATGTTAGATATTATATTTTCATTGTCAGATCATAGTGTTGGAATCAAAAAATTGTGCAATTTTTAAATACTGGTAATTGTAAAATTAGTATTTTAAGAGTTATATACTTGGTTAGAAACCATGTCAGATATTTTAAATAATAATTTTAATAGTACAGTTCAATTCCAGGATCAAAGATTAAGGCAGACATAACTAAAATAATCCTTTGTTTTCTTCTTCTCAGTTCTCCCAGTAAATATTCTGCTACTGCTACCCCAGGACAAATGTCACAGTTAATCAAATAAAAGTATAAGCGATTTTATTGGAATAAATTGAAAAAAAAAAATAAAATCAGCCCAGTGCGCAAACACTGCTGCACCTTTTGTGGGGAGTCTTATTTAATTGTGGACTGACTGTTCAATTCTGGACAGAGATAAACAACAACCAATTCACCACAGCAGCAGCTGATTCCTCATCATCCATTCCTTTCATTCTATTTCCTTTGGTCTGAGAACTTGCCTGAACTCCCAAGCAATCCTTCCATCCTTCCACTATCACCACTAGAGCAGTGAGGGCTCTTTTGCAAATAGCAACAGAACTTTTCCCTCACGCAAGCCCTGTCAGAGCAGTGACCCAGCCACACAGGTGGAAATCCTGCTGTGAGACCCAGGAGTCCAGCAGCTTCCAGCTGCATGTCTGGGAAAGAGTTAGGTGCCTTCATGGCCCTTAAGATTGCATTGCCATTGGGCAACCATCTTTTGCTATCTCAGGCGCAAAAAAAGGAGAGTTTGGTATGTTTACAGTTTGAGAACCAACTCAGATCTCACATTAGATAGCATTCAAAGATTACACACTGAGCTCTGATTATATCTTCCACACCCTGACTTCATGGTTACTGGCCCTAGATTAAAGAAGTCTTCATAGTAGTTGTAATCATAATTTTTGTTTACATATACTGTTGTTGGATGCATACTGCTCTAAGAGGCATATTATTAGTAGATATTCAGAATAGAGTCTCGACAAGGTAGAGGCCTTGTCAAGCATTTAAAGGAGGGGAATGATGCCTTAGCTTTTAACTTTTATATTTTTTAGATCCTGTACTGCCTAGTATGTAACTCTGAAACTCCGTATAGCGTGTTAGCTACTGTCCTCTCATCCTGTTTAGACATAACAAACCCTGTCTGGGCCTGAACTCAAGGACACCTTGTTGTCCCAGGCCCTGAAATATGTAAACTGAGCCTCTGGACAGGGGGAGCAAACTTGGGGTAATTACATCATTACCTGAAATTATAATTGGAGAATTAACCCTGATACGCAAACGGACCAAACTTTTATATAAAAGGATGAAAAACCCGTGATCCAGGGTCCATCTTGGGTGTAGCCCCTCAGAGGCTTTTGACTCCCAAGGTGTACCTCTGAAGGCCCTTCAAATAAATACCTGCTTTTATTCTCTTAATCTTGTCTAGCCTCTGTTTTCAGATAGCCACTGCAAGGCATCACTAACAGTTCTTTGGGTGAGCAGCTAGAACTGCAAGGTGAACTGGGGAGCTACACATAGCACAAAAGCAGTCACTGACATTGTAGTTGGTCAATGCATTAATTTATGCATTTTAGTTTTATAATTTCAAGACAGCATTATGAACTGCCAGCAAAGTTTATCTGCATTTAATAGTTTCAAATGTTTGCAAGATGACTGCAGTGTTCCTCTTCAGTGAGGAGAGGAGGACTGCAGGAGCACTAGCCAGTAGTACAACATTTATCTAGAACTGAAAAATTTCCCACAATTAGTTGTGTGGTAAGAGNTGTGGTAAGAGCAGATATTTATCAGTATTTTAGGGGACAAGTCCTAACACACAAAAAAAGCGCTTGAGTACAGGTTTTCATCACAACAAGAAAGGCTTAGCCATGACCTGGGACTGTACATTTACTGTATATATATATATATATATATACTGTATATATATAATAGACAGTTAATATGTGGTTATTCCTGAGAGGAGTGATCTGGGAGCTTAGAAACACACTGTACCTCTGTGTGGCAATTAATTCAGCTGGAGTCTTGTTGAATTGATGTGCTGTTCTTTCCTGAGTACTGCTGATACTGACTGCTTTGAGTTGTTCCAAGGAAAAGACAAAGGACCATTTATAGTTAACCACCTATGGAAATGAACACTGTGAAATCATGAAATTAATTGCTGAATTCCTACATTTCACTTCTTAGATTCCAACAGCACCTTCTCTTGAAGATACCATGAGCTATGTAAGAATTTGCAGCTATCATCAACAGATCTTATTCCCATATAAAAGCAGAGCTATTTCCCATTATGATTTCCTCCTGGAAATACTCCCTGCAGGAAGATAAGCATATGGTAAATGTGAAAAAGTTAATTGCCTATATATTGGCTGTAAAACTTAATTAGCTGCATAGTCTTCCATATATTGGTATTTTAACAATTTACCTTCAGATGTCAAAACTGATGCTTTCGTTTTCCTAGGTCTGTTACCTCAAAATTAGCTTTCAAGAAAGTTTGATGCAATAAAGAGATCTTTCTGTCCAGAGACTGCATGCACCTTACAGAGCAGTTACACTCTTTTTGCCAGTCATCCCAGCGAAAAGAAGTTCATCCTTGGAATTCTTGCTATCTGATTGTGAATGGTCAGTCAAAAGCTAATCTGGAAAAAGTATTTTTTAAGCCAGGTCGGTTGCCTGAAGACATTGCTTGTCTGGCCATATAAAGACGGGAGCTCAAGACAAAAAGGAAGGAAAATAGTGTTAGGCATGATTTGTGTGGCCCTAATCTGCCAAGAAGCCGCAGTTTAATTCTCATATTCTGTTGTTATGACTACCTGCACTCAAGTTTAAGTTTGCCTCATATCCAGGCTTTGAGCAAGCACCAAAACATGGAGTGTGTGGGAGAGAGGAGACTTTCAGCTCCAAAGACCCCTTAGGACAGTGCATCAAAGACCAAACTGAGATATGCAGACACCTGGTAAGGGCCACATCCACACTCATTTTCTACAATTCTCATATTGTCTACAGATACAACACATGGCTAATATCAGGCAGAAAACAATCAAACTTCTTCATTAGAGGCCCAGTAGGACAAACTAGATTTTTGAAATTCTGGATAGCTGAACAGAAATTGTCTGTAGTACCATGCTCTTTGAGAGTCCTTTAGTTATGCTTCTGGGAAGGGTTGCTTACGTAGGAAGATGCGGATCCCACTGAAGATACCAGATACTTGAATGTGAGGTGCTAAATTATCGAACACTGTACCTTCTACTGGGTTTAGGCCCTACCTTTGTCCTGAGTCCAAATTTTGCTACAAGGTTGGCACTTTTAAGTTTGGTACCATGGTGAATGTCCAAATTCTGGGCAATGCTAACACTGTCAAGACAGAACTTACAACTTAACCCTTGATCATCTGTGGCACCTACATTTTATCCCATTCCTTCCTATCTTTTATGGACTGCTCCAGCCAGCTGTTTCCAAGACAAAACTGCTGTAGAGACAGAGAGAATCAAGCAGTCTGGAGGCAAGACAGCCTGTATCATTTGGCTCTGAGATTCTGTTTAAATACTATAATAACTTATTACAACAGTATAATAATCAATTGTTTCTCTTTTATTTACTGGAGACTCTGGACCTGTCAGTGAGTCCCCTGAGATCTTTAATTAGCAAGAAATGGACAGCTTAGAGGAAGCCTGGTAAAATTAACTCTATGGGAAGGTTCTTTACATCTCTCTCTTTTGGGAAAAGGAAAAGTAGAAAGGGGACTGCGATGAAAAAAAAAAATTAGTTTTGCATTTACAGTGTTTTTTTACGCGAGAACCCTACAGTAGTTATGAATTTCAGGTACTCATGCAACTTACACGTGGAAGTTCACATTTCCTTTGTGGCTAAGGGCTTAGAAGACATCTTGTCAGATCATGTACTAGATCACCACACACTCTCTCTGATGCCAGTGAACTAATTATTGCACATGGAATAAAAAACACTGGAAGGTACAAGTTATTAATTTGGACTTGATCTCAACTTTCATCAAAGATGGAACTTCATTTCTAATAAAATTTGTAAGATTTAGTAGGAATTCCCCTCATGATTTCTTCAACTTCTTGTGTAAGATTTTTTGTACTATTGATAAATGCTTCTGCAGCTACTTTTCAAATGAAAACATCTTCCCATCAGAATCTGAAAACTCAAAGACTGTGCATCTTTTCCATTCCATTAGATGCCTTAGTTATCATGAAACTGAGAAAAATAAATGACTATCAGTAAATGACTATCACTGATTACCTGTCTCTTAACACCACTGCCTCTAGTCTGACTTAACTGGCTAGCAATTGCATGATGAAATTCTGCAGATTTTAATTCCTTCTTTCTACGCAGATTATTCCCAAAGAAACAGTAAAATTTCTAAAGCATGTTAACTCTGTTTATTTTTGCATATTTGAAACAATTCTCATTGAATCCTATATGCAATTCCAGTAAGCTTTTAAAGAATTTACATAGCCAAGAAAATCTTCCTTCTTTACTGCTCCATTGG
>WEIT01018852.1:2563-32952 GCA_013389985.1 Dryoscopus gambensis | reverse complement strand
AATAAAAAAGGCTTTATTCAATTTAATAAAGCCTAAAAGACATGCCTAGCACACAGTTCAGTTTCCTATATAAACATCCAAACCTCTCTTGCTCTTCACTGCACTGTTTCAGACATTCCACAAGTTAGAAATAAATCCACAACATGCTATCTGCATTTGGGAAGTCATGAAAATTATTTTTCTGATTAAACCAGTGCTGGTTTTGAAGATCTCTCACCTGCAAATGAATGAGGTCAAGTTAAAATCTGTTCACCAGCCAAGACCTCACAGCTCTCTAAACCTATCCTTGCTTGTGAAGCAGTTTAAAACATTTTCATGTTTTACTTGACAAATGGGACAGGCTAAGACTATCTGCAGTATCGTTAACATCCTGGCTAGGGATAATTTATTAGGACACAGCTCCATGGCAGCTGCTCCTATCTGCCTTGTGCTGTCTTGCTTTGCAGAGCTCCCAGGTTTGCTCCTCAAGAACCAAGGTCTCAAGAATAAGGTTACAAAACCTGGCAGAGTTTTCTGGCCAGACATTGTGAGAGAGCTCAGAGAGGATCCAGGAGCAACTGGGAAAGGTGTGAAAAATGGGACCTTTACAGAAAGGTTGTGAGAGCTGGTTCACAGAGGAAGGGAGAGAATTAAAGCATATAAACAGAAAGGGAAATTCTGGATCAGAGGGGAAGAAGGAAGAAACACACAGAAAATGTAAGTCAAATGTTGGGTGGATTTTTACAGTCTCACTGGTGGCATAGATGCAAATGTACGTTGGGATCAATCCTGAACCTGGGGAACGCCTCCTGGGAGAGGCTTTTTGCATAGGGAAAGGAATGGATGCTTTCCCATCAGTTTGGACCTAGAGATGTTGAAATGTAAATTATTCAGGACTTCTAAGACAACTCTAATTATCTTGGATGGTTTTCATACCAGCCTGAGTGTCTGAATCCTTCTCGTTCCATGAATGAAAATTGTCCCAGAACAATTAAACCAACATATCCAGGTTCCTGACTGGGGGAAACCCTTTGGCAGGACAGCTTCAGTCACACAGTGACTGAAGGCACTGCTGACACTGGTGGTCATGTTTTGTTTTACCAAAAACATGCATGGGACAGCTGACGACATTAGGTGATACTCATCAGGTTCCACATATCCAGCAACTTTTTGAACTGTGCTCAGAGGAAAACCAAGGTGAAAGCTGGTGACACCAAGGTGAAAACCCCAATCAAAAGTGAGTCTTTGTACAAAATATACGTTCTTTTAATGCATTTCTTGCTTTTTCGTTCCCAGCTGTCCTGTGTACTCCATCCTGACCACTGACCTCCTCTCCCTCTGTTCTTCACTGGACTCCTCCCATCTGTTTCAGGTCATCTGTCTCAAACAGAACATAAACTCAACAAAATTTAAACCCAAGCTGAACTTTTGAACTGTATCATATTTGAGTGTACCGGAAACTAGGTCAGGGGAATTCATGCACCCATATTTCATCAAGAAGTAAGGCCTCTCTTCCTTGTTTAATATTTATAGAACATTTAAATTTTTAGAAATAACATTATTGACTAGAAACAAATCTAGTCTAAATGGAACAGTCTTTTCAAGGTGTCAAAATATTGTAGTACCAATCAAGTCTGTGCTGCAAAGGGTGCAGGCAAACAGGAATTGCAGGCTGGCACTGTGTCAAAAATGCAGCTGTTCTCAAAAACTTCTGACCAAGGGAAAATGGTGTCTAGTCCTGACTGTTCATAGTGTAGTTATAAAAACTCCACTGTAGTCCTGCTAAAAAGGTAGAAGGTCAAATCTTCATGGGACGTTTTTTTTCCCTATTGTAATATATTCTTCTGAATCTGTTGATTTCTACAATGTAGGGGTCTGGATCACAAAGTGTGGCTGAAAGCACTTTTTCTTCCAAATATGTTATTTGTAGCACATGTAAAGGACTTCAAAGCAACAGTGATAACTTATAAACTTGTGAAGTTCCTTTTAAGGAGGATTTTTCATCAGAACCTACATAAAATTCACGTATAAATCAGTGCACCCTTTGAACCTTGGTAGAGAAAAGAAGAATAATTTTTTTTGCATTCTTGAAGTGAGAACCTGTCCACATTACAGTCCCACTAACTGCAGGAATCAGGACTGTCCTGTGAATCAAACATGTCTGAAAAGCTTCCAGTCAAACTCAGCCAAAAATGGTTGGAGAGGAACACAACCTGGTTCCTCTCACAAATGGAGAGGACCTGAATAAGTGCTCCCAAGAACACAAAGAAACTGCACAAGGTGACTCCATTTGGAGCATCCACGTACAGTAAATATCAGCTTGCACACACAGTTCTTACCCAGCAGTGTGCATCAGTAGCTCACACAATATATTTGCAACAAAATGCATTTTGCATTGGCCAAGGACAAAATTGTGCACAATGCAGGGGCTCTGCACTAATCTCAATGCACTTTTACTGAGTTTCCCTGTAACAGCCATTCCCCATCTCTCCAGATCTCCTAGAGCAGAAGCTAAACTTGGGGCTTCCGGTTTAGCAACCAGACCAACAAAGTGCTACTTGTCCAGAGCTCAGTGAAATGAGGCTTCCCCGTATTGTTCTGCTGTCCAGATGTTTGCTTTCCTCCCTCCCTTAATTAGGGAAAGCACACGTGTGGCTGCCAGAAGAGAGCTGGACTCTGGGAAGCTGTGAGAGAAAGCACCTTTCCATTGTTTAGGAATACCTATGTAACACTGAAGAGCAGCTCCCCGTTGTCATGGAGGGAAGGAGAGAGGGGTGGAGTAGAGAAAACATACCCAGGGGGCTTATCAGCAGACTTGCTGCCTCTCAGGGATGCTTTGGGATACAGTTGTAGGGAATAAATCACACTGTCCCCAGACCCCACCTACTTGGTGCTACTGTTTCCCTTTTATGCAGCAAAATGTGTCATAAATCATGCCTTTATAGCTCAACATTTTTTCAGGCTATGAGTACATTCCTCCATTAAGGAAACAGCCCCTTGGGGAGGGTCACTCCAGACAGATCGTGTGCCAGGAAAAATGCTTCAGGGAAAAGGCATTGGACAACCCTTGCCAGCAGTCCCCTTTGACATCCCCGAGGGTACCCTGCATGGGTGGGTGCAGACAGCTGTATATTTGCTCCACCCTGGCGCTGAGCTGGTCGGCCTCACGCCAGCTCTGTTCGAGATTTGCATGGCCTCATGTGCCTGAGCTCACAGCTTCCACCAAGGAGCTTTCCTTTTTCAAGGGCACAGCCCTAGACAGGGTCAGCTCTTGCCCTGCTGTGTCTCTACACTGAGAAGCCCAAAGTGAAGTCAAGGGCTGAAGAGCTAGGAGGTGGCAAAGCTGTCCTACAGCACTCCACTTTATTAGATTAGGAATTAGCTATCCAACCCCTTGGTCCCTTTGGGCTGGCAGCAGTGACTCAGTAACCAGACAGACTGCTCTGATGTCCAGTGCTGCTTTTATCCAGTGTGAGGAATCTGTTCCAGTAAGGGCAGCACAGTGTGCTAGCATGTCTCACAACATGTGGGTTGCAAAATGGTCCAAAGATTGCTGCTGACATCACAAACCCAGGATAGCTGGACTGATGGGCAGCTGGGATGAGAGGGATAAGGACTTGCTATACAATCACCCATGGTTAGTCAGCACAAGCAGCCCCATTTCCCTTTGGGGTTCTGGAGAAAGCTGTGGCACTTGCAGGATAGCAATGCTCTGGCGAAGAGCTATATTTGGTGCCTGGGAATGAAGAAGCAAGTAAGGATAGAACTAGTTTTGCAGCCTAAGGACTCTGTTAGGTGCAGTCCATTCCTCCCCAGTGAGGAAGAGTGACCCAGGCCTCACCAGGGTTTTGTTCTCTCTGCAATACTGTGGTTCCACTCCAGCAAAGCACAGAGGTAGATGGGACAGGCTTATGCAGTCCCTGGGAGCAGACCACAGCCCTTGGCTCTCTGTGTACTGGAGAGGGAAGATAGGCTGGGAGGGGTGAAAAGGGGCCATAGAGCAGCCCAGAGGATTTTTTTGGCTGATTCAGCAGTGTAACTCATGCAGAATCTTTGGCTGCCTGCTCCTGACTGGGATGATTAACAGATAAGTAGTTCCCTGATTATCAGCTGCAGAAGTGATAGTCAATTTAAAAAGCCAAATATTACATTTTTCTTACAGTGGGAGGATTGTCCCTATTGGGGTGACTTGGAAAATGCCCAAATAGGCATAAGAAATCGGCTGGAGTGCAGCCAAAGATCATGTAAGGTAGGAGACTCTCTTTTTCTGGGATAGTTGTAAGTCTTCAGCCTCTACTTGAAAAGTTACTGGTAGTGCAGACTGGGGTGAATGTGGACATAGGGCACAGGACATTTTGTTTATTCTGTTTTGTGTTGTCATCATTTTTTCCTCTACCCATTTATTGGCAGTGACTGCAAGACAAACAAAACCTCCTTCTGGCATAGCTTCCCTTCTCCTGTGTCCTTGCTCCCCGTTCAGGTGGCTCTCACTGCAGACATAGCAGGATCTCTGTTAATTTTTCCCGTAAATTCTGTCTTGAATCACAGTTTGCATGAATGGTATTGCTGGGAGGGCAGAGGTCTGGAGAAGAGCAAGTAGCTGTCATCACTAAGTAAGAATAGAAATCAACAACTAATCAACATTTTTCATTTATTTACAGTATTTAAATTAATTACCAGTGTCTGAATATCTAAGCCCCTCTCTTTTAAGGTTGCCCAAACCATCACACTCCTATGTGACTACTGGGCTCCTGTAGAGTATTGAAACTGAGCCTTGGAGGAGTTAATTGAGTGTAGCAGTGTAGGTGGAAACAGAATGTAGAAGCTGTGAGTCACAGTCAATTTCTAGTTTCCCTGTATTGTTTGCACTGCTTGTACTGTTTTCAGACCTTCAGTTTCTGAAAACTGGCAGCTTTAGCCAGGCCAGTAGAAATAAACAGCAATCTGCTATTAACATCAGAGAAATAAATACCCTGAAGACTAACCAATACATATAACTAGCAGCTACCCGACATCCCGAGTTTGAAAGGTCCTGCTTGTTGGAGAGGTTGCTTTTTGTGATAAGGTTAACTGATGGCATAACCAAAAAGGGGCCATGCAGGGTTTTGGTCGGCAGAGGGTGGCAAGAGTCCATCCAGGGCACCACTGCCAAGACAGGCAGGAAATTTGAGAACCCATTGAGGAAGCTAAAGGAGCTCAAAGAGAACTACAAATTGAAACCAGACAATAGAACACTATTGTTGCAGATGGGGGAAGAACAGTGCTTGTACATACACAGTACTTACTTAAGATCTCTGAAGGCACTCATATTGATAAGGCACAAAAATACATCATAGAATGTTTTGGGCTTAAAGAGACCTTAAAGACAATCTAGTTTCAACACCTTCCACTAGACCAGGTTGTTCAAAGCCCCATCCAACCCATTCTTAAACACTTCCAGAGGACCAGACAGTTTCTCTGAGAGACATGTGCCAGTCCCTCACCACCTTCACAGAAAAGAATTTCTTCCTAATTTCTAATCTTAACCTTCCCTCTTTCAATATGAAGTCATTGTCCCTTGTCCTGTCACTCCATGCCTTTCTCAAAAGTCCCTCTCCAGCTCTCTTGCAGCCCCTTTAGGCACTGGAAAGTGCTCTAAAGTCTCCCCAGAGGCTTCCCTTCTCCAGACGGAACAATTCCAGCTTTCTGAGCCTGTCTTTGTAGCAGAGGTGCTCCAGCCCTCTGAACGTCTTCATGCCCTCCTCTGGACTTGCTTCAGCATGTCCACATCCTTGTGCTGGGAACCCCAGAGCTGGATGCAGCTCTGCAGGTGGGGTCTCATGAGGGCAAAGTAGAGAGGCAGAATCCCCTCCCTTGCCTTGCTGGCCACACTTCTTTGGATGCAGACCGGGAGGTGCTTGGCTTTCTGGGCTGTGAATGCATATTGCTGGCTCATGTCATGCTTCTTGTTCATCAGTGCCACCAAGTCCTTCTCCTTTAGGGCTGCTCTCAATCCATTCTCCACATAGCCTGTGTTTGTGCTATGGAATTGCCCCCACCCAGGTCCAGGACCCTGCACTTGGCCTTGCTGAACTTCACAAGGCTCAAAAAGGTCCATGTCTTCAGTCTGACCACGATGACATCCCTTTCCTCCAGTGTGTTGATGAGCTGTTATGGGAACCAGGGGAAAGAGATAGATATTTTTAGCCCACTTCACCTGAGATAGAAAATTACAGTTTCAAAAGATTTCAAAAGCTTATCAGCCCAAGCTCCAACTGCGGAGTGTAGTTTACAGTGGAACAGCCATGGTTATTGTATAGGTGTTTTTTTAACATAACATCCTAAACCATCAAATTGCATATGCTCTTTGTTAAGCATTTGCATATGGGTAAAATACCAGTTAGTGAGAGGTTGCCATGGAGATGAGGAGGAATAACAGCCTCAGTCCTCAGTTCTACTGACTTAACCCAATGTGCCAACATGATCCCAGAACCACTTATGTGGCTTCACATACGTGTCATTCAGCAAAATCAAGGGAAAGGTCACTGTGCATTATCCCACTCAGCTGGGACAAGAGGAAGCAGAATGGAGCTTTGATCGCACAGCTTGGGGACTTGAGAAGCCTCACTGCACAGACATATGGCTCTAATGAGACTGAAGAGACCTTATTTATTCATTTCTAAAAAAACACATCAGGTTGCCTTGAAATCATGACATGCACCTAGGCTGTATGTCCTGCCAAATTTCAACATGAAAATTTGCATGAATAACTGTAGGAAGCAGCATGAAGCTGCTGATATCACTGGTGACTGATGATGACTCATGTGACAGCCTTCCAGATGCTGCTGATGGAGGTGCTGTCATGGGGCAGCCTGGTCCAGGGATCCAGATCTCATGCCAAAAAAGGGCATGGGAAGGCAGACACAGCATCTTGATGCCCATCCCTCATCTCCAAGCATGAAACCAGACTGCTGTGGACACCAGGGGAAGAAGGATGATCCTGAGGAAAAGCTCTCTGAAGGAGGCTTATGAAGGAAAAACAGGTTTCTGTGACCCAAATAACATTTAAACCTTGGAGCTGTACTTGCATTCCAGAGGCACTTAACCCATGAACCTCTTAACCATGATTTACTGATGGGGAAGAGATTGTGATGTTGCCTGTGTCCTCCACCCAGTTCAGCACAGTGAATTGCACTTAGCACTGAGGACATGTCCAAAATTTTGGAGTGGGGCTCCCTTCAATAGAAGTGACTTGGAGGCATTTGAATCATTGTTCTCTATTCCAAGGATATTCTTTTTCCCTGGGTTTGATATTGAGCTGTTCCTAATCTTCCATTTCATGAATGGCATGTAATCTTCTCCTTGGTTTCTGCTGATTTCCGATCTAAATAATCAAATTGTACAGTTCAACCCAACTGTTTTATTTGTGCACCTCAACAGAAAATGGCTTAAAATTTTATTTCAAGTTGATATAACTTATCTGCTTAGTTTCTAGTTTGGTAATTGAACCAGCAATATGTGTGATGGGATTGATCTTTATCAACCACAGCTCCACCAGCTCTATTCTAGACAGAGGCAGTCACTCTTCGGAGTAGCACACACAGCCTTAGCCAGATCCAGGAAGCATTGGTTTGCTAGTTAAGATGCCACTTATGTCTTTCATTTTCAGGGGGAAAAAAAGGTCACTCAAAATTTATAGCAGAAAACAATTTTGCAGTTGTCCCAATGAGATACAAAGCAGATGTCTTCAAGAAACATAAGGAGAGCAGAGCTGATTGATGCCTCCATGGTGCAGACAACTTTGATCCATATTTCAAAGACTGAACTGAGAGTGGATCTGTGCTTCCAAACTTGGTTTGTGCTTCTTTCATGAAGGAGATATCCAAAACATTGTATTTGGACTTGTTTTCTTATAAGCAATACAAAACCCATACTCATTGTTCCGTATAATCTTTTCTCCTTTCTCATACTGTCTGTGCCTGGGAATGTCTGTTCCCAGTTTTGACCTAGCAGATATTTTCCTGAATTAAGTCAGATTTATTGCATTTTAGTTTTGGTATTCCAAGTCTCAAATGCACTATTTTACACTTGAAATATATAATTTACTTCTAAAGCATTGCTTGAGGTTTCAAGAAGACCTGGGACTCACCTAAGCTCCGCTGGCTGACCACATGAAAAGCACCAATAGTCAGTCTTAAAAGGATCCAGTATAAATCATTGCACCACGGCTACTGGAGAATATGTTCGGTCTCAGCATTCCCTGAACATTTAGGCCGAGTTCTGACACCAAGAGAGATTACAAACTTGTGTCTGGCCTTCGCCAGAAAAGGGGAAATGATCAAGAAACAGTTATTGGGAAAATTAGGTTGGTTCTCAAAATAATACTTCCTATTACAGCAATGTGTCATGTTGTGCTGGGAAAAACATCCAAAAGGGAAAAAATCTTCACAGATTATTAATGAGTGTAATAACAGCAAAAATAATGATGCACTGACTCTGGTAATTAGAAAAATCACCAAGCATAATAGAATGGACTATCATCAAAGGAATTTTATATAAGAAAAATATGCAGATTACAAACGGAGACTGTTAATGATATATAGAAATTGCATAAAAATGTAATGCTTAACAATTGGTCACCTGAAATCCTGTTTTAGACACCTAAACAATTCCCTTATTTACACAACGGTTGTCCTCTTATTCCTTTCCACAATATTTACTTTCTTAGGCACTTGGCATAGTTAGTGACTGTCTTAGGTTACAGTGTAAGATGCAACCAAAAGTATGCATTCTATCACCATCTGTGGAACCCAGGTGGGACAGGGTTCTGTGTCTCTTCCACACATCACTGATAGCTCCTTCTGGAGGGATACCTTCTGATAATGGGCCATCCAGCCTCACTGCAGGACTCAGAAAATTACATCATCCCATTGTGAGATGCTCTGCCCAGGGAGAGGAGCCAAGCATTCCCACCCTGGATATAATCTGAGGTTTGGAACACCACAGTCAGCCCTGACCTACTGGCTTCCCAGAGGACAAGAGCTACACAACCACCACTGGACCTTCGGAGGACGACCAGACTCTTCTACAGGATCACTGCTTCGATAGAACCACTTCAAAGAGGACTGCAGCCACCACCTAATCAGACTGTTACCAGCACCCCGCCCAGCAGGGTGTCAGGTCGTACCCTGACTCTGTCAGTTTAAGCCAGTATTTCTGTAGTATTGCCTTGTTGTATATACTAGTAAAGACCTGCTATTCCTGTTTCTCATATCTTTACCTAAAAGCCCCTTTATTTCAAAATTATAATAATTCAGAGGAAAGGGGGTTACATTTTCCATTCCAAGGGAGGCTCCTGCCTTCTTTAGCAGACACTTGTCTTTCAAAACCAAGACAGTGACACAACCAGAACTCAGAAGGGCCTTTCAAACACAGAATTCAGCTTACCCAAGTAGTGCCTCTAAATGCCCATTAAAGCTGTGATATGACAGCAGCAGCACTTACGATCCTGAGAGTCAAGGTAATATCCTGGTGTACACTGCAAATGACATAAAATTTCTTCCTACTGCCATCAGAGTGGAGTGCTGAATTTTTAAGATGCACTTTATCCATCAGACTCTGATGGAAAAATAATAATAGCAGGTGGGAGAGAAGACTGATGATCTTCTGGTCATTTAGCTCTTCCCATTTGGTCTCTACCTTGCAAGAATTTTTATGTCACTTTTGAATCCAATTAACCATTTAAGGAGATCTGATCTTAGCTTGTCACTGGCAGGTACTTTTTCTAATATATAGATAATCTCTTCCACCCAAGGTACATGGGCTCACATTGTTCAGAAACCTGTTCTAAGTCCCTATTTTGGTAGAGGCTACTGCTTTTTCTTTCTTTCTTTCTTTCTTTTTCTTTTTCTTTATTTTTTTTTTTATAACCTGCCACCATTTAAGTCTGAAATCTGTTCATTTTCAGGGTCATTTTATGAAAATTTTTTTCAGATATGTGCTCTGAGTTCTGGCCTGGTAATGGTCAGATTAATCCCATCTCACTCCATCATGCTCGGCAGATAATTCGAGGTGTTGGTCTATAACCAACAGAGAGACAGAGGTACCTCCAGAGGAGTCACATCACCAAGAAATTGATTTTACATATTTTGGGGCAGAAAGGATGTTCTTCAGAGATTCACTTCTCTCTCCACGGCCAATAGTAGAACAACTAAAAGCAGTTACATAACTTTTCAGAAGCTGTAATGAAGTGTCAGGTACAAACAATCATCAGTTTTTGAGGGATTAAGCCACCTGTGCATGTCTTTTCTGTTGAAGTCAGCACAGCACCTGGTCTTTCTCTTTTATTAGTAACAGCTCAGACAAACTTTCTCAAAGGAAGGTCCAGGAGTGCGTGATTCACCCTAGGAGGCTGAATGGTTGTTTAAGTAACCTCTTCCAGATCTTCCCAGCTGGCACCTCTATAATATTGTACGGAATAAAGATCAATTGCTGGATCAGAGTCCTCTACAATCAGTCTCTAAAAGTGCCTCCTTCTCTCCAATAGTAAAAAAAAGTGAGCTCAGACACAAATATCACCATCAAGTATGTTTATATTTAATCTGGCAAATCCCACCATTATGGTTCAAATAGAAAGCACATCTTGTGCAATTTAGTCTCAAATATTTACAGTTTTGATACTGCAGCTGGGTATCTCCTACTTTCTAGCAAAGGACAAAGATTTCCAAAGACATTGCAATGCATTCAATATTTATTCAAAGTAAAGTCTCTCTGATATCTGTTATTGAATGATAATGTGAGAGGTTGAAGAGCAACCTCACAGTTTATATTTCAGTACAATTTCTGGTTGTCTAGAGACCAGATGTTTAAGCAAGAAGATGATTAGCACTGAGTAGGTGGAAGGTTTGAGGACAGGATGATAATGTAGAACTGAAGATTACACATTCTCCAGAATCTTATGTGACTATAAATCACTGGACTTCTTCAAACTGCACCAGGAGAGAAATTCCATGTACGCCCTCCGTCAAAACGAAAATTCATAGCAGTGAGAATAGTTATGGTCTGGCTTTGACAGACAGTAGCTAATAAACTAGTGGGATGAAAGCAATTTTATTTGAATTTCAAGGCAGCATGAACTTAAAAATCGGTTGAAGATCATCTTCTACCATATTGTTACAATGAATTTGAATGGATAAATGCGTGCAGCACATAAAAGTCAAAGCAATTTATAGAATTAGTCTTTGGAGAAGGCAAAGATTTCTTCCTGTGTGTATGGAAAAGGAAGTATAAGCCTGATCCATTCGCCAAAATGCCAAATCAGGGATTAATACAGCAGACTACTTCTCTCTCTGTCCTTCACAACATTATGCTAAATGGGCCTCTGCAAAAGGAGCAGGGGGAGACCAGATCAATCTCATCAGAAAATGGGTGACTACAGTTTCAGGTGCATGGTACCTCTTGGGTTACAAATCCCAACCATTTCTAGGAAGGGCACTTCAACACAATTCAAGAAGAAATATAACCCTTATTCCACTGCATTTCTAAGTCTGATGACATATAAACTTTGCACTACATGTTGGCAACTTGACATACATTTTTCTAACAAGCTCAAAACCAAACACAGTGGTAAAATTATGGTATTGCTAAGTTTTAATTTGAATGTCACAAAAGTTTTCCCCAATGTCTTAACTTTGGAAATGTTTTCCTCACTCTGGATGTTTTTGACCCTGTTTTAAATGTTGTGGGATGAATTCTACTTAGGACTGGCTGGTTCAAGCCCTCTGACTGTGTCCTCTTGCCACAGCAGCAGCAATACTGTTGCACAATAGCAAAATGACGTGATGAGTTTTTCTTAGAGACTGATTTACGAGGCAATAGATTATTTTCCTTTAGAGATATGAAATATATAAACAGGATCTAAACTTTCTTCCTGCAAACATTTACATATACTCTACACTTCATTTATCAGAGTGGGATAATTGACATCAGACACTTGTGTACACACAGTTAAATAAGTGCATGAATGCTATCACTAGCACAGGGGGTCAAAAACTAAATTAAAGCCCTTAGGCAAACAGTTATATATATTCAAGTGGGTGGTTAAGAAGTTACAGCTTGTCAGCTGAGCTCTGGTACTTGGTTTGTGCACGTTCTTAATGTGCAAGAGCACAACTCCAGTTTGACACGAGCGGTGGAGCAGAGATTCAAGCACGAGCATCTCCCAGCGCAGTTGAGGTACACTGAGAGCAGGAACATGCACGGTGATGACAGCTCAACAGCAAGAAGCATTTCGGTAAAGGTCAGCAGAGATGTGCTGCCAAACCTCCGAACTGTCCTTCTTCAAACCCACTTTTCAAAGGTCATCACTGCAAGTGATGGGAGGATTTGTGCAGGGGTTGAGGAGTGTTTCCATTTTATATCAAGGAGCTGCACAATCTTGCTGTAGGCTTCAGGAAAGGCCCTGTAGACCCCTTGAAAAAATAAATCTTTATTTTGTCTCAACACTGCCTATTTCAAGAAAGAGCAACACTCAAAAGAATTGCGCAGCTGGAGCAATTACTGAAATTCCTCAGAAGAATTTACTCAAACAGAGTGGACCCTTGACTAGCAGGAAAAATTTTAAAAGACTATATAAAAAACTTTTTCTTCACAAATCACTTTTTTTTTTGATTCTCTGCTGACGCAAATTTGAGAAATGCCATGCAAACTAATATATTCTAGTGTTGAACATATTATAGAAATGTGTCAGCTTGTCTGGGTCTTCTTCATTTATGGAGGTAAAACTAATCCTTCAGAAACAAGAGCAAGACACGAGTTTTATTTAACAAGCCATCATGCAGAGGAAGGACGACAGTGTTACTGAGCACTTTGTTGATTTGAGAGGTGTACGTGCTGAAAGAGAGGCTCTTTGTGCCTTCCTACAAAAGGCCTGAAAGGACATAAAACAATAAACAAGCCTGACAGCACTCAGGTCTGACAGTGTGCTGAATAAACCTGAGTTGTGTGAATTACAATAGCTCATTTGTTAGAAACACAGAGGTGCACTCAGAGAGAGGAAACAAAAAAATAGTTCTTGGCACTGTCAGGGAGCACATACCAGTCCGTGATAGGATCAATCTCATATCTGTACAAAAAATCTTTGCAAAGGGCAGGAGATTTGAAAAAAGAGGTTGCTCCAAAACACTCACCACAGATCCTTGGTCTGAACCGCACAAGAGGATGTTATACTCTAAGAATCACATAAAACTGAACTGTTCGGTTTTGGTGCCCCCATCATGAGAAGGACATGGACCTGCTGGAGTGAGTCCAGCGGAGGGCATGAAGATGATCAGAGGGCTGGAGCACCTCTGCAATAGAGACAGGCTGAGAGAATTGGCAGAAGGTTCCAGGGAGACCTTAGTGACCTTTGAGTAGCTAAAGAGGCTCCAAGAGAGATGGAGTGGGGTTTTTGACAAGGACGTGGGGCATCAGCTTCAGACTGATAGAGGGAAGGCTGAGACTAGGTATTAGGAAGAAATTCTTTCCTCTGAGGATGGTGAGGCACTGGCATGTGTCTCTGAGAGAAGCTGTGTCTGTTTCATCCCAGAAAGTGTTTAAGGTCAGGTTGGATGGGGGTATGAGCAACCTGGTCTAGTAGGTGGCATGCCTACCAAAGACAAGGGGCTTGGAACTACATCATCTTTCAAGTCCCTTCCAACCCAAAGCATTCTGTGATTCTGATTCTATGATTATGTACTGCAGGAACTGAAATGGGGAAACTAACATTATCCATAATTTTAAGCACCAGACAAAATAATTTTATTAATCTCTGAACTTATCCCAAATTTTGGCAAAATTTTCCAGAAAGCTTCAGTGGGAAGGTTTAGGGCTGGTGAGAAATGTAATGTAATCTAAACCTACCCTCTTTCAGCTTAAGACCTTTTCCCCTTGTCCCACCAGTATTTGCCCTTGTGAAAAGTCTCTCTTCAGCCTTCTTGAAAGTCCCTTTTAGGTACTGGAAGACACTCTTAAGTCTTGAACAGCTACCTGTGCTGTCCTAGCAGGCATGGTAGCTGCCTGAGTGGCAATGAAAACCCTGGCTTTGGCAGGGGTTCTTGGTGTCACTGGTGCCTCTGCTGCTATTGTGTTCAGGAACTGCAGCGCAGCCCCACGAAATGTGGCAGGATGGAAAGCTGTTGCTGGCTTTTACCTTCCCCTCGGCGCCGCTCGACATAACCACTAGATGGGGCAAGGCACTCGCCTAACAAACTCAAAGCACCGTGGTGTTCCCTTAAGGACCCCAAAGGCAGCTCCGAAACTGAGCGCATCACGCGTTGCTCCCGCAGAAAACATGCAGGCGGAACGCAGTGCTGACCTCCACTCTTCCACTGCAGCCTATAAACTGCTCCATCAGCACTGGGCCTATGTGCTCTCCTTCCCACCTACATGTACATAACATTATTTACTCGTGTCAGATTCCAGCTCCAAAACTGAAAATGTCCAGCGTCTGCTCTCACAGGAAAGGTGCCAGGCCAGAAAGCTGTTGCATGCTTTTTCCGTCCTCATACAGGCTGTAAACTACACCAGAAACAGTGGGGCTATGTGCTTTCATTCTCACTTAAATGGGCAATCCTGTTTTTTTAATAGCCAGCAACTAAGCCTGAAAACTGTAAACATTCATGGATTGCTCCCACACGAAAGTGCCAAGACAGAAAACTCTTGCTGGCTTTCACTCTCCTATTGCAGCCTGTAAACTGCAATAATCGTTGGTAAACTGCACTACCAGCACAGGCTAAGATCCCAGGTGAACTCATCCAGTACCACAAGATGTTTGAAACAGTGAAGAAATGTGATTGTACACTTAAGTTAGGAAGGCAAGTGCATAGCCCCAGTGTCGGTGCTGCAGTTTGTAGGATGCACAGGGAAAGACCAGGCTACAGCAGGAAGCTAAAGGCCAGCAACACCTTTCTGATCTGTCCCCTATTGTTTTGGAGTGATCACCAGCTATTTTTGTTATCTGAGCTTGTTTGGTGTGGTGGTATGGCAAGTTCATATCCCCGTCTGGATGTGCTGTTGAAAGGCTGCATGGGGAAGGATGTGGCCAGGAACAGCTTTTTGTTCTGCCACCTTTTGTGTTGGAGCAGTCACCAGGCATTTTCAGTTTTGAAGCTCTATCTTTGTTAAACTCAGAGAGTGTGATTGGACACTTAGTTGGCTAGGCAAGCATATAGCCTGTAGTGTTGGTGCTGCTGCTGAAAAGCTACAGGGGGAAAAGTAAAAGCCAGTAGGACCTTTCTGGCACCTTTCTGTGGGAGCACTCGCTGGATATTTTCAATTTTGGACCTGTACTTGAGGAGAATTGCAGAGTGTCATGGTTCATATAGGTTCTTCTTCTTGACTTTGTAGCCTTTCAACAGGCTCAGGTGATAGTGGTGATTAGGTGTTAAAGACAGAGCTCTGGTTTGGGCGGGACTGAAAAATAGTCTCTCAATAGCAATAGCCCTCAGGGCTGACCACTTTTGTGTGAGCCTTAGCTGACAGCTGGACTTTTGCTTGCGTGCTGTGGTCACCGCCATGGTTAGGTGTTAGAGCAGAGACAGAATTCTGGGTTCGTGGCTTCGGATGGGGATGCCAGGGGAAACTGAGGCCTAGCAGCAGCTTTTGGTCTTGGCAGTTCTGCGTGCATTTAGTTTCTCTTTACTTGTCTGTGCATTTTCACCACACCCATGGCCACCACTCCCGATTCCTGACAGCCACAGGATGGCTGGGGACATTTCAAGAGCTGTGCAGGATTGCTCATTAATTACTGGGTAGTCATCCTGAGACTATAATCCTGAGATGATACTCTTCCTGCACACCTTGTTAGTGTGGTTCACTAGGCCAGGCAAAGACTTTACTGCAGAATCATCTCCAAACCAGCTCTGCTTTGGTCTGTGGTTGCAGGGCCTCATTCCCACCTGTGCAGGAGAGTCCTGAGCTATGTAGCTGGACTCGTTCTTGTATTCACTGAGGAACTGCTATTTTTATTAGCTCTCGTGGAACCTGAACAAGGGTCAGAAGGCTGCAACACAACACTGTAATCCAGGATTTCAGTGAGTATACATCTGGCATTGACAGGAGTGTGTAGAAATACACTTTTTTGCAGCACCAGTACCCAGAAAAATTGATTGTAGCCTGGAAGGTGTCATAGGCCACTTCTTGGGATATTCAAATTTTCCTTAAGCGTCAATGGCTCAAAGCATTTGCTTTTAGCATTAACTGAACTGTATTCACTGCTTTGAGAGAGAGATCATTTGTGCCTTTCAGATTCAGGCACACAGAAAATTAGAGCAATTACTAATCTAAGTGAAGGGAATGGTCTTGTTTATATAGTTAAAAGCACTTTTACTAGTAGTAAAGATGCATACAGTAAAATGCAGGTTTGGGCCACATCTAGACTTATTCTCTTATTCCACCTGTTGCTGCTAAGGTTTGACATGTTTCTTGGCCCCTAATTAGTAATATGCTGTCTCCAGAGACATGATCTTCAGTGTGGGGGCTCCCCATGTCAAGTCACGCAGTTAACATGTGAGGATCTCTAGGAACACTGAACACAAATTATATATCAAAGAATTTCTTTGATTTAATTGATATTAATAGATGGATTTTTTTTTCTTTTGCCATGTGGCCTTATTTTTAGGAACTCAGCAGGAGTGCTTAAAAATTTCTAAGATTTACACTGGCAAATAGAGAGAGACTGGGACACTGGTGCTTCCGCTCATTTTCTTTTCCTCCTCGGAAAAGACCGGAATAATGAGTTTACACAGACGTAGTCTGCAAATAATGTAATGTGTTTTCAAGCTCTGTTCGTGTCTTCAACATCCCTTTCAACTGAAATGTCTTCCCTAATCAGACAGTAGACAGAGCCCTCTTCTTGGGCTTGAGTCCTTAAATGTGTCTTCTAAAGGACACAGTGCAGAAGATTATTATGGAGGGCAGAATTTGTCAGCCAACAGAGGTCAAATTCCTGGTGCAACCAGTATTGAGGCTGAGGTTGTTATTCCTAGTGGGCACATCCACACACACACCACAGATACACATAAATGCATGGCCTCCACACAGATCTGCACAGACACACAGATCACTCCCATGATCCCAAATGCCAGCAACAGCTGTCAGGGCTTCGTACCACCAAAAGTGATTCTCCTAGAAAGTGCAAGTTCCTTAAGGGAATGACCTGCAGCGTGATCTTACCACTTGGAAAAAGTGAGATGGGCACACAAAGTGATTTGATCTGCAGAGTTTTTGGTCCCTGGTCACTGGAAGAATGACTGGCTCTTCAGAAAATTGAGGAGGAATACAAGAGACTTATTTGTGCTGCCTGAAGAGTCACTCTGAAAAGCCTTCTTCAGCATTCTGTTGCCTGCAGATCCGTTCAATCGAGTGCTGCCCATTGCAGAATTACAGCAGACAGCACAACAGGTGCATGTGACTTGAAACTGCATGTGGCAGTTGTTTCACATCACCAGAAGAAAGCCAGAAGCCTTTGTTAGATAAAATAACATCCCTGAAAAATGCTTTGTACTAAATGGAAATCTTGGAGTTGAGAGGCCTGTCTTGGAGCCATTACCTACACATTGTGCTAAACACTGGAAAAATGAGGTCTTAGCATACAAAGAGGGATCACCACACTTTATACAAGATCTCTTCTGTCTTTGAACTACCAGTTCTCCTGCACAACTGGCAGCACATAAGACCATGTTAACTAGTTCTCAGGTTATCCATGAAATGATCTGGTTTTGTAGTGTTTACACTTCAAAGTTTCATGATCAAGATGCCTGGTTACCTGCATGTGGTAGTCCCCTTGTCTTTTTGTTTCATTGGACCTTGCAGCTGGGGAAGAGTTGCCCATAGGTTCTTCCTCTGACTCAATTCTAGCTGATGCTCTAGAGTGAGCAGATCTTTCCTGGCTCATGGACCAACTACAGCCTCAGCTCATGCAGATCTTGTGAAATGTCTGTTGGCAAGGATCATAGGATCATTAAGGCTGGAAAACATTTCTGAGATCATCGAGTCCAACCTCTGACTGGCCACTTGTAAACTAGATCGTGGCATAAACTGCCACGTCAAGTCATTTCTGGAACATCTCCAGGGAGGGTGACTCCCCCACTTCCCTGGACAATACATTCCAATATTTAGCAACCCTTCACACGAAGAAATTCCTCCTGATGTCCAGCCTGAATCTCCCCTGGCACAACTTGGGGCCGTTTCCTCTCATCCCACTGCTGGTTGCCTGGGAGAAGAGACCAATCCGCACCTGGCTACAGCCTTCTCTCAGGCGGCTATAGAGAGTGAGGAGGTCTCCCATGAGCCTTTTTTACTCCATGCTAAACAACCCCAGCTCTCTCAGCCACTCCTCATAGGACTGACCCTGTAGACCCTTCACCAGCTCCAATGCCCTTCTCTGGGCACGCTTCAGCACCTCCATGTCCTTCCTGAACTGAGAGGCCTAGAGCTGGGTCAACTCAGAGGAGTAAAACCAGCAATGTTTTTGGGGTATCAATCTCAGTTTCCTGTGGGATGCCAATCAGGGAACAAGAGAATCCCCTAAAAGGACAGGTACCCCACTTCTGTTTCCCTGACTGGCCTGTTGATTTCCCTGCCCCTTTTTCCCTTATATGCCAAGGTCCCGCCCATGTACCGCCCCTGTGCCCTGAAACCATAAGTCCATGTGCTCTCTCTGCCCCCCTCATCCCCACATAAAACCCAGTCCCATGCCATGTGACTTTCTGTCTGCCTTGGGATATCAGCTTTTGCTGGTCCTCTCTACCTTGGGGTCACCATGTGAATAAACATCCTCTGAGGTCCCCACATGGGGAACCTTCTCACCTCCTTTATCCCCACCGTATTGTGGAAGCTGAGAGCTAGCTGGAGCACCATGTGGGGCAGGCAGCCCCGTGGTGCTCTCCGGGGAGGTCTGCAGCTTGCCATTCCATCGGCAGAAACTACAAACCGCAACAGTTTCCTAAGACTGCAAACTCTTGCTTTGACTCGTAGAGTTTGGATGTTTCTGAAAGGGTAAAACCAGAGGATTCCATGAAATGGGAGGGGTTTGAGTGGACTAATGTGGGGGCTCATGTATTGCTCTCCTTACAAAACAAAAAGATGTAAAACCCAGATGAAGTCCTTTAACCGCAAGGAGTGGGAGGTCATTCAGAACCTGAATCTGGAGTGAACTGATTCATTTTCTTTCTTTCAGAATCCAAAATTTGAAATTACAACATTTCAAAAAGGCTGGTCTCAAATAGGTTTCTTTATTTTAACTCCATTACTGTCTGAGTGATTTAAAGCCCAGTGAGTCTGCCCACTTTGACCTAACAAGCAGAACAATATAAATAAGGGAACAAGGGAAACAGTGAAGACAGGAAAGCTTTTCTATTGAAGTAAAAATTCTTTTTACTCTTTAAAAGGCTCATTGTCACACAGTTTTTCTTTTGTGATCAAATGAAAAACATGTTTGTGGTTTCTTATGGCAAAGGTCTGTAACAACCAAATCTTAGAGTTTCATCAATGTGTCATTTTTTTCATTATTTTGAGTTAATTCAGAATGTCAGCAACATAATTACTACATAAAAATTTCCCTCTTCGTAGATTGTTGGGTATTTTGTTTTATGATAAATGAATTTTTTATATCAAGTTGTTCATTTAAATACAGAAATATTTAATAATAATTAGATTAATTAAACCAATATGTAGCAATACTGATTGTTTACACTGTTCCTGCACTCTGCTTGATCTCATCTATTCTCATTACATGGCCCTGTGGATTCTCTGGCAGCCTTCCTATTTCTGTTGTTTCTGAAGAAAGACTCATGACTGGTTTTGATTGCCTTTGCTGGTCTTTTTTAAACTTTCTTTTTCTCAGCCTGCCTTGCTATGTTTACACTCTCCTATTTTCATCATTTGACCCAGCAAGCATTTTTCAAGGATGTCTCTATACACTACATTACTTTTTAGATAAAGAGGAATGGTTAGTATTTCAAGTGTTTCATGACATATGAGGCTGTAATACTTAATTCTTCAGAAGCAAAACTAAAACATGTTCAATAAATATTGTGTTGGAAGCTTAGCAATTATTTAGTGACAGTCTATCTGTAACAGATCTTTCAGATACTGAATAGTTTATGGTTTGATTTTCTCAACGGAACAGTGTTAAAATGTTTAACATTACCTGATTTTTGCTCCTACGGAAAATGAGCAATATCAGAAAAAAGTTCCATCCATTCAACATGAGATGATACAGAATACTCTACCAACCACACTATGGCCTCTTGCCAGCAAACATTCTGAGAAACATTTTCACTTGCAAACCTAAAAGCTTGCAGGAAAAGGATATGCCTTGGAAAAACAGAAGCCTGTGTGGGCAAATTTATCCAAAGTATGTAAACTTTAGGACATGCACAGCACTATTTAGAGATATGTGGGCTTTTCAAAACAAGATGTTTCATCACAGTGCATTTGATAAATGTGTTGTGGGAACGCATATATCAGATTATAATTTCCTGAGAAAATCACAGGCTAGTAAACAGCCTGGGACTGTTGTGAGAGTGTTTGCCTAAGTCAAATTGAAGTTGGGGCTCTGATCCCATATCCACCTCTTTCAGGTAAAGGAATCAGGCAATAAAACAGGCTTTGTAGTGTGTAGGGTGTGGTGGATTGCCTGTACGTCATCTCAGGTGCAGTCATGACTTAGAAAGTACTTACAGTCCTTGCTAAGCAGTGTTATGCAAATATAAAGTGAAGCCATAGAGCAGAAACAAGTAATTATATATTACTCACTCTTCTGGAAAATCCAAGGCTTCACTGCTAAAAGCTGATCATATTTCTACTGGACTTCCTGCTGCTTCTCTGACAAACACGAAAACAGGCATGACTTAGATCTGTATTGACCAAGAATTTGAATGTCTCAGCTCCACATTCAGACTATGCAGCGTTCTGCGTGCCAGATGGATATTCTTCAACAGCTTTGTTTTCTAATTTGGGACTCTATCTAGTGCCTAGATTCTGCACATACAGATATGTTGGGCATTTTGGGACAGTGTAGGGATATTTGACATGATCTACACAAGCTAAATGTGGTACTGGATGTGACTAGTCACAGCCTCACAGAAAGCTCTGTTGTTAGAGCAGTGTACGTGCTGAACACTGAAATACTCATAGAAAGTGAGTGGGTTGAGCTTTGGTTGAAAAACTTCCCATTGCCCTGGCCTGTAGGTGTGCACAGTAGGAAAGAGAAAAAGAAGGCGTGTCCATCTAGTCTGATAAAATGGATTGGCAGATTCAGCTTTATTTGAAAGAAAATTAACTTGTGAAAAACACATTTGCAATGCGACTCCAATCATCACTTTGACTCATCTAGAGAAAGAATGGAGGGGGGAAAAAAGTATGTGTATATAAAATTCCTTAATAGCAGGGAGCTAAAACAGTGACTTTCTGAAGTCTGGACTGACTGAGTTGAAGACATGCTGATTTCCTGCTGTCCAAAAGGCATGTGACACGATTCTACTCTGAAAACCAAGCATCCATCTGTATTTGCATTGCTTTGGTCTTGAAGGTGACACTGTTCCTTATGTCATCAAATTTCTAGCCAAACTATGATATCCAGTTACATCTTTCCTTATGCCAATACAAAGCATATTCACAGACTGGTTTAAGATTTCCAGTATCAAGGAACTTTCTGTGTGTCTTTCTTGTAACTGCTGCGTAGTGTGAGGTTAATTATCTCTCCATATTGAATCCTGATCTTTTTGCTTCTAGATTTATCCTCTCTGGCTCCTAGTTTCTTAATCATACAACTGAAAATGTCTTCTTTTTCCCCTCCTACCAAAGACACCTAGAAAAGTTTCCTCCTTGCACTGGGATCTTAAGAATTATGCCTGTATTGGTACTGATGTGTTCTTGTCACAACATTGCTACAATACAAGGAGGTCCTCTGGAATCAGTAATTTCACTAAAGTAATGAATTCAATAGCTTGTTTCCAGAGAAACATGTGCTTTTTAATCGTTCTGAACATAGTGTCCTCTAGGGTTCCAGTTTTTCAATCACTTTATTTTTTTCTTTTCCATGTCTGGTTATTAAACAAGAAAGCCCTCTTACCTTCCTGCTAAAGGTGCACTGCATTTAAATAAAGGTGAGTTTTTGGAGCAATTTACACCAGGACCCTGGGGTTGTTTGCCATTTCCTCCTCCCTCCTTAATTCTTTTTGCCTGCTACTTAGTACCTGTTTAGAGTAAGAGATGGGGTCTGAGGCACTTCAAAGCTGCAAATATCTATGACATACTCTTAACTGTCTTCTGACATCATTTCTACTGATGCAAGCAGCTTCCTTCACGGTGTAACTGCCCTGCCTGCACACCACACACCTGCCGCTCAGCATTGTCACTGTAAGGTCACGTCATTCTGGGAAGCTTTGTGTAATATTTCTCACTGGTAACACAGTGGGAATAATAACTCCCATAGCTCCAGCACCATCTGGGCCGGTTTCCTTTGTGTCCCAACTTGGTCATCAGAAAGGTTTTAGGAAAGATGAGTTGGTAAGCTGGTTAGACATATGTAGATTTAAACATCAGCTATCCTGATGGAAAGAATAACCCCAGTGTGGCTGAATCATTAGCTACAGGGTTGAAACAATGTATTTTGTCATGAAAGCTGAAATTGATAGACTCTGGCTTTTAATAGGCACACATCAGTTTCTATACCACATTACTATAGTACTCTTCATTTCCTCCTCATACCCTTTACTGCTGAATAACTTCAGGCCCTCTCTGCATTGCTCAACACCTTTTTTCAGTGCCCCCAGCTCTTTTTCATGTTCGTAATTGCTCCTACAGTATACTCAGCTTGCTCTTCCCATTCATCATCTGTTTGGTTGAGAAGACAAATTGGAAAGGAAATTGCCTGTTACTTCCCCGGGGCTGCAGTCATAGACTGTTGTTGTTTGGCTACCTTATTTTTCTTCAGATAGGCTCTTTTTTCCATTTCCTGTGTAAGAGGGTGAATCTAGTCCCCAGTTACTATAGATTGTTTTGTTTCCTTGGTAATATTGCTAAGAGTTTAGCCAACATGCCAAGGAAACTGATTCTTCCCATCTATTCAGTGGTTGTGAGACCACAATGAAGTTCTGCATCCAGTACAAGAAAGGCTTGGAAAGGAGTCCAGTGGAAGGTCACTGGGATGATCAGGGACTGGGACAAACCTACATAAGGAAACAGTCTTATTTAATTCAGCCTGGAGAAACAAAGGCTACACGGGGACATAATTTCAGTCTTCCACAATGTAAAGTGGGATTATAGAGAAGAAAGAGACAGATTGTTCATGGAGGTGCACAGTGAAAGGGCAAGAAAAAATGGACACAGGCTATAATATGGGAAATTCTGATTTAACGAAAAGAAGTGTTCACAGCATGGTTGGTTAAGCATGGGAGGAGATGTCCAGAGATGATATAGACTCTCCATTCCTCCAGATACTCAAAACATGACTTCTTTGAAGCCAGCCCTGCTTAAAATGAGAGATTCAACCACATAATGTCAGGAAGTTCCTTTCTATCTAAATTATTTTGTGAGTCTATATCTTAATTATTCTGAAACTTCTTCTCTGAAACTTCCTCTTAGATTTACTAAAATTCACCAACAGACTTACAAGTCATTTAATGGGGGAAGCAGGGATGAGGGGGAAAAAGCAGACTGACAGACAGATAAGTGAACAAATGGAGTAATGCTATCAGATTCCTTTTCCTAGTGATATCCTTGTCCTGACCACTGGCAAAAGACGCTAGACTACAAGCCAACGTCATTCCTTGCTGAATGTCAGTGTCTGCAGTAAGAAATCCAGATTACCATTAGGAGTTTCCTTTAGTGCCATTCCGAATGCAGCTATAGCTGTATTTGAATTGATGCTGTATTTTTACCCGTCCTGGCTGCCACGCAGACATGCAATAGCACTGTGTTATGGTTATTTCCGTTGTGTGACATGTGTCTACAGGACACCTTTGCAGAATAAGGAAATACTTCAGCAGTGGCAAATACTGACAAGTTGAAACATTAAGGAATCTTCAGCCAATGACACGATAATCAAAGAGGTAAGCTTCAATGAAACAATCATATAGGCAGGAACCGGTTTGGCTTGCAGTACCTCACAAAGCTATGTGAAATATGAGAGCTTTCCAAAGCTGTTGCTTGGGAGTTCACAGAGTGTGAGAACAGACAGTAGAGAGGAAATGGCATGTATGCAAATTTTATGTAGATATCTTTTGTTAGAGTGTGATTGAAGCCATGGAGGGGGCGCTCCCTTTCAGGCCAATTTAAAAACCAGGGACAGGCTGTCAGCTTGAGATCAGTCTCTGTTTCTTGTACAGACATGTGGTCAAGGATTCTTCTTGGTATTCTGTCCTTGAACTGGTTTCCCATAGTGTCTTCTGAAACGTAAGTGGTCACACATTCTGTGTCTTTATGATAACATATTTTATTCTATTTCCCACCAGCTTATTTCTTCTGGGACACTGCTATATGTCATAAGCGGGATATTTGAGACCTAGATCTTTAAATGTGTCAACCTGTAAGTAGATGACATTGAAGGATGGTTTGGAATGGTGCTCTCCATCACAAAACTGCTGTGAAATGTAGTGTAAATGACAGAAACCTGGAACTTGAGTAGCTGAAGTGGGATGTGTGTGGGTAAAGTGGGAAGGAGACTCAGGACTAGACTAACAAGTAACACTAATGGGGATTGATGTGCCTCAGCAGCACAGAGGGAGCACGGTGTATGGGGAGGTGCTAGAGGCCAGATAGTGGCTGGGACCAGGCTGAATGGCAAATGCAGTAAAATTAGTATTCATATTAGCACTGTCAGTGTCCATGGCTTTATACAAACAGTAGGTTTCAGCCACAGTTTTCAAAAATAGACCAACAGTAGCGCTTAAACCCCCTTCTGAAAAATCCTAAAGGAAAACACTCTGAAAGACAGGTTAGCTTCCTCCTATACACTGTTAATTTTAATAATTTTAATTTTGGTCTTTGAATTTCATGCAGCCTGAATGGAGCAAGTGAAAATAAAAATAAAGGTAATATGAGCTGGCAAAGCTGTGGGAGGAAAAAAAGGGAAAGGATCAGATTAAAAAGAAAAGATGGTGTGATTCCTGTTATGCTACCAAACCAACTCATGATTTCTGTCATACATTATTTGGGAAGACTAGTTTAGGTAGCAAAGTGGTGGACAGCAACAGAATTTTAGACAAACATAGCAAATATGAAGGAAGGTTTTTCAGAGGAAGAATCTAGGGGAGGAAGGCTGCCTTAATTATAAAGAGCCAAAGTATCAATAAAAAAGTACAGTGGAAGAAAGAAACAAAGGAAACCACATAGGGAGAAGCATGGAAGCAGAAGCCTGAAAACAGAATTGAGCATGCAGATTAGACTGATCATTCCGTGGAATATTCTGCAGAATGGAAAAGCAAGATCACTTCTTGTGCATTAAGTGGATTGACTTATGTCAGTTCTTATCTAAGAGATATCCAGACAAAAAGAAATTTAAAGATTGTTGTAACCCTTAAGTAGTATTTTTGTCACTGATCCCAAGAAGAAGCTAAATATCTCTTCTACTTATGGGAGGCTGCAGAGGCTTAAGTATACACCTAGGTCATGGGAGGACAAATGCAACTATGCTTTAGCCACTTCAGTAATTGGAGCTGTGTAAATACCTGGAATGGAGAGGTGCAGTACGGCTCTGGATAAGACACTGCATAGAATGATGCCAATATTTCAGCTCAGAAAGAACTGTGAGGGGTTAAAATGTTGACATTTGTATTTTCTTAGCATATTATTTTAAATTCATTGAAAGAAATGGAAATCCTTCCACTGGTTTGAGCAACCTTTGGGTCATGTCTTCCTTCACTTGTATGGCACTTCCGTGGTATTTTTCTGTCCTGTTTGCTCTGACTTTGCTGCATGACTGAACTTTCTGATCTGGTCTTGGCCCCTTACAGCCAGTATGTGCTCCTGGTCCCGTCAGTTGTGCGGAACGACGCTCCACAGACTGCTTGTCTGCAGTTACACAGCCTCAGCGAGCCTCTGTCCGTGAGCGTTGTCCTGGAATATGGCAGTGTCCAAAAGACTCTCTTTGAGGAACCCGTGACAGAGACTGACTTCTTCAAGTGCAGCGAGTTCAAGGTATTTTCTCTTTTGAAACTACTGAAGCGGGTGTGGTAGCTGTAAACACTTCTGATTGCAACTCTCCTTGTCAGTGAGGGAAAGAAGACAAATTGTTTAAAATAAGATGAACTGTTGGAAAGGCTGACAAAATAGGAAAAAAAGACATATGGGTGGTAGAAGGGAGCTAGAGAAAGACTTTCCATCTCCATTCACAGAGGGAATAAAAAAGCGCTTTAGACTGTCATCGCAGTTGCATGCTCCTTAGGGGACTGTTTAAGTATCAAGCAGGAGAACCCAGATCAGTCACACTTATTCACTTTCCTATGACTCTGCAAGATCTGTACAGACAAGACAAAGAGTCCCAAGGTGAGTTCTTCCAGAATGCAGCAGGAGAAAACACTTCAGAATTAAGAGTATACGGCTGTGGCAACCTGCATGTGAGCAGGGAAATGCATAGGACAGAGCACAGCTTCAAATCTTACTGCCTGGTGAAAGATTATGGGACTTCCACAGCAGAAATTCCCAGAAATTATCTCACTGGCAAAGGTGGGGCTTCTCATGACTTTGCATAAGCTATTTATGACTCAACTGACAGTATCTTACTCAAAAACCCTGGGCATCAGGGAACCTCAACATGTCTCCTTTACCACTTTTCCTCTGGGGTTTTGTTCCTCTCCAGGTTCCTCCTGCTACTTCTGATCCCGTGGCATTCGTTTCCTTCTCTGCCAAAGGTGCCACAGTCGACTTAGCTGAGAGAAGATCAGTGGCAATTCAGAATGTGGATGGTGCTGTCTTCATCCAGACGGACAAACCCCTCTACAAAGCAGGGCAAACAGGTGGATGATGAGTTTTGGTCAGCTAGAGAAGTGAGAAATTGAGTGCAAGGGTGGGTCTAGGGTGATAGAAACTTACTCTTGTGGAATAAAAAATCTCATCTGAGTTTGGGATCATCAAAGCTGGTGAAAAATAGAACCAATTCACAAAATTGCAGTGAAGTAGTAGAGTTCATGTGTTTGTAGTGGGTTAATTGCATTTACAGGATCTCGAGTTCTGTCAGGTTTACTTGAGGATAGTCACTTAAAAAGTATCCTTAAAAACACACAAAATAATAGGTTAAGTTTGGACCTGTTAAAATTAATATAAAAATGAAGCAAGGACTTCATTTCCTGTCAACAACTCTTTCTTCTTAACTGCTGTCTATTTCAATGTGCTGATTCCATCAAAATATTTAAATGACAGTACTAGCTGTGATGGAGTTAGCCATCTCTTTAGCATAATTATACTTCAATGCTGCACACTGTTTACACTGAGAAGAAAGACAAATTCTTCCTTCTCTATGAATTTTTCATTGAACTGGTTTGTATAAACGGGGGCTTTTTTTAGGAAATGCTCCAAAGAATGGAGTTCTTCAAGAAGGATTGAAGGCAGTAAACTGCATTTCCTACAGAGGTTGCTTTAGTTCAAGTGGGTCATAACTGGAGATATTTCAGCTGACATTTATTTTGGTTTTCTTTTTTCTCTGGCTAAGATAATAAATTCTTTTCATGTTCTCTGAGCATTCTTTAGTTTTGCCAAAAAGCCTTGGCAAATCTGTGTACCGAAAATTATTTACCACTGCTAATAAAATAAATGATAGAGGCATCTGCATGTGACACTTGGGGATGAGGTTTGGGGGTGATTTTGGTGGTGCCAGGTTGATGGTTACACTAGACAGTCCTGGAGGTCTCTTCCAACCTTGATGATTCTGTAATCCATTTTGTCCTGTGTCACTTTTTTCAGTGTTGTTTCGTGTGGTCACTTTGGACACCCAGTTCAGGCCTGTTCAGGAGATGGTGAGTGATAGTCAAAACTTTTCAAGTACTCTCTTGAGGAACCTGTTCACTGAGACTCTCTCACTTAGACGTTGAATAAGAAGGGCGTGGGATAGGCCTCCTGATACCTTTTGAGAACTGCTGTTACTCCTTAGCTTCACACTCCATCCTTTCCCTGCCTTTATGGAAAGCAAAAGCTCTGAAAGCACTTCTGGAAATCTCTCACAGCACACAGGTTTTGTAGTTGCTTTTCCTGTCCCAGATATGTAGAAAAACACTGGATATTTTTGCAGAAAAGATAAATTCAGAAAGAGGTCATCCTCTTAAAATTATCTCTTTAGTTACAGACATGAGTTTCAAATTGTTTCTTTAGCTCAGTCTTCTCTATCCAGAAAAAAGCTGTTCACAGATTTCCTTATGTTTTAGTATTTATCAACCTCCACGGTCGGTTAATTGATGTTTTGATAACTTTTTTTTCTTTCCCTTTTCTCCTCCTCCAGTATCCCAGAATCACCATTGAGGTAAGAGATACAACATGAAATTAAAGCACAAATTTCTTTGCAAAGACTCTGCTTCATCATTCCCCATAGAGTCAACAGCTGAGAGAGACTCATCCAGAGCACACCACTTAAAGCCAATGGATTTGAGGTTGAACAGTGGCAATATCCACTATCAAGCAATAGAGGAGAAGAGATCAGCAGAACTGGAGAAGTTAGTCAGAAACAGCCTGAGGTTGCTGCTCTGTCTTTCATTAGAGTTCAAATAGGAGTGTTCTGTCCAGCCTTATTTTGGGAGGACTCCAGTAAATAACTGGAGAAATGGCCTCATTCTCATGCATAGCGTGTAAGAATAGTCACTTTCTGAATGCCATGTTCTCATGGGGACAGGCTAAGAACGAATCATCTTGTACCACATTTCACGTCACTGCATCTCCAAGCACTTTCTGAGAGAGGCCACCATAATATTCCTGTTTTACAGAGGCAGTTGAGTCAGAAAGGTTTATGCTAGAAGAGTGACAGATACGCAACCTGTGTCCCAACCAGGAACTGTTTCTGAATGATCTGAGGCCATCTATCAGTGTAGCTAATTCCCAGTTAAACATAAACTTAGGTTTGCTTAATCCACAAGCAGAGATGGAAAGTCAGAGTGCATGTCATCAGCCCCAAAGCGCTCTCAACCTGTGACGCATTTAGCCAATATGTCAGGAGACAGCACTTGAAGGAAGGCAAGAAACAGGGTGGTAAAGGTTTTGCTACATCTCTTTCTTCCACTCTCCAGGATCCAGAGCAAAACAAGATCTTCCAGTGGCTGGAGGTAACATCCAAGCATGGAATCGCCCAGCTCTCCTTTCCACTAATCCCAGAGCCTATTCTGGGGTCCTACCAAATCACTGTGGAAACAAAGTCAGGTGAAAAAGAGTACCAGTACTTCAGAGTGGAGGAATATGGTAAGCAAAGGCTCATAAACTACCCTATGCTAGCAGTGAGGCTCAGCCTAAGTCAGATTAAGAGCTATTAGTGCAGAGTTTAAGTCCTTTGAATTCTCCACTTCATGCCTGGAAAAGAAAGACATGGAGAGAGCTGGGTGGACTGGTGCATGAGATACAGGCCTTTCCCAACTATGTTGTCATTATTGCTGGTGACCTAGGATAAAAGATAAGTTGAAAAGAGGCAGTGTCAGCGATCTATTTGATTTTATTATTTCACTTAATCTGTTGCCTTTCTCCTTCACTGCAACTGGATTGTGTAATAACTTTTGTTCTTCAGGGCTTAACTAGTTTGAGACATTGGCCTTACTCATTTTTCCTTAAGAAAAGAGATTAAAATGATTTATCATGGGTTTTGCTGTGACTGTTATACATATTAGTATGATTATTATTTTTATATGTATCCTTATGCTAAAATTTTAAAGCAGTTACTCATCTTACCACTGAAGGTTATTTTTTCTACAGCCAGTTCCTAGTTAGATTCTTCTTTGATCCATTTCCTCTCCCTTGTTGGTGAAAATGTCTTTGTCAACTGTTTTTTTACTGTCTCTCTCACACACACACCCACACACCCACACATGCACACACCTGTGTATGGCATGCAATTGCTGATCAGTGATATTCACATTATGTTCTCAGTGCTGCCAAAATTTGAAGTGACATCCACTGGGCCAAAGACGATTTCTTTCTTTGATGAAGAAGTCAGGGTGAATGTTTGTGCTTCGTAAGTATCAGAAGACAGCACAATTGTGCACAACAAATGTGACAGGCGTTGGATGATGCACTGTGCTGGGAAGCAGAGATCCTGCTGCTGGTTCAGAATGTGGCTTAGAGCAATTCCTTTAGCTATGACTTCCATGATATAAAATAGGATAATTCTTCTCCGGCTGCATAGCAGAATTAAAACTGGGAGGTTTTGTGTGTGTCCAAATCAAGCACTTCATGCTTGCTAGCTGTTGTGTTTTACTATT
>WEIT01018851.1:107891-144444 GCA_013389985.1 Dryoscopus gambensis | reverse complement strand
TTTAAAGATAAGTCCAAAACCAGGTTTCTGGAAATTGACTCACCATGAATAAATCCTCCCAAAGTAAACACTCAAATAAAGTGACAGTAGATGTCATGAGTTGAAAAATATGAAAAAAAAATTTCAGTATTTGAAGGTCACAAATTAGTAGTTATTGTCTGCCAAATCTGATTGAACAAATCTGACTGTGTCTCTTGGAAAGACACTGATGTGGCATCAAGAGGGCAAAGGTGTTCTCTGCCTCTCCAGAGCATCATCTGCAAAGTTCAGCATCAAGAGTTCACTGGACTGCAAAACTGCCTACTTCATGGTGAACAACAGGATCATAAAAATGCCAAAGATAAGGACAAAACAAGAACGTATTGGTGCTTTTCCTACAATTATTTCATGGCCTCAAGCAATCTGAACTTCAGCTTACTCCAGGAGCAGAGATGTTGCTCTACATCCTCACTCTTGTTGGGATTTCCCTTCACACTTTTCCAGTTATTACCTGAATTCACAGCTCTGTATCTTCTGTTTTCTACTCATTCTGTACATGACTTCATTTTTTTGACCACTACCAGGCTAGCATTTTCACAGAGCTGTATCACTACCTTAGCCTCAAGTGAAGGCTGTCAGCTCAGAGTTCATCACTATGTAAGACAGGATTAGCAGTTTTCTCCTGGCTGCCCCACTTTACCTATACATCACATTTCTTCTGATGTTATTGCCTCATCAGAAGTTCTCTCAAAATCCTCCCACAGTTAGGCTCCTATTATTCATACAGGACCTCTACATTACTCTGGAAAGCTTACTATCATGAAAAAGTTTTAACTATTCTTCTTTTTATCCGTATCATATATGAAACATACTGAACAACACAAATACAGTGCAGATCTCCACAGGATTCTACTGGTAGCTCCAATTTAGTCCATCACTGTTTCTAATCATTCATGAGAAGACTTCTCATCTCATGCTTGTTGTTTTCTGAAGAGGCTTTGGTGAGGATGCGGTCAAATAAATAGTATCAAATGCATCTCCCTTGACCAGATGATTGAGGATTCCCCCAGATCTGATGATTGCCATCTCATTCTTCAGAAGCCTGGGTGCCCACTGACCCAGTCTAAGCCCTGCATCCAATAAAGAGCAGAATCAAAGAATTTTCAATAAAGAGTAAGGAGAACTGTTCTATTTGTTTCCCTGTAGTCTCACCTGGAACTGATGTACTGTAGAAAATAGTTTGTTGCAGAAGGTATATCTGATGTCAGAAGGCCAGAATTCTGCACATCAGCAGTTTCATCGCTTTCATCTCCTAGCTAGAAAAAGAGCAAGTATATATCAATATAATTACTGACTGCAAATTTTTCAACTCATTCTTTCCAAAGACAAAGTTCCATCTACAAATGCTTTCTACAATAAAACAAGGTAAGTCTATGTCCCAATATTACACTTTCTTTTATTATGCTAGGAAACCTGTGCAAACCTGTCTTCAACAGGAGGTACTAACAATCCAACCCAGTTATTCTATGCACAAGTTTGAGCCCAGGCTGCCTTATTTTCCCATCTTTTCTGTCTTGGTTACATGGGAGCATCTTAGGACCACATTTCAACTTAATTCTAACCCAAAAGGTAAGAGTAAACACTACGCTGTACTGAGTTTTAGCTGTTACTTATTATTGTAATATGTGCCGTTTTTAAAAAAAAGCTTCTTATGCTACTTAACAGAATTCATTTATTAAATGTCCAGAAGACTAATTTTATTAAACAGTCAACTCTACTGTGTTCACAGCTTTTAATTTTACATATATACATGGAGGTTTTAACCTTTTCATATAGTAGCTTCACAGAACTTCATAAACTCTTAGTCAAGAGAAAAAAACCCATATTTACCTTAACTCTATCTCTTAAGTTTTGCCCAAACACAAATGCTTGCTGTGCATTTAGTTCAGCCTTCTCACAGCTGTCATCATCTGAAGTATTGTTGGACTCCTTTTTCTGACATTCTGCTGCCTAAAGAAATGGAAAAATGTAGCCTAAGAAGTTAAGTTTCTTTAAATAAAAACACCTTACAACAAGGTGAGTCACACACTAATTTACAATGACAAGCCAGTAACACTTCCAGATCTACAAGGCACATGTGGCATTTAAATAATGTCTTTGTTGTTGTTTAAGTGTTTTTCTTAGTAAATCACAGAATAGTTAAGGTTCAAAGGAATTTCTAACAATCACTTGGTCCAAACTGTGTTCAAAGCAGCATCGACTTCAAGGCTGCCCAAGATCTCATATCAAATTTCAAAAAATCCACACGTGACAGTTTTACATTTTGGTAGTTTGCTTCCGTGTTCAACTACACTAAGTATGATAGTTTTGCCCTAAAACCCATCTGGAATCCCCTTCACACCACACCTGCAGCTTCTTATCTGTTCGACAGACACTTTCTAATTTCATTCTTATCTTGCTACCGCCTACCACTCGAGAGCTGAGGAGAACAATCCAATTCCCCTGCCCTAGTCCAAGCAGAACATACTCAGCTTTTTCATTCTCTCATCACACATCCTGGGCTCCAGCCACTAGTCCCACTGGTGATTTTTAAGTGTCTTTCATGTACTGTCAAGTCCCAAACTATATATGGTATTCCTGATGCCATCCACCAGTGGCACAAAAAGATCACTTTCCTGAACTTAATGGCTGCAGTTTTAGTAAAGCAGTGCATAAGTTCCCTTAATCAATAAAAGGATACACTACTTATTCATGTTCAATCTATTGCTCATCACTGTTGCACAGTACCTGAAGGTTCCTAAACTTTCTGTTCTGCTATGGACTTTCTATTCTGCACCTCTGCCACCTGCTCTCCACAAGTGGCTTTGTGACTTCTTCCTGCACCTGCTGTGCTGGGACTTCTCCTGATTATTCCCATACTATAGTTCTTGTTCCACTGTACTCAAAACCTTGCACTTACAAACCCTTAGTGTTGGAAAGCAATTGCAACCTGCATGGGAATCACTCCCTCCCGCTTCTGTCCTAAGTTCCTACCCCACACCTTTTGACACTGATGGCAAGACCCAACACAATGCACACACAAAGCCTCACAAGTGACCTGCATACAGAAGTTGCACCCCTCAGCAAAGCACACTTCCATCAGCATCAACAGCACCATAAGCAGAAAAAAACCCCAAAACCACGGAAGTCTGAGCATATTCTGAAGAAAACTATATAGTTACTATGGGAAGAGCATTAGGGGGTACCACCTGCTCCACTGGAGAGGACACTCAGGGGCAAGATGCCTGTCTAGGGAACCCGTTACTAGTCTTTATGGCTGGCCAGTGTGAAGTTTTCCCTTTTCTTTCCCTTTTTTATTTCCCTTCCTCTAACATAAAATAACTGTCACCCTTAGAAGCAATATTATCAGCTATAGATCTGCTAACAAATTCTGTGAGAACTTATCTCAACACTTTTCATGCAGCATCAGGATCTCCAAGACTTGCCTGCACAGCTGCTTCCTAGCCAGTCCTTCTTCTGTCCTTGTGACACATGGGTTCTCTCACCCTGGGTGCAGAATTTTGCATTTGCTGTCCATCAGCTAGTTTTTCTCAGCTCATTTTTTTAATCTGCTGAGATCCTGCTGAACAGCCCCTACCTTCCAATATACTGACCGTTTTCCCTTTCCATAATGTACTGGTATCCACAAACTTAACAGGATTTATTTCACCTTGCCAGGTTGTTTGTGTAAATGTTCAACAGTCCTAAGGAGTGCCTGTAGTGACCGACACTTGTCAGACTTCCAACCACTGGCTGCTACCCTCAAAGCTCACTGCTTCAGCCAATTTTTCACCCACTTTAAATTCGACCCAACCAGTATACCTCTTTCCATTTTGGCTATGACAATTATACTTCAGACCATACAAAGACCTTGCTTAAAGTCAAAATCAACGAGTAGGGCTCTCTGCAAAGCAAATAATCTCAAAGGGCAAAAAACCCATCAGGTTTTTTACTGATTTTTTTTACTTTGTTTTATCTATGCTGGCTGTTCTCAATCCCTTCAAGGTGCCTCATATCCTAGGACTCCTTCACCACAAAAGGAGAGGAAGTACCTGAGCAATTTCTACTCTCCTGGAACCTCTTTCTTGCTGTTCTTGGAAACATATGCTGTGTTTTCTTCTTCCCTAGTAACTGGGACTCTCCACAGTACCACAACTCTCTGACGACAGGTAGTGGTCTCACACTAGCAGCCCCCAACTCCCTCTCCTGAGTTCATTTTCTTCCTAGCACAACACTGGTAGAACACTGTATTTTGGATCCAGGATGAGAATAACCTTGATCACACACTGATATTTCGGTTGTGGCTCAGTTGTGCTCACCCCAAGTCAAGGACTTTTCAGTGTCTCATGCTCTGCCAGCAAGGACCTGCACAAGAAGCTGGGGGGGAGCACAGCCAGGACAGCTGACCCAAACTGGCCAGAGGGATATTCCATGCCACAGAACATCCTGCCCAGTGTGTAAACTGGGGGAGCTGCCTGGGAGGGGTCGATTGCTGCTGGGAGACAGGCTGGGCACAGATCAGTGGTGCTGGGCACCTATACTGGTCACCACTTGTTTTCTGTGTGTATTATTTCTCTCTCTCTCCCCTTTTCATTACAATTATTATACTTCACTCTGTTTCAACAGTTAAATAGCTGTTCTTATCTCAATCCACTAGCTTTACTTTTTCCCTGATTCTTCTCCCAGTCCCACCTGAGTAGAGGGAGTAAGCAAGTGGCTCCATGGTACTTAGCTGCCAGCTGGGGTTAAACCATGGCTCTCCCTCCAAACCCATGGATACACATCCTGTCTGGTCCCATAGACTTGTAGATGTCAAGCTGTCTAAAACAGTCCTTAGGCAAATATATTGTAGTAATTCACTCCCTCAAACTTCCCCTAAAGAAAGGGACTTGGTAGACCTGACAGCAGACCTCTTCAGTAGAAAACAAGACAAAGGCATTGAGTACCTCAGATTTTTCCCATGTCCTTCATCACTAGGTTCCCTTCAACATTTTTCAGAAGGCCTACAATTTTCCCTCATTTTACCTTTGCTGCCAGCACCAGTAGAAGCCTTGCTTGCAGCCCTTTCATTCCCTGTAATTTCCAACTCCAGCTAAGTTTAGGCTTTCCCAGTTCTCCCACACATCCAGGCAATCTTTCTGTATGCTTCTCGGGTGTCTTGACTGCTTTCACAACTTATGTGCACATTCTCATTCTGGGTTTAAGGAGCTCCCAGCCCATACGCGCTGGCCTCCTGCCACACTTGCACAATTTCATGCACTTTGGGATAAATTATTCATTCTCTAAGGTGGTTGTGCATGGAGGTAACGAGCTCTCATGAGACCTGCTGTCCTTCAGAATCCTACCAACCAGCTTGATGAACAAGCTGAAGTCTTCTCTCCTGAAGTCTGGATCTTTATTCTGCTACTTATCTTCCCCAGTTCCCTCAGGATCTCAAACTCCATCTCACTGATGCTGCAATGACAGCTACTCTCAACCTTTGTGTTTCTAGCCAGTTCTTTGCTATGAATATCAGGTACAGCTAAATACCTCCCATGTCAACTTACTCAGCATACGCAAATACTCTCATCAACTCATTCCTGAAGTCTCCAGGAGGATTCTGGAGTATTTCTACCAGGACATGCTGCCATTTTATCAGGTGTCCAAGTACTAAAGTTCCCCTTTAGAACCAAGGCCTGTAATTGTGAAGCTTCTAGTTCTTCAAGGGCTTTAGTCACTTTCTCTACTTGATCAGTCCAAGTCTGGTGAAGGTTCACTTTAATCCCCCTCTTGTCAGCTTCCCCTCTTATATTAATCTATAAAGCCTTGACCAATTCAGTGCCTTCTGAAAACAAAGCCTCCATATTCAAACACCCTTTAGCACAGTGCAACCCATCCCTGTCTCCTTCCTGCTTTATTTCCTAAAAAACCCTTTTGTATCTAATGTAGTACTCCAGTTGTCCAAGTGGACCTCCTGTATCCATGATCCCAATGAGGTTACAGAACCATCACTGAACACAGATCTCCAATTCCTTCTATTAGTTTCTCAGGCAGGGTGTTGTTGCCTCCATGTGCCAGCTATGGCACTTCCCGGACATAGCACATAGGTCAAAAAAAGCAGTAGGAAAACAACACTACATTAGGTCCAAGAGTTCCGTAAAAACCATTCTATGTTTAAGTGACAACCTTTGCATAACCTAGCTGTATCATCTGCCTTCAGATTCTAATTCTGGCATTTCAAAGATACCCTTTTTCTGCTTGCAATTAGAAATGGGCCAGTGTTGATTACTGGGAGTAGTCCTTCACCACTGAATGATACATAGGGTAAAGGAGCATTCTGTTGAACACAAGTTAAAATCATTAGTCTGGGATTTCCTTAACATGTCCTCTTCCTTCTGGATAAGGATCGGCATCTCCCTGCTACCAAAAAGGCCGAGCGCTATCAAGTGTCCTTGCACATCTGATGACTTTCAGCCACCAGACTCTTCTACCAGTCAAGAAAGGATCAAAGGACCAAAGGCTGTAGCTTGTACCCATCTGAGGACAATGTTGCTTAGGCCTCCTATAGTCTCCTAGGGATTTTCAATACAGAGACCAGATAGGTAAAAGTTGCCACAGAGCTGCTCAGGGTATGACAACCACCAGACTGAGAACATTCCCACTCTGATACCTTGTGTAAGCACAAGACAGAGCCACCAAAGAAAAATCTTTTCTGCCAGTAAAATAAGACCATGACTCACATCTGCTCTAACTTAGGCAGATGATGCTCATGTAATACTGCAAATACCATATACTTGCCCTCACAAGGAAGCTCTCTCTCTGTGGTACTGATGCCTTATCCTGGGCTTAGAATTAAAAGCCAAACACGGTTAGAGGGGTCCAGGCAGGAGCACCCCGCAAGAATGCCCCCCCTGGACCGAGGCACGGAATGCATGTTGGAAAATGCACACCGGAGAATACACAGAAAAGCCCCCCAGTGATCGTTTGCTTATACAATTATAGACCTTACATATTAGCATATTTATCATAGATTTTCCAGTGGGAGGCTCAGGAGGAGCCCCCTCGTAAGGAGTGACCCCCCTCTGCATAGATCTATCTTAGTTTACAGAATATGTTCTGGAGAAGACCTTGGGTCTGGGGCTTGCTGACCCCCTAATTACAAAGTTTCTAAGATGTTTAGTCTCTTGGCTTAACAGAACTTTGGGTCTAAGCTAGTTATCGAATTTAGGGAATTATAAGTATGTGGGTTAAAAGCACTGAGGGTACAGAAAGGCTGCATAAAAGCGTATATGAAGGGGGATATGAGAGGCATATATGAAAAAGCAAAAATTATTATGGCATCAGTACATCAAATCTATGACACAGATCTGCACATACAATTACCAATATGAAACAATTCCAGAAGTAATCTTTCACTCTCATTAAGCCATCTAATATTCTGCAGAGACTCCAGCATTTAACATAACTACTGCATGAACTCAAATGACTTCTAGCTGTGCTAGAAAGCTTCAGGCAGACAAAAGTGACTACAAATGCCAAGACAATAAACATCTCATGATAACCCTTGGTAAAACTGCAAATGTTCAGTTATGAAGCTTTATACCAGTTATACTGAGCTTCCAGAAATCCTCAGCAACCAGATTTAAGAGCTTTCTTCTACCACAAAACTTTCTCCAAGGTCAGTTCATTAAAAAACTTAAGAGGACTTCTGGATGTTGAAAGCAGACAAGAGGGTGTCCCTAATGACATACACAGCTGGGTTACAAGTATGCCCCACTCTTCATACTGGTACATGCATCTAATTTATTTATCGCTACTTACTTGTGGCAGTAGCCTATCACTAAACCTTAAAAAGCATTCACACTGCAAGTGTTTCTGCTTGCATATTCAGAATTAAGACTTGAATTTCAAGTAAACTGTTCCATACTTTTATATTAGCAACACTACTTCTATGCTCAATATGGCAACAAAAAGCAAACAAGTGCCTAATCAAGCTACCAAAAAACCCACCCACACTCAAAATCTCCAAACATCCTCCTCATTCCATCAATCACAACCTTCAGATGCTAATGGTTAGCTCAAAACCTGCAGGGAAGGAAAGGACTGGACACACTACACAGAACTGCAAGTAAGTATTTCATTATGTTTCTTTCATGATAGCCAATAAACAACTTCCGATGCACTTAGATGTCTTTTACTCTAGGTGAAGCTTTTCAGCCCCTCATTACCTGCACTGTCCACTTCCTGTAGGGAATTCATGTGCTGCCACTGTCTTTTTACTCTGTTCAGAAAATATTTACATCTGTCACCTTGAGTCTCCTTCTCCAACTCACCTTGTCTTCAGAGTCTGAACCTTTCAGCGTTGCATCACTTGCCGATTCTGATGTGGCTGCAGAATCTGGAGGGATATTTACACCATTGGTGCCACTGCTGAGAACTGCAACACGGAAAGAAAAAAATTACATAAACTCTCTAGATATTTAGACTGTCATAAAGTTTTCTTATGCAAATTGCAAGCAGTTTTCTTGTTTAAGTCCATTAAACATTGCAATATAAACTAAAAGGTTCCCATAGTATTTTGCAAGAGAAATGAGGACCACAATTCAGCAATTCTTAGCAGAATCAAAATTCCAAATGCAGAAAACCAAGTCAGCAAATTAATCTATACAAATGTTGGAAGGACTTCAACAGATATAACTTCAAGCAACCATCCTGCTCGAATCTAATACTGTTCACAGCCAGCAGGGCTTGTCTTTAGACTGATCTACCTGCTCACATACTGAACTCCCACTGAAAATTTGCATGCCAGTACTAAGTTCTCTGTAGAGTCCAATCTGTGTCAGGAGGCACATCAAAAAATCAACCTAGAAATGTTTGGTTTTATGCCAGATTCAGCATTAACTGAAGTTACTCCTGTTTCTGTTCAACTAAACTTCCACATAACAAATGGCAGTGGGCTGGGGGAACATGGGTTTTAGGAGACATGGACACTTTAAACAGTTTTTTGCTTTAATTTCCAGACTTTAATCATGCCTATTTCCATCAGCTATATCAAATTCCCTAATTCCCTAACACAATAAGCATTTTATGAATGACCAAACTTAAGAATTAAAATTATATATTCAGAATTAAAATTGTACTTCAAATTCCCAACTCCAAAATGGTCCCCAAGCCCAGAGCCACCTCTCACTGATTTAGGTACTTTACTGTTGATCAATCAATTACCAGTAATAGCTTATTACACCATGGTCAGTGCTGTCATTTGAGATTGCTATAACACATCCTTAGAAGTCTTTTTATTCCAAAACTCAAGCATGGACTACCACCAAAGTTAGAGGCCTGGCAACATCAAACATCCTACACACCTGAAGATTCCACTATGTTATCCCTCATGTAATACAGACACGCTTACCATTTAAGATGTTTCTTTTCTGAAAGGAGAAAACTAGAAAAATCAAAGTGGGTGTTGAGTAAAACTGAACCACTACACTAAACAAATTCAATATTTTTGTTCTCTCTCCACAGTATTTAGAATCCAAAAGCATTATTTACCCATCTGCGAGAAAGCTTTCGGCTGCGGTGCCTGTAATACGGCTGGACGGAGCACACTTCTCTGCTGTTCCTTCGGTTTCTGGCTAGGGACACCTGCAAGTTCAAAGTTTTTTCAAGAACTATAAAGCTTTAAAGCTGGAAAATTCAGCTTCATCTAATCTTCTCTAAGTGTTTCCAAGAGAACACATAATGAAAAAAACAGACACTAGAAAAGCTTCTACTCCCTTCTTTTCCATCCCTCACTCAGCCTCAAAAGAGAGTTAGTCCAAATAGGGAAGACTATTTCCCAGCCTTAACAGACACTTTAAAATATATTGTCTACCTAATCCAGGAAAGCATAGAACAAAAGTTTACTATTGATCCAGAAATAAAAGCCAATACGTAAGAAAAATGAACACTACACCAGTAATCCTATTTATACACTGACATTTTATTCAACTGAAGACACATTCCAAGTCTTCTTTCCTCCTTCCAGTGAAGTAATTTCCAGATATTGGTAAAAGATTTTTTTTTTTAATTCATACAATCAAACATATTGGTACTGTAATAGTTGTGTTGTGTCATTTAACAACCTTTTAGCTTTTTGAATTAACCTGGCCTCTTTGGTTTGTTATAGTAAGATGCACAGCACTACAACTCTAATTCTGCTATGATTCAAAAAGCTAATTGACTTTAAACAACCTAACAAAAAAAACCCCAAACATTGAAACATCAACTCTAGAAGGTTATGGCAAGCGCAAAAGGTTCGGTTTTCTTCACTGAAAAAAGTCAAGATGAACTCTTGATCCAATAAAATACTGCAACAGAACTCACTCATAGCAGCTCTATTAGTTCTATTTCAGGCCACCCATATTCAAAGAGCATGACATCAGAATATGAAGCTATCCTAAGTTCAAATGTTCATAAGCTCAAAAAAGCTTGTTCCTTTCTTAAATTTACCACTCCTTCTGCAAGTGAAATGAAGTTTCCATATAGTTATGCAGTAACAGCTTTCATTACCTAAATAGTTTTCGGTTTGTTTTTTCCCCCCACCTCAAATCCCTAAGAAGCCGCAATATTAACGTCTTTCTGATAGTGGCTGGGTCTACATCAGTAAACAGGAAATTCAGTCATAGCCAACCTGTAGTGCAGAACAGGCATGATCAAGGACCCACCATCTACACTGCCGCCAAAAGCCAGGGAGAGCAGAAGTGGGCATTCTCTGACACTTCTGACTGCCCTGGCCTGGTCCCAGACTGAACACTCAGTAATGGCTGGAACTTGTTCAAGGCACTCCTGGAACACCCTTTTTCTTCCAGTTTGCTACCAAAGGAATCAAGTTCACTGACTGCAGGATTACTCCAAGCACAAACAGAAGTTTGCTAAGCAGTGACAGCTGGGAGATGCACTTCAGACATGCACAACTGATCCAATGCAAAACATGGAGGCGTCTGTACACATTACACAGTGGATATGGGCACAACCACCTTAGAGAAGACAAGATTTTTTTTCTGCAGACACATAGGTATTGCCACCATCTATTTACAATAACACGTTGATGAAACTACTAAATAAAATGCTTGAGCTGGTTTCTTCGTACTGTTGCAGTAAACACTGAACTCACCTGCACTAGGTGCCTGACCATGGATAAGTATTGGTGGCTTCAGCCGGAATCCACTGCTCTTTTCCTCTGGAAGTGAAATACAAAATTACAAGGACAAAGCTGTAACATATTTCTAATATCCATTCAGTCATAAAATTCCTCATGTTTTCCCCACTGTAACAATCCACAAGTTCTACAAATATGGAAAGTTATTAGGAGATTTCCAAAGAACAAATTCTCTTCTTCTGAAAGAAACCTGAATTTCCAGTGATCATCACAGCAAATATACATCACAGACAAACCCATGTTGTCACTATGCAAAAAATTCCAATTTTTTTTCAGGAGAAACAGGAAAAGACTGTTCACCAGAGAAATGGGGCTCCTTCTGTGAAGGACTTAACATAGATAATAAAGGTTTTAAGTGAGAATCAAACTACAGAAAGAGCAATCAAAAGTATGACTGAACATGACAGCTGCTAACAAGTTGTATTAGTTTAAAAACAGTCTAGTTTTTTGGTTGGTGGGAGAAACTGCTTGAAGCTTCTGTTACATCTGACACAGAGCCAATTGCTGAAGGCTCTGACGATGGGCAGGTTGCTAGCCCACTAAGAGAAGCTGGTAACGCCTGTGCGATGACATCTTTAAGAAGGGAAAAATATGCAGGCATTCTCTTTTTTCTCCCGAGGGGTAGTGAGGCGGCTGCTGGGGCCGATCCCGGGGCAGCTGGGGCCAAGAAGCAGCCGCTATCTAGGCGCGGCTCACAATGAACTTTCCTTGTTTAGCCACTTCTAGCCAGCCGTGCTGCGAGCAGGAAGACAGAAGCAGTGGCAACAGCTTCTCTTTTTCAGGGCCCCACAAGAAGAGAGATGCTGAATAGAGCCAGTGCCACAGTGGCCTGCACCGTCCATCAGGTGCCAGCAGGGACCATGTGGCCGACAGCAAAGGGCACGGCGAACAATTCCCCGACATGGAGCCCAGAGGAAATCAACTTTTCAGCGATGCAAAACCCTAAAAGAACTTCCTAATTGATAGAACTTGGAGAACAAACAAACCTACAGACAACAATTTTCTCCCGAGTCAAAGAAAAGGAAAAGATGAAGACATGTGAGGAGAACAACATGGCGACACTAAGGTCAGTGAAAAGAAGTAGAGGGAGGAGGTGGTCCGGGCGTCGGAGCTGAGATTTTTCTACAAAGCCATGGTGAGGACTATAATACAACAAACTGTTTCCCTGTAATTCACGAAGTGCATGGCGGGGATGCAGAGATCCACTCGCAGCCTGTGAGAACAAGTATTCACGCTGGAGTGAGTAGATGCTGAAAAGCTGTCATCTAGTGAGGAACTCGAACAGAGAGAGAAGATAGAGAAAGAGGACCCTTGCTTCCAAACTAAAATAGCTCATCCTTAAAAAACTACACCCCATGAACTAATGACCCACGCAAAACAGTTGTGGGAAGACTGTTTGCCCGTGGGAGGGACTCATGCTGCAGCAGGTCGGGCAGGACTGCTACTTGTGAAAGTTAAAACCACACTGGAAAAGTTCACAGAGAACTGTCTCCCGTGGGAAGGACCCCATGGCACAGCAGAAAAAAATACAAACAACAACCAAACAAACAACAACAAGAAAAACCCCCCAAACTCCCCTCCTTTCCCTAAGCAAACTGAAGAAAGATTTTTAGAAGGGAAAAACAGACTAAAGACCCCATGTTTTGTCTCTCTGCGCTGTTGGTGGGAAAGAGGAAGGGACTGGGAAGAAAAGCTGTTCTAAAGGTTTACTTTAGTTCTCATTACCCTTTTTACTTTTAATTCTGTTGATAATAAGTTTTCTTTATACTGTTTAAGTTTTAAACCTGTTTTGCCTTAGATTGTTTTTCGCCTAATCCTTATCTCAGTTCATGAAGCCTTAATTTTGTTTTCCCCTCCTCTGCTTAGCTATAGCAGAGGAAAATGAGTGAATAGCTTTAATGGGTGCCTGGCTTTTAGCCAGTGTCAAACCCCAACACAATTATCTAACTGCTAAGTATCATAAATTAAGTTAAACTTAATTGCTCAATGTTAGCTGTTTGTAATACCATTAGCTTTTACTAATGCTTTTGTAGTATGAAGATAATAGAAAGTCATTTGCTCACATTCACTACAGTTATGGCTTTTAAATAAAGTACCAAAATCTCAAAAAAAAAAAATTATAGATCTAGAGCTATTAAAAATCGAGTTCCTAAGAACTTACAAAGATTAACTACACTGTTTTCCTTTTAGGGGCTTAATAGCTGTACTCAGAATAAGACAACTCAGCATCTTACAGTCTCACTGTGCTTGGTTACAAGCATACGATACTGATGTGCACTACAGTGATACCAACACAACTGAATCAGAACTACAGGGACTAACAAAATCAGCAGTTCTGTTAACAGAGGGCTCACAGGTCATAGCTGAACACAATCATGACCCATAGTGCTGTATTTCCCCACTCCTTTTCTTACTAAATGCCTGCCCTACCCACATTGTTCTCCCTTCCCCATCCCTACTCCTGGCCACTCCCTCGAGTTTGCCAGTTGGTTCCAGTACCCCAACTCCGCCCATGTACCGCCCCTGCGCCCTGAGACCATTAGTCCATGTGCTCTCTCCACCCCCCCCCCGTCCCCTTATAAAACCCCAGACTCCCTGTCCCTTTGGCTCTCCGCCTCTGGGAACGTACAGGTCTCCAGGTGAATAAAGTTCTTCTGTGGTCCCCATGCGGCGACCCTTCTCGCCTCCTTTATCACCACTGTGTTGTGGAGCCGACAGCTAGCCGGAGCATGAATGCGTGGCAGCTTGGAAGGGCTACGGGAAGCAGAACAGCCACTATCCCCAATGCAGCCCCACAGCGCTCTCCGTAAAGGTTTGCGGTTTGCCATGCCAACGCAGAAACTACAGGCCGCAACAATGACCACACATTTTGGTTGTTTTACTTTCCAATACAAAAGAATTGTTTTCCAAAGTAGACAAATGAAAATTTCCCATAGGTTTTATTGTGAGACTAGCAGGAAAGGGTCATGCTGCAGTATTCTACCATTACTCCCAACACATTTAACAATCTTGATATCATTTTAATTACCTCCAGCAAGGGTGAAGTCAAACAATGAAGTAAGTGAGCAAGAGAACAGCTCTAAGATCAGAACCATCATCACTTCCCTTCTCACAGATAGGGTCTTACTTCTGAAGTATCAGAGTACTTTGGATCATGACAAATTAACAGCAGTTCAAGAAAAAAGCAGAAAAATCAGGCAGCTCACCAGGTTCTGAGTCAGAATTACCAGCAGAGGGTTCACAGAAGCTTGATGGCATAAAGACATTGTTCTTTGTTACTGCAGTCACGAAAAAGAAAAAAAAAAGGAAAGTTGTATATGTTGTTCTTTATTATAAACCTGATCCCAGACTTCAAACTGAAAATTATTTTCTAGTAATTTGTTTTATTTCAGTTTTATTTCTTCTAAACTAAAACAGTATTACAGCCAAAGTAGCAAACAAGTCATTGTCCATAAAATCCCCTCAGTGTCTCCTGAAACAGAAAAAGAACAAATTCCATCTTTTCTGAAGGGAATATACATACAGGATTCCCAGCATGAATTGTATCTGAATTAGGAATTAGAAGTGGTGTTAGAATATGTAATAGCATTGCAAAATGTATAATAGCACTTCAAACGGTCCCTGCAGAGAGAGAGCAGAAAGGTGTGTAATGTCTGCTAAAGAGTAGGAGTGAACACCTGGGCTCTGACAGCACTGTCTCACCAAGAAGCAGCTTAGGTTTGAACTGCCCTGCAAAGACAAAACTTCTATAGAAACAGAGGAGAGCACATCAGAGTACTGTCAGATGTCACGTCAGCAGCATAATTGTGAACAAAAAGGGAAAAATGTTTGAAAAACCAGGCAAAGGACAGTGTTTCTTTTCCACTATTTGCTGGGACCTAAAGAAGCAAGCAATAGGGAGTTTGGTTGAGGCCCTGTCCCACAGTTCTAGTATTTTGGTGTCACACAAAAATCACAATCCAGTTTATGAAACAGGACAATCAGAGAAGGAGCCATTTCTCCAACAGATCATTTTGCATGAGGAAAAGCATAACAGTATTTATTGGCTCATAGAAGAGAAATGAAGCTCACCTCTGAACACCACTGTACTAAAAGATGAAGCATTTGCCTTTTGTAATTGTCTTAAGTATTTTTTCATATTTCCTTTAATTCCACTTTCTCTCTTTTTATTACTCTCTGCCTTAAGCTTGAACATGACACAGTTTTCATATAAGTAAAATCTCCCTATTCTTGAGAGAAACATAACGCCACCAAAAAAAAAAAAAAAAAAAAAAAAAAAAAAAAAAAGAAAAAGAAGGTGGGAAAGTAAAAGATTTTCTGGAAACCAAAGCCATTGAATAACGTCAACAATATTCAAAGAGGTCCTCATGGAACTTGCAATTCTAATCGAAGTTGTCACTGCTTGACAACAACACACATCAGAAGAGAACAAAGGCACCAGGGAATAAATTACCATATCCTGTCAAAATACATTAGGTAAGTAGAGGCTTGAGAAAGGATACTGGACTCCTGGAACATCCAGTATTTAACTATGAAAGAGTTGAGTAAATTGTTTTTCTCCACTTCTTAACAGATGTTAGCATAGAGATTCTAATCTTATAAGACAAAGACATTTCAGAATGGAAGTGTTAGAGACTATCGGGAACCTGGGTATACACATACTGTTATTCTAACAGAACATCTACAGACCAAAACCCCGTATTCATTATTTTTGTGCATTCCTTTACTAAGAGCGGTTGGCAAGCAGACAGCAGCAATGCTGGTCACTCCTCAGTTCACAGGATGGCATCTGGAGACCCACTGAGCTGTACACTAGAAAACTGGGATCTGAAAGAGACAGGCTTTTTCCCCTGACTAGCACTGGTGCATGAATTTAGAATACTGTGCCTGTAAGTATCAGCAGCTACATTTTGGATTTCATAGTCACTTATTTCTTTAAAATTAAAATCAAAATAACTAGGCTTTCACCTTTTAGTCACATCTCTAGAATGTGCTGCATATGAGAGGAAATTTTTTTACTGTTCTCTCCTTCAAGGTTTTTCATCTCCTTTATTTCAACTAAGATGGTAGAAATAAAGTAGCAGCCTTCAAATCTGCCTCAAACACTGACATATCTTAACTAAAATAGCCATTGAGTGAAGCTAAAACCTTCATATGATCTGTGAGGAGAGGAGGCACAAATCAAGACTGTTCCTGTGAGTGAACAAATATTAAACATGACCATTCCCATGCAAGTGAACTGCATGAATTTACCCCAGTGATCTCACTGCCCTGACTGTGCACACACAGAGGCTGTGTGCATTTGTCAGGTGTTTCAGGAATGCACTGAATCCTCTCCATTTTAAAAGGAATGGGAGAAGAGAAAAGGACTAAAACATGAGCTGAGACTTGAAAAATTTCCCTGGCAGCAGAATAACTAAGAAAAAGGTAGCACTTACATAAATTTGGGAAGAAGCAACCTGATCACAACAAATCAAGAAGATTTCTGGTTAATTCTGCAATTTAACAGCACAACAGTAAAAGCTGAAACTACAAATATACATAAACTTATAGATAGAAAAAATTTTTAAAAACTATCAACTCCTTTGGGCTGCACCAGATTTGCTACCATGAGTACATAGTTGCTGTGGACTTAATCCAAAGCACAGAACACAGTAGTAAGACTGCTTACGTGACTGGAAAAAGAATGCCTAGGAAGAAAAATAATTCCTCATATATAGTAGCAACATTTACCTGACTGAGAAGGAGGGAACTGAGTTAAAGATGAAGTTCTCTCACGTTTTACAGGTGGACAGTAGTTTCCATCCTCTCTATCAGATTCTGTAGGAAAAAAAAACAATTAGAGAAAATGCAAAACATCCCAGCAAGACACACACTGATGGCTTTTAATTTTACAATAAAATCTCTTACCATCTCCATCTTCTGGACTTGATCCATCTGCAGATCTCTGAAATCAGATTACACTGATCAAACAAAGATCACATACTGAACATTTCAGTCTCTTCAGATTGATCCAAATGTCTTATGCATCAGTTAGGAGATTTTTTCTTTACTGTCAATGATACACACTCAATGCAATAATCTTCTATGACTTACATGTAGGCATAGAGAGTTTCACACAGATACTACCAAATACAATTAATTCAAAATATTTCATTTACAAATAAGACTCCTGAAAATTCATATCCCAAGCACTAATATCTTAAGGGACTGTGTAACAATTACTACAGTTACATTTTCTATATACTGAAAATTTGAAAATTATAGTTTTCAAAATTGGTTTGATTTAAAAAATACCATGAAGTTTCAAGCTCAACATAAACATACCCATTATTTGGGAGTTTATTCCAAAGCACCCTACCTAATTACTCTAAGTGACGTTAGTTCCTTCAACAAAATGATAGCATTAGAGGAATGTCTTTCAAAGCATGCTCTATAAACTAGTACAACAGTATTTTTAGTGGAATTAGCAATGAATAGTCCCCTAACATCTTCCACAGTACCAGGAACAAAAAAGGAAGCATCACAGGCTACCAACTATCACAAATATTCAAGAAGTTTTTGAACAAAGGTTTTACATCTTTTCTGAGGACTTCTACGGCTCTTTCCTCCTACTGCTCTGCCAGTTCCTCAACTAATCTCCCTTGCTCCTGCAAAAAATAACCCCATGACATATTCCTTTCACTACAGAAGGTGATCAGGGTAGCATCAGCATTTTCATCTCATTACAAAACATCTTTGACTCACTGAATTGTTTAGGTTAGCAAAGACCTTTAAGATCACCAAGTCTAAGAGATACCTCAGAATTGCCATGCCCAATGCTAAAACATCCACACATCTTACAAATCCCTGCAGGGATGATGGCTCCACCACGGCCATGAGCAGCCTCTTCCAGGGCTCCACAACCCTTTTGTGGAACATGCTTTTCCTAATATCCAACTTGAGGCCATTTCCTCTTGTCCTGGCACTTGTTACCTGGAAAAATAGACCGACCTCCACCTTGGCTACATCATCCTTTCACATAGCTCCAACATACTGGACCATCTACCTAGTCCAACACCCACTCCTGGCCCAGGACATTCAGACAGACACCTCCCCTTCACTCAGTCTCACTTCAGAGCTTGGCTGATAAATGGAGGAATGGCAGCTCATGGGCAGAGTCCACTGAAGCCCCAAAGCTCCTTCTCCACCATGACTTGGCCCACTTGGGCACCGAGAGCAGGCAAACACACAAAAGGACTGCGTAAGTCTGCACACAAGACTGACATCTGAGGCACACCTTAGGTGTGAGAATAATAGAAAGTGCAAAACTTTCTATTCAGCACTGCATACATTTAGAACCCAGATAATACTGTACTATCAGTACTCCACTAAATGCTAATAAAAACCCACTTACACTGCATTTTGCCTATTTAATTACCTTTAAGGGCTTTTCTGGGTTTTTTTATGTTCATAGGAAAGTATAGCTACTTCACTAGCATCCTAGTTGAGTACTTTTGAAACCTTCAGCATTGGGAATAAGAAGCTACTGACAGTTCCAGAACGCAACCCCCTGCATTCACACACACCTATCAGCCCAGCTATGTTAATACTGCATTTGATGATCCACGGCTCTTCCTACATAATTAGTCGAGTAGTCCATGGTACTACCAGAAGGTGGTCTTATTAGTCACTGCCCTTGCCAACATACATGATATCATGGCTTTCTATTTTACTCTCATCTTTTGGGAAACAAGTATTTCAGCAACCAGTATCTGAACTCAGGAAATAATCCATTTTGCACATAAAGTGTTGTCACATATGCAAGCAATTTGTTTCAACTTTTATCAAAAATCCTGAAAGCAAAAAGAAAATACTTGGTAAAAAATTTGCATGAGTGGAACTGCAGATCTCTATATGCAAAAATCCTTAAAAATAGAGAAGTGATTTCCACCTGAATGTCAAAAACTTTAGATGTTACTAACATATGATTCATTCTCGATGCTCAAGTAACACAAACAAAAAAGTCAAACCTACACAGCACAAGCCTCAAATCATCCTATCACTGTAATTTCATAACTGACAAGCACAACTAATGTACCATCACCATGTTTAGTGGGCAACAGGCATCAATATGCAAAACCAACTCTGTACCCTACTGAGGGCAAAGCGGAACACAGAATCTGCTCCGAGTTATTTCCATGCTTCCTAGTCCAAGAGTTTTGGGAGATTAAAGCTATGCACCTTTGGACAAATAGATGCCAGGTAGATTACATGGGGGTGGAGGTACACAGATGTACTGTATTAGCCTAAGCTTCACTTTTCTATGAAGCCACAGATAAAGTAAGTTACCATTGCAGCCAGAATTGCTTACCAGTGCTGCTTTGGAGGAAGACTAGACAAAAAACAGGGGAATATATGCATGACAAGTCTGACAGACTGGAAAAACAGCAAATTACATTAGTGGCAATGAACAGCAGTCCAGCCTCTCCATTTTACGCTTCTCTTCTCAGCTTACTCAGTCTGTACTTTACACAATACCCCCCACAATGGAAACAAAAGGCAGGACCACCTCATACTGTAAGAAACCAAGGTGATTCAATTTATCTCCATTCAGTTCCTTGGACTTAGATGCTGACGAGACACAAACTGGTAACAGCAAAATCCAACCTAGAATTTTCCTGTTGAAGAGCAGAAGCCACTTTTCACTTATTTCCTCTGCCCCTAGGCTTTCAGAAATCCAGCTAGAGGAAAGTTACAGTTATGCATAAATAGAGTCTCCTACAATTATGACACATTTCTAGTTAAGGAAGTTACCTTCATAAAGGCTACCAAATGCTTTTTAAAAGTGTGAGTCACAGTAATTAACTAAATACAAACATTACTTCCTCACAAAGCTAAGAGAAGAACTTGAAAACGTCAACAAATTTAGTCAGTTTTTGCTTATTCACACAAGTGAGCAGAAAGAGGGACAGGAAGGGAGAATTTGGGTAAAGCAGAAAAGGTCAATGTAATTCAGGGAAAGCTCCATCTAGTGTTCATCTTTGAAAATGCATTTTAAGATGCAAAAAGTTATATTTAAAGGACTTCAGAGCACAGTAATGCAAGTCTGCATTCCAGACACTCAGCACATACACAGGCAGAACTGCCATGACTTGCTTAAAAGCTGTTCCAGAACCTCTTAACCAGCAGAGTCTTGCTGGGACAGCCATATGCTGTGGGAGGCTGGTGTGGCTTAGCAAAGAGTTAGGACATGACCATCAGCTATGCACGGGGCTGTACTTACGGCCACACTGAATTCATGTCATATCAAAATTATCTGCCTGTGTGTGTACAAACAAGTAAACAAGAAATATGCAGTGTCTCTTCTTCAATCTTAATTCATCCACCTTCCCAGGCCCTGGGAAGACTGCATGAAAACTGCCACTCCAGCAAACCAATACAAGCACTCTTAAGATGCATCAGCCTTCTCTAGATTTCAAGGTAACAGATGGTTTTACTGTAAGACACTGGGATAATCTGAAGAATGCTTGCCAATGCATGCCAGTTACACGCCCGTACTGAGCACTGTACAATTCTGTACATTTAATTGAATGGAGCCAAGAAGAATGCTGAAACAACTGTTGTGTACAGCCACTAATTTCTGCATATGATCCCCAACAGCATTTGTGGGTTTTAAATTTCTTTCAGAACTAGGTTAACTGGGGTAAGATTTTCTGCTCTCTAAGAACAAGATGAAGATAACCACTTGTTGCAGTGTTCCTGAAAGTCTGGTTAATATAGTTCTCTTGGACAGTTCCAGTAACACTGCAATTTCAAATGACAGAAGACTGAGATAAAAATCTGTGATATATTTGATAGGAAAGATGTGTGCTAATGTCTTTACAAACAATTCGATGGGTGAAGGTATGGGCGTTAACGTCTTTGAAACGGGTCTTAATGTCTCTACCCACTTCAAGCAGCAGGTTTGTTACAGAGCCCGGGGAGCTTGGCTCCTGAAACAGACAAGTGGGTCTGCACAAACCTGAACTTCTGAACTCTGGGGTAAAATGACACGTTCAGGGGGTATATGTGGTAGGCGGCTTGGGAAGGCTGCACCTTCCTGGTACCTCAGCCAATGGGGAAAGGAAGAGGGCAACATGCGCCCGCGAGTTTAGGGTAAAAGGAGGCTGCACCCTCCAAAACCTCGAGAGAGAAAAGCTCGTGGCCGTGTGCCCCAGTGGACTCTCTCCCTTTATTCGAATAAAGTTGCAGGACTCCTCTGTCTCCTTTATGGACACCGGCTTTTCAGAGCGTGATTTTCCATACAGCCTGAAGTCAGTCTTGCAGTACTGAGGACTGAGGGGGACCGAGTCTGTCCTGGGGATAACGTGGACTACTGCTGATAATCTGCTGTTTCCTGGGAACAACGAACCATTTGCAAAGTCAAACCAAAGAAGGCTATGTCCTCCAAAATCTCCAGAGAAACCTCATGGGCATATGCCCCAGTGGATTCTCTCCCTTTATTCGAATAAAGTTGCAGGACTCCTCTGTCTCTTTTATGGACACCGGCTTTTCAGAGCGTGATTTTCCACACATGTTTACTAGCTGTATTTTAAAACATTAACCCTTGAAAATTTTAACCTTCAGAAAAGAAACTGAAATAGAAAGGTTTCTGCAGGTAATCAAGCAGCAGTCTGAACACTCAGAGGTACTTAACCTACAGCTATTTGCACCTTGTCATGACAATCCATTCAGTTATCCATTCAATTATTTGAAACGGCCGATTCTTGGACAAAAATACCCCAAACCAACCAGTGCAAGAAAAGGATGCAGGTATTGGGTGAAGGAGCCTTAACAGACAAAGATCTAGCAAGGAGCAACATGCCTAGGGTGTCATGCCAGAGTGAACAGTGACACTCACCTGCACTAGGAAAACATGGTCCACCAACCAGAAAGATTAGGAACACTTAAAATTGCTCTGAAAGACTGTACAGTAGCAGTAATTTAGTCATCCAATCTTTCAGAGAAGGTTTTGCTACATTACCAGTAGAAAACTCAAATTACGAGCACTGACAGCTTTTCCACAAGGTACTGATTTCCTCCCCACTCAAAACACCCAAATTCAAAACTCCACTATGATGCTTGGTGCCTTTAATCTGTTAAATACCTAACAGGTTGGCATGACATATCCAGTGGAAACAGTGTTAGCTGCTCACTTTGTCAGGCTGCAGCATTATGGCCCAGAGAGGGAACAAAGAGTTCTCTACCTTCTTGAAGCAAATCACTCAAATATAGACCCACTTTCTCACTCATTTAGAAGTGCTCTTACCCTTAAGCAAACACAGTTTACACCCTAAATTTTAAAATACTTGAGGTGTCTTCTACAGTTACACCATACTAGGGAGAGTCACAAATTTCATTTCTTCTGATTGGAATGAGGGTTTAGAGAGGACTAACACTTGAGATCAAAGAACCAGACAGACTGTGATTTGCACTTCCTACAGTGAACAGTAATGGATTCCACCTAGTGGAAGGGACTTTTTCCTCTAATCCCCTCAGCAGCAGAAGTACTTGGTAGGTTGACACTTACCCCTGCCAGTTCTTGTTGAATAGGAGCAACCTGGGCTTCAGAAGCAGGACTCAGGGTAGCACTGACTGAGGCCACAGCAGGAGCAGGGTACTCAGAGTCGCACTCACCAGCTGGTTCTGTGTGACCCAGACCATGGTAGGGGGGCTCAACCTCTCCCTGGGGGTCCTCGCCTGAATCCGACAAAGCTTTTTGCTCTGCAGGGGACTGTGAGCAGAAAAGACAACGTCCCTTCAATGCAAGGCTGCAACATGAGAGATTGGTCGTCCTAGTGAGAGGATCTGCTAATCCATTTTTAAATTTCACTGTTTTCACAGGATGGCAGAAGGAGCTGCATCTTGCTGAGACACCAGTTAAAGTGTAACAGAACCTGCTGACAGAATTAGCTTCCCCTCCCTGCAAAAAGCCTCAGCTGGAGCAAATGCACTCTTTTGAAAGTTACCGAAATCATCTGTGTCTCCAGCAAAGAGGATTTTGCCAGCTACAGGCTTCTTGGGGTTTAACCTCTCCCCTCTCTCAAGGACTAAAGGACAGCTAATAGCTTTTACCTGCAGATTCAGACATGTAAATTAGGCAATTACTGTAAATAAGTGTCCTTCACTGCCTCTTCAGCCCACGTTTGAGGGAAGTGACGTTGGCTATAAAATTCTCACAAAAATTAATTATTTTAACATTCACACAAGACACAGGATCCTTTCATATTCACATGACAATGAATTACCTGAAAAGCAACACCAATGCTTTTTTTCATAAATTAACAAGTTTCAATCTATTTCAAGGAGGGAGGTGACAGGATAACTAGCGCACCCTAATGGGATTTGGTATTTGCTGAACTTCTGCCACTGACTTTTCACTCCTTCACATCATTTAAACCTGCACATCCCTGCTTGTACAACAAAAACGAAGTATTATAATATTCTGCACATGTCTGAAGAACAAAAAAGTTTAAAAGGCTTTGAGCACAAACAACTGTATTGTGATTAAGGACTATGTTATAGTCCATGGATAACATGCAGGCCAAGAATGTGCTCCCACTTGCAATCTGTGGGCTGAGCTTCCCTGCATCTTATGCTGAAAGCATCTGAAGAATCAAGCAGTAAGGAAAAGACAGCACCCAAAAGCACACAACCTTGGCTTGCTCCCAGAAAACACTCGGTAGAACAAAGAGGGATTAAAAACACTCATCATTTCCCAGGTCCATGCAAGAAAGTAAGCAAAAGCCTCAAAAATAAACAGTAGCACTTAACATCTTAAGAGCCCCAAGTTCTTCATGTAACACTTGTCCTGTCCTCATAACAGAAGCAATTATTAAAAGCCAGCAATACACGAAATTTTATCATGCAAAAAATTACTATAATTAAGGCTCAAAATAGTCAAAATGTATTTACTGGGGATAATACTACGGATGTCAGGTAAAAGTTCAGGGTTTCTGCACTGTCAAAGTTATCTGGTTTTAATATTTAGTCGTTAGTAACAGACCCAAACACTAACTTAAAACCCCACAGAATGAGAAGAGCTAAAGAAACATTTTGTCACCAAACATTTAATAAAATCTAGCAGTCTAGCAACCTATCCTTACCTTTTTGTCTGGAGAGAACAGAGGGAAAAGGCTACTTGGAGCTGGCCATAGCACTTACAATATATGTAAAGAAAAAAAGCCTTACCAGAAATTTACACTGACTTCTAGGTGTAGTTCAGAAAATTGCTAATAATGAAGAGGAGGCAAGAACATTCAATACACACTTGTGCTAAACACTTACAAGTGGAAATCACAAAATATTTTGCAAGTAATTTATATCAACACAGTTTAGAACATCTTAAAGTAGGCTAAGTAAACATCCAACAGATTTTAATAATTCTTGTAATACTTGAAATACTTGGTGTCAAGCATTTCAAAAAGTAGAAATAAGCATAAATCTGATTTGTGCCCTACACAAAACAGGAATATCTGCTTCAAGACCCAAAAAGAAACAAATTTTAAAAATTATTGCAAATCCCCACTTCTATGAAGACAAATCTGAATCCAAGATAAGAATTTCATGGCTAATATATAAATACATTAAAAAATATAAAATTCTATTATAAAAAAATACATTAATCAAAAACTACTGCAAGTTTCAGAATTGTGAATAGTATGTGGTGTAAGTCATGGAAGACAAGACCTACAAAGGACTCAAGGATTTATCAAACCAGAACTGCTCCAGGCAGAAGTTTGTACAGCTGTTCTCAAAAAAAGCATATCCAAAGGAAACTGTGAACTCTTAAAATTAATTTTAATCCTTAGTCATGCATACTATTGAAAGTGTTTCCTGGTCTCTTAGCTTCATAAATTCTGATCTAAGCTCTTTTTGGAAGTTCTTTGGAGCTGGTGAACAGTTCACTCTCTTCCTTTTTGCTGGAATGTTTTGTCTGAGAGATGTGTCCATCCTTAAGCCTCCTCTTCTCTACAGAAAACATTCCTTATAAAATACAGTTCTAGGGAGAACTTGACAGAAACCTGTACCTGTCTCTTAAACAGTATGGCAAAGATCAAGGGAGAGATTAATAATGTCAGGAAGCCACCTATACAAATTCACCTTGCTCAGCCAGATCAAACAACATCATTTTATTAAAACTAAAAATAACACACCCAGATTAAATACATCTAAGTCTATTTGGAGATTTGGCTTATTCTGCATTGCAGAAAATAAGGAGAGACAATACTTAAAAGCTAAGACTCACGTGATACTACAATCACCAAATATAGGCAAGGAAATAATATTCTTTTTCAACAGACTGGCACAAGCACTCTTGGACCAGCTTTTCCTCACAATTCTAAGCTGAGCTATTTGCAACTCCTTTCCTCATTTTCCTCACCCTAGCATCCCTATCCAATGGCCTAAAATGACTACTCTCAGTATATCTTTTCACATTTTTTACCTGCTTAGAACCAAGGACAACTCTTGCTTGTATGCCTAACAGCCTTTGACTTTATCAGCCTCTCTATATTCCTCCAAGCCTTGTCTTGCACAACTGTCTCTCCAAATACCTTCATGACTGTTCTTTTAAATACAGCAGTATATTCACATTTATGAACTCTTAAGCATAAATTTTAACTCCTTAAGTATACTATGGACTTACAACTCAGTTCAACTGGGTATCCTAACAAAGCCGCTTGGCAGCCATGCTAACAATGCTGAGCCAGACTGGGAAAGGGAATGGTTTGCCTCTCCATACACAAATTACTTCATTCACAGTTCTCTCTCTGCCACCATCCTAAATCTGTAAGTCATGGCCACAGCATGAAGAAACTTTTCTAGTCATCTGCCTTCCCAAACCACCAAAACCCAAGCATTTTCAAATAACACTGCATCAAAGCAGGACTTCAACGAACTCCTACTTTACCTATCATCTAAAAAAAAAAAAAATTTAACTCATGATTTTGCTCTCCAGGCTACCTAGGAATGCCACCTCCTGATCACCTATATCACTTTTACAACTCCATACTTATTTTTAAAACTCCATAGTTAAGACCATGATGACAGCTACAACAATTTAACAACATAACCCCTTATTCACTCCAGAACCTCTGCATTTAGGACCCAGTTACCCCTTAAACTCTTTGTACCACTTCCGTATGGAACATGACCCAAGTATCACATAACTTACCTTCTTTCAGAGTCATTCTTAAAGGATCACCACTATCAATGCACATATGGAAAGCAGTACACTGATCAAAACTAGTTATACAACAAACTAGAAATAAAGTGTTCTTTTCTATATTCTACCAATACTCCAACCCGGGCTGGTGGAGGGAAGAAGGCAAGGCGCAAGCTACATCATAAACAATGGCATTTTCAAGTGCAAAATTTTTTTAAATCCGAGTGGAGCATCTACCTTTTCCTATACCTGTGACTAGGGAGGTCATAATGATCCTTCATGATGACAATCAGTAGCAACCAGATTATCACAGTTCACACGTGCAGAACAAATGACACTACCTTAAAAACATTTTCTGGACAATGTGTTTCTTTACACTGCTACTGATTAAATTTGTTTGAGCTAATATACCTGCTTAAAAATGCATCAACCCAAAAATGACAATACTTGCACCTGCATGTTAAAAGTTTACGTCAAAAAATTACAAGTAACCTATGGCCAGAAACTTGTCATGAAATGGTTTTATGGCAGAAGCTAAATTCAGTTTCAGAGCAGAAACATAAGTCAAACAAGTGTCTAATATCAAGCACATATATAAGTTGTATCCACCAATTTAAATATTTAATTCAGAAAGTGCAATGAAAATCACAGCTTAGCTCATAAATAAGTTATTTGGATAGATAATGGAGTAACAGAAATACTCTATGCCTAACATAGCAAGGTTCAGACTTTGTACTGCTTTCAGATCTCAACAGTTTGAGTCTTAAGCTGATGCAGTTTTCCAACTAGTGTCAGCACTAGAAACTCTGATTGTCAGAAACATCAATAGCAGCACTTCAGATATTTGCAAGACTATATTTCACACACTGTAAAAATAGTTCTCAAAGAGTTAAGGAGATGTGAAAATCATGAAAATGCAGACTCACTCAATTTAGTAACTGCCAACTTGACATCCACCATTAATTGACATCTAAATTGAAAACAAGGACCGACTAATCCTGTCTTTAACTGCAAAAGAAAACAACTCAAGCCTCTTTACTGGAAGCAAAATTAAGAGGCAGCATTATGAACACCATGCACTTTTTGTCCCCTCTAAATAAACATGTCAAACTGCAAGTTCTGATGTTTTACTCAAGTGTATACATCCTTAGCTGGAAGATGCAGTTAAAAAATTAATTTCCAGACTAGTACGAACTTTGTCCTAGAACATGCTGACTATTTTCCAATTTCTAGTGGAGAAAAAGATCATAGAACCATAGAATTGTTCAGGTTGGAAAACTCCTCCAAGATCAGAGTCCAGCCATCCCCCCCAGCACTGCCAAGTCCACCACTAACCCATGTCCCCAAGTGCCATATCCACCCAGCTTTTAAATCCCTGCAGGAATGGGGACTCCACCACTGTCCTGGGCAGCTGTGCCAGGGCTGGACAGCCCTTCTGGTGAAGAAATTCCCAATATCCAACCTAAACCACCCCAGCGCAACTTGAGGTCATTTCCTCTCATCCTGTCCCTTGTTCCCTGGTAGCAGAGCCTGACCCCCACCTGGCTGTACCCTCCTGTCAGGGAGTTGTAGAGAGCAAGAAGGTCCCCCCTGAGCCTCCTTTTCTCCAGGCTGAGCCCTCCAGATCCCTCAGCTGTTCCTCATCAGATTTGTGCTCCAGACCCTTCCCCAGCTCCATTCCTTTCTCTGGACGTGCCCCAGCCCTTCAATGACTTTCTTGTCATGAGGGGCCTAAAATTGAACCCAGGATTTGAAATGCCTCACCAGTGCCCAGCACAGGGGGACGGTCACTGCCCTGGTCCTGCTGGCCACACTGTGGCTGGTACAGGCCAGGTGCCAGTGGCCTTTCTGGCCACTTGGGCTCATGTTCAACTGCTGTTGATCAGCACCACCAGGTCCTCCTCCACCAGGCAGCTTTCCCAGCCACTCTGCCCCAAGCCTCAAGTGTTTCCTGGTGTTGGTATGACCCACATGTCTGACACCTTCCAAGCACAAACTTACATCAAGATTTCTGGTAAAAGAATGTTGTTTAACTTAATAGTAGACACTGTTAGTTCCAGGAAAGTCAGTAAGACCACTGAATTGTATCAACCCAGCTGTAATACTGAGAGGATCTGTAGATGCTGCAATGAAATAATTCTGCTCAGGATGTCCAGGTTAATGTAGAAAAACACTAGGCAAACATATAAACAACCATCACAGACAGTTAACTGAATACACAATGCAATGCTTTTTCTCCCCCTCAGCTTACTGTCAGACTGCTGTGTCAGCACACAAAAGCCTCCACTAACACTTTTGCTTACAGAAAAAAGTGACTTGGCTAGACATTTTGCTAAATAAAAATTGTAATTTACATTGAGAAATTACATATTCAAGTAGTGTGTTGTTTGACAAATATTTTGAAGTTACTTTTGCATCTTCTTCAAAACACTGCTCTAGGAAAAACTCCTCTGTTTACAGGATTTCCTTGTTAACTTTATTAAGGATAGTCTTTTGTGGTAGGCAATGCACCTAACCAGGTACTTTTTACAGAAACAGTAACAGAGTTAACTCTTATTGGGAATATTTAGCTATTAAGTTTTTCTGAAAATACAGTAAAAGATCTCAACTAGCATGTAACCTGAGGCACTTTTCCTTAACTAAGTTTATTCAAGCCAGCCTGAATGCTAGGTTCTGATGTATACAGCATAGATTAAGTGGCTGTTACTTTTTGCTCACAGCATCGTGTTGTGACTATACTGCTATTGTATCTATACTACAAAAAACAACTACTGGCATGAGCAACAAGCTCTTTATGTAATCAAACTGCAAGAAGCACAGCACTGATGCTTCTGCAAGTCCTTCTCTGCAGTGTCAAATACACCACAATAAAAACTACTGAAATTACTAATCACTCCCCCTTCCCCTTTAAAAAAATCCTACAGCTCCATGCAATACACAGTTTAGCATATGCGTCTGTTACTACTTTGAAAATTGCCAAGTAACTGATAGATGCAACTACCAGACTCTCTGATCTGTTTCAAGGAACAAGCCCTATTCCCCAGCCAAGCCAGACTTGAATAAATTCCATGCCCAAAGCAACACTGGCTAGCCCCCTTGACACCACCACTTGGCATTTAGATCAATTTATAACTTATCTCTAACTCCTGTGCCTTCAAGTTGCTCGGGAACCCACAGACCTTCCACCCAACAAAGCCAGACTTTCTGCCTGTGCCCAGGCAGAGGCTGTCCTAAATACAGCTACCTGTTCAGCACAACCTCAGCATCCTCAGAGGCAGTTGGGAAGACTAAATCACAGATCTCCCTTCCTGGATCCTCTCTATCAGCCCCAAAATACATTATGCCTTTAATTAATATATTTTAAAAAATATTTTGTTGAGACCTATCAGAGTGCAACAGATCTGTCTTACAGCTCGATGCATGAGCTTGCACAGCCTGATGCTGAAGGCATGGAGTGTGCAGGCTGCTGGAGGGGTGCAGAAACAAAGGTACAACATGAAGGAACTTGGGAGCACAAGAACTGCTATCTTGGCATGTAAGGACCAGGCAGCAAAAAAAGGACACAGGACCATGTCACTCTGCCTGGATCACTACTGCCAGGCTAAAGGACACCTGGGGAGAACACTCACCATGCTGCCACTCAGAAGGGACTTCAGAACAGTCTAAGCAACAGTGGGTGATTGGGAGATGTTTCCTAAAAGGAAACATGATCAAAACTGGTAGTGCAAACACTACCACTCCCTTCATTCCAAGGTATATGTAAACAGTCTCTGTAAAAAATGTAATTAAAATAATGTCTTGAAATTACTTACTCTCTGGCAGATTTAATTTGATTAGCTAATATGCAGAGGACAGCAGACTTAAATCCTTTCCAAGCTGAGAAAAGATTTCAAGATCCTGCTAAGGAATATGCCTACTGAACCTGTGAGCAAGCTTGAATCTGGTACTTGTTCCAAACCAGAGAAAAGCTATCAACTGAAAAGTGGTTCAGTATTTCAACTCAAACATTTCTGACCCCACAGATAACAAAACAATCCAGTGATCCAACAGAAAGTGTATCATACACTTCTCTTGGTTCCCACCATCTTCAACAGAAACAAGAGTAACCTTGATTTTTTTTTTCCCCCTCATAAGTCTTAACAGATTTTACTTTTAACCAGAGAGAATTAAATACCATACTGTATTGAGATGAGGGAACAGAATTACTATTTCCCAAGGCAACTAGACACTTCACAGATTACTAACCAAAGATATGAGAGCTATTTAAATACACTGAGGTGAAAGCAATAATCTAGACCAGTTTTCTTTGGTTTGTCTTAACCCTATTATCAGAAAAAGAAATTTTGTAGCTTTGTCATGCAACTCAAGTGTCAGCACTCCTCTGCCACATGTTCAAGATATGCCTTCACAATACTTTTTCTCTCAGATTGGTCCATCTTCTTTCTGAAACAGTACCTGTATAGTGAAACCGTAATAGATCTTCCCACTTTTAGCCCTTCAGTACCTGCTTGCTCTACGCCCATCAATGATGTTAATACTCTATTAGCCATCTTCAAGGCAATATAGACAAAGAGCTGATCACCATGGAAGGAAGGAGTCAGGGCCAAGAACAAAACAAAACAAAAAAGTATCAGTATCTCCTTACCTTCTGTGCTTTATCCTTCTGAAATACAAAGACAGGCGGAGCAATAGCAGGTTTTTCTGTAAAAAGAGAAATCATTGGGATTTCTTCCAACCACATTCATATTGACTATTATGAAAATGGTATCTTCGATGACGCTTTTACCAACAATGAATCCCTAAGCCAGTTAAGTCTCAGTTACACGTATTGTTTCTACCAGTTCCTGGTAACACATATATAAGGACTTGATCATCAAAAGTAAAAAGGAGTGTTTTAAGATGAATAACACAACTAATATCTGAAAGCTATTTGTGTTTCCCCTCCAGATCACTTCCAAGCTAGTACTTGTACCATAACTTTGGTACATCAGACAGAAAAGACCCTTTGCTGCAGCAGGTCAGTAGCTGAACAGATGCTTTTCCTTCCCCATTGTCACGCATTAATGAAAAGGGCGTTTGCTGTACATCCCCACATACCCCTTTCTTAAAGGTCACCTAACGCTGACATTTGATTACACTTGTATCTCATTATCATTGAAAACTTTAGAAAGGTTCTAAATCAGTATTTGCAGGTCTAAAATTCAAACTGCGTATTTCATACATATTACAGAGTAACCAGTCTTTTCTGCATAATTTAAGAGCACATGTGCTTTCATCTTAGAGCTCTGAATCAATTATTAGCAGGATGCTATTTTCTAAATAAGCACATCAGCATCTAGTCTTCAAGAACAGAGTTACTGTCTAGAATGAGTGTATATTTCCATTGTCCTTTGAGATTTCACAACTACCTCAGTGTCCTGAATAACAAAAGTAAACACACACAGAGGGAGTGTGTGTGATAAAGCAGAGGTGACAGCTCAACAAACTGATGCATCTTGTGTGTGAGTTACATTTGAAGAGAAGCTGCACGTGCACTATGCAGTCAGCAGCCCTCCAGTATGTTTTTAGGGCTAAAGACAATTACGATATTTCAGTCTGGAAAACGGGATTTAGGGAGAGCTATATTTGCAAAGAAATTAGCCAAAAAGTTCCACCTTTGCAATTATCCAGTCTTATAAACAAGTCTAGACATTTGAGAAAGTGAAAAATTTTAAAGCTTTCAGAACTTGAAAGGCTATCATTAAAAAAAAAAATAAAGCCACCAAGAAGAATTACCGTGCACCTAAAAAAAGAACAGCATCACAAAATCCTCCATAAATCAGTAGCAGCATCAGTAAAGTACTTGGATCACCATATATGGAAAAAAGGATTAAATTGTTCATTTGGGAACTGCTAGTGTTAGATCAGTTTGGCTGAAAAAGTGAAACTTTAGTTGACATACACAAAATTACGAAAATTATTACAAGAACTGTGCAATTAATTGTGAGGGTGGAAGAGCCTCTTTCTACTTTTCTGCGGATCTAACTCAAAGGGATAACCCAGCAAAACCAAAAAATACTGCAAGACTGATCTTGCAAGACTGGCATAACCTGTTCTACAAAAGGTAAAATTAATCAAGAAATTAAGCTACTTACGACATCATTTTGCCTCCTCTTTTTTCTCCTTTTATTTTTTGAAGTTCATCTATCCATCAAATACTGCTGAATCTTAAAAATGCTTATTCATTAGAGCAATGCAGACAATCCATTTCAAAAGTGAAAACAATACAGACCCTTAAATGTGATACCCGTCCCGAAAACGTTTGAATTGTGAGTGTGTTGAAACAAGCCAGGGATCCCCTTTCATTCCCTTGGCCTCAGTATAACCCGCCTGTGGGAGGCTGCACTTAGGCAATGGCCAAGCTTTTAATCCTTGACTTCAAAGTGATGGTTATTTCTTAATACCATGTGGTATACTTTAATGCTCATTAGTACTACTGCTACAGCAGCAAGTAGCATGCCCTCTGCCAAACCAGTCAATACAGAGATCTACCAGAATGTGGGACTTGTGTCATGCACACTCTACAAGAGACTCCTGCACCAAATTCCACAAATACCAAGGAGGACCGAACAAAAAAACTACTTGTCTGTCTAGTGCATAACAAAGGATTGAAGTATTGAGAGAGAAGAAAGTAAACAAAGAAAAACAGATCCAACAACAATGCAGAGTGCGAAGAAAGCATGGGACAGCCGGTGAAAGATGGAATGGGTAGCCAGAGAAATTGATGCAAAGTAACACAACGAAACAGGAGATGGAGTCCAGTGATTGAAAACTAAGCACTCAGGAAAAAAGAAGACAGATGCCAGGAACAGCAGAAAGCTCCCAAGAAAAAAAGAGTTAGATGAAAGAACAAAGAACAAAAGCGAGTGAAAAAAACCCAACTATTTGAGATTGTGTCCAGCTATGATAAATGAGAATGGCAAAAGGATCTAATAAAGCAAATTATGGCCAGGCCTGTTAGTCAACCTGAAAAAGGGAACACTTGTGCAACATTTGATAGTCTTTGTCCACCGAAGGAACACAGTCCTCCAGTATTCAAGGTCCAAGAATCTCACTACTCCTCTTGTTGACTGTTAGACAAACTGACATGGTCAGGAATGACAGGGAGACAACAGACACTCACAGCTACCAGCTGTGCCAGCGCTTACTGCGGAAGGGAATACTTGTTCATTGTGTCCTTTCTGAAGTCTGCAACAAGACCACAGTGCTGGAAACATCTCCCTAATTCTAGCCCAAGGCAAGAAGGGATCACTGGACTGCCTAATCTGACCGCCTTCATTAAATACTGCATATTTTCCTAAGCCTTATTTAAATTTTGGGTTAACGTTTTCACTGAAGATGTCAAAAGCCAAGTACTACTGCCCTCAATCATCCATTTATGCACTTGATAAAATATTCTAGTGTCATATTTCCCATTCAAGTCCAGCTTTTGGTTCCTATTTCTAGTGATGTTTTTAAATAAATTTATGTAGAGCTCTCTAACACTTTATGTTTTTCATACACTTACACATACCATGTTTCCTTATCAAATGAAGAACCCCCATATCAGGTTTTATTTTTGCAGATCAGAAATGCAGATGTTAGGTAGTTCTTAAGTTTTTCCAGTCAAGTGCTGGTCCAAAACAAGAATTCCACTGTTACTTGTACTAGCCAACGTCCGGGCCACACAGTCATGTTCTCAAGCATGCTTTTGTTACACTAGGGTGTCTGAAGGATAACCTATGGTAAAATGGATCTGCCAGGTCCACAAAACTGTTAGCAACTTAAAAAGAAAATAAAGCATGATATATGAAGGAAAACTCCTCAACCCTCAAACTTCAGGTAGAATGCATGTAAGAGAACATGAGATCTCCTTCACCAAGAGATGAGCAGTCAGAGCACATAGTTCTTAAAAACTGAGGAATAGACTTGTTTTTTCTTCAGAGAAGCACACAAAAACATGGCAAAACAAAGATCTGGAGGAAAAAAAAAAGTCAATTCTCTAAACTAGTCAGTCTTGATGAAGGTGTTCAGATAAAGCCCAGGCATGTAAGAAGGAAAGCAAAACTCCAGTAATTAACATCAGAGGCAGTATCTCTCCAGTCTCAAGATCTGGAACTCGTACAAACCTGAATGGTTTAAGGCTATCAAATCAAATTGAATCCACAACTGAAAACCAACTGAATCCACAGAACTCCTTCCTGCAGTTTATTCATGTTACAGATATTTCAATCTGCATGAATAACTACAAAAACCTCAAGAGCTGGCTTTCACAGGCTAAATTTCTGTAACATAGTTTACCGTCAAGTCATTAACTATCATAAATCCCTATGTGCTGTCAGAAAAACATGTACTAATAAACCTGCTGAGCTTCCTTCACAAGCTGTGCAAATCAGAATGCAGAAACAGAAAATACTACCTCAATACCTCATGCAGAGATATCATCTTCAAGTCATATATACTATTTAATACAAGATTTTTAACGTAGATACATGACTACTAGTAGCTGTAGCAAACTCTCCCATGTCAACCACCTTTCTCACAGCTAGACAAAACATCCATTCACGCGAACGCAACCATGGCAGCTGGTGCACCTCTAGCAGCCACAAGGTGTCAGACCTTTATTGCACAATGAAATGACTCAATATTGAAAAAAATCCAAGGGGTCAAGGGCAATGAGAAAAGCTTCTGTAGGTACATAGGTGATAAGAGAAAGGCTGGGGAAAACATGAGCCCTCTCCAGCACGAAATAGGAGACCTGGTTACCACAGATATGGAGAAGGCTGAGGTACTTAATTTTTGACTCCATCTTCACCAAGAAGTGCTCCAAACACTCCAACCAAGTTATAAAAGGCAAAAGCAGCAGGGACTGGCACCACATAGGACCACCTGCTACAGGAAAAGAGGCTTGAGACCATCTAAGGAAGCTGAAGCTGCACAAGTCCATGGGAACTGATGAAATGCATCCATGAATCCTAAGGGAAGTGTCAGAGGAAGTGGCTAAGCCACTCTCCATTCACTGAGAAGTTGTGGCCATCTGAGGAAGTTCCCAGTGACTGGAAAAGGGGAAACATAACCCCCATTTACAAAAAGGGAGAAAAGGCAGACTTGGGGCACTACAGGCTAGCCAGCCTCACCTCTGTATCTGGCAAGATCATGGAGCAGACCCTCCTGGACACAGTGCTAAAGCACATGGAAAATAAGGTGGTGATTGGTGAGAGCCAACATGGTTTCACTTACAGCAAACCACACCTGACAAATTTGGTGGAGTTCTATAATTGTGTTACAGTGTTGGTGGACAAGGGAAGAGCAACTGACAGTCTACCTGGACTTGTGCAAAACATTTGACACTGTCCCACAGGAGATCCTTGTCTCTAAATTGGATGGATGGACCACTCCCTGGATAAGGAATAGGCTGGTGGCTGCACTCAGAGTTGCAGTCAATAGCTCAGTGTCCAAGTGGAGACCAAGTTCGGGACCAGCACTGTGTCGGGTTTGCTGATGTGGCGCTAGGAGCCACAGTAATGACATATGGACAGGAGAGATGTCAGAAGGGTAAGAAGTAGTAGAAGAAGTAGAAGAAGCAGCAGAAGAAGAGACTTTATTTTTACTTTACAGTATTTATACATTTCTTGTAACTACAGATGATTGGAAGGTACGGTTGACACCTTCTCCATCACATTGGATGGACCAAGAGTCCATCAACTTTATCTATCATGAAAATGGAATGTACAACACAAGAAAGCAGTTACAAAACAACAGGTGCTATTTATACAAAGTGTGAGAATCTCTGATTCTCTGACTCCAAGATATGTAAACAATTAGAAGGCTGAGAGAACAGTACAACACAGCACTGTTTAATACCTTTGTTGTTGACATGAACAGTGGGTTTGAGGGCACCCACAGCAAGTCTGCCAATGACACCAAGCTGTGTGGTGTGCCTGATGTGCTGGAGGGAAAGGAAGGGATGCCATCCGGACAGCCTGGAGAGGTGGGACTGTACAAACCTCATGAACTTGTACAAAGCCAAGTGCAACTCCCTCACATGCGTCAGGGCAATCCTAAGCACAAACACAGGCTGAGGAGAGGATGGATTGAGAAAAGGCCTGGGGAGAAGGACTTGTGGGTGCAGGTGGATAAGAAGCTCAATA
>WEIT01018851.1:41420-91114 GCA_013389985.1 Dryoscopus gambensis | reverse complement strand
CCCCCCCCCCCATTCCTGCCTATACTTAAGCTGCTGTGCACCCTATTCTGTTGCCTTTTTTGTCCTGGACCCTTTGGAATGTAGACGTCTCAGCTGCACCCGAGGAAAACGCCTCCTTGATGGGGTGACTGACCAACGACCTTGGGACTTTAGCTCCCAGGAGCGCTCAAGAGCTGAAACTCCAAAGGAGCAGCGGCAGGACTGTAGGTCCCAGGCTGCTCCCCACTCACGCCGCGGTGGCTGCAGTGAGCTAGCCCTGGTCAAGAAGCGGTCACCACGACAGTGGAGCAGTACTGGTATATGGACTGAGGTGGTATATTCATTAAGGAGATGAATCTCCATCCTTGGAGAGTTCAAAATTTAGCTGGATCAAGTTCAACTGAATAACCTGATCTAAGTTTGAAGACAGCTTTGTTTCAAGCAGCAGACTAAAGTGTTGCCTTTCCCTGGGCTTAGAATTAAAAGCCAAACATGGTTAGAGGGAAAAAGGGTTTTACCTTGGTATTTATTGAAGGATCCTTAGATGCACCACATCCAGGCAGGATGCACCCCCAAATGCACATCGAAAATGCACACCCGAAAGTGTCCTCCCTGGAGGAAGATGCACCCCTGGAGAATGCACACACGATGATTGGCATATACAGTTATAGACCTTGCACATTAGCATATCTATCACAGATTCCCCAATGAGAGGCTCAAGGGAAGCCCCCATCCTGAGGAATGTTCCCCTGGATGGGGCCTATCTTGGTTTACAGAATGTGTTCTGGAGAGGACCTTGGTGTCAGAGCTTTCTGACCCCCTAACTGCAAGGCTTCCAAGATGTTTAGTCTCTTGGCTTAACAGAACTTTGAGTCTAAACCAGTTATCAGACTTTGGGGAATTACAAATATGTGGGCTAAAAGCACTAAGGATACATAAAAGCTGCATAAAAGTGTATATGGAAGGGTATATGAAAAAGCAAAAAATCATCATGGCATCAAAAGTACAAAATGTCTTGCCCTACCTATACCTTTCTACGACTTCGTGATATATTTGATTTCTTTCATTCTTAAAAGACTCTGAAATGAGCTGTGCAGGTAGAAGGAGAAGAGGATGTGGACAGTTATAACTGCAACTCTTTGTCCATCTAAATAGGGTCAATGTGCAAAAACACATAAGACCACATTTGCGGTGCTTGATCTTAGTGCATGCACATAGCCCCAGCCTCCAGAGACTAGCGGCTTATATTTACTGGAACATTCTTCCTTCTGAATATAACCAGTAGATGGGGAAGCAACCACTTAATTTTTCACCATTTCTTACTGAAAAATTGTACTTCCGTGGTTTTGGCTATGCTTATACAATTCACTGTGTTCTCGCCGCTCTGTTTACCATCTCTGAATGGGTACCTGCTTCAGTACCTTGTGTTGTAGCACCCAATCTTAGGATTTCAGCCTATCCACATTTAAAAGAAGGCTCTGCACAAGACCACAAAAGAAAGACCCTAAATCTGGAGGTGTATAGTTATAGAATCACAGACAGGTTTGAGTTAATAGGGACTTTAAAGCCCATCTCATTCCATCCCATGCCACAGGCAGGGAGAGCTTCCATTAGACCATGTTGCTCCAAGCCCCATCCCACCTGGACTTGAACACTTCCAGAGATGGGGCAGCCACAGATTCTCTGGGCAACCTGTGCCAGGGCCTCATCACCCTCGCATGGAAGAACTTCCTGCTAATAACTCAGCATTATCTAAAACTCTCCTCTTTTAGTTAAAAACTAAATCCTATCACTACCTGCCTGTGTAAAACATCACTCTACCTCTTCTTATAAGCTCCCTTTAAGCACTGAAAGGCTGCAGTTGAGGTCACCCCAGAGCCTTCTCTTCTGAGAAGGTTATGAGGCAGCCAGTTTATTTCAGCTTGAGCTGGTGCCTCCAAAGAGTGACCCTAAGAAGCGCAACCCCTAGGCCTTTATCTGCTCACAGTCTGTGCATCTGACCCCCACATGCTCTTCACATGCTCTCAGATGCCTCTTGGTACAATGGCAATTTATGATCTGTGGTCTTTGTCTTGGTTTAAAAGACAGATGTCTGCCAAGGAAGGCAGGAGCCTCCCTTGCAATAGAAAATGTAAGCCTCTTCCCTCTGAATTATTATAATTTTGAAATTAAAGGGCTCTGAGGCAATTATATGAGAAATAGGAATAACAGTTCTTTACTAATTTATATCTAAAACAAAGCAATAATACAGAAACACTGGTTTAACCTGACAGAGTCAGGGTACGACCTGACACCCTGCCAGGCAGGCTGGTAGTAGCAGTCCAATCAGGTGGTGGCTGCAGTTCTCTTTGAAGTAGTTCTGTTGAAGCAGTGATCCTGTAGAAAGGTCTGGTCCTCCTCGGAAAGTCTAGGGGTGGTTGTGTAGCTCTTGTCCTCTGGGAACCCAGTAGGTAAGAGCTGCTTGTGCTGTTCCAACCCCCAGATTATATCCACATGGGAATAGCTTGGTTCTTCCCCCTGGGCGGAGCATCTCACAAGGGGCTGATGTAATTCTGTGAGTCATACGGTGGGTCCTTGATTGCCCATTAAGCAGAGGTAGCTCCCAGAGGGAGTTATCAAGGATGAGTCATGGTAGGGGTAACAAGCACAGCCCCACCTGCTTTAACAGCTTGTGAAGATGATAACAGAATACATACATTTGGTTACATCTTATATTGTAACCTAGGACAGTCTTCTAAATTCTCATTGGATTCTTTCTGCATATCCATGTGCGCAGACCATTAACTGCTCTTCTCTTCCATCTTGGGGCAAACTTGGGGCCCTCCAGGGTCTCAGCCCTTATCTGAAGATCTGCAGTCTCCAGATCTCTGTCTCCTCCCCTACTCAGCCATTCATGTTCCTTCCAGTCAAGAAAACATGGTGGATAGAATGGTCTGGTATTGTTTCTTTTGGGGGGCTTTCTATGTAAATAATTTATTTTTCTTGTATCTTTTGTTAGTAATATTGTTGCTGTTAATGTTAGTTTTCTTATCTCATTGCTCTTTCCAGTAAATTGTTCTTAGGTCAACCCATGATCTTTGCCTTTTGAGCCTCCAGTTGGAGCGGGGTGGAGGGGAAGCAGTGCATGGTGTTAATGGGAGTATTAAACTGGAGAATACCATTCTTAAACCACAATACCACCAAACAATCCACTCTTCAAATCCATGTCTCCCCAATTTGGAGATAAGGATGTCACATGGGACCATGTCACAGGCTTGACAGAAGTCTAGGTAGATAAAATTGGTCATCTTCCCTTGTCAATCATTGCAGTAACTCCATCATAGAAGGCCACCAAAGTGGTCAGGCATGACTTACCCTTGGTGAAGCTGTGCTGGCTGTCTCGGGTCAACTCCTTGTCTTGCATGTGCCTTAACATTGCTTCCATGAAAATCTGCTCCAGTACTTTCTGTGTCAGGGATCAAAGACATGTCTAAGGCCTGCCATATTTTGTTCGCTGTTGTACACGCTGACAAGATTATGTAGAAGAAGACCTTATTGTTAGACACAATAATGTAGAAGACCTCATTGTTAGTTGGTAGCACTTTAACCTTCAGAAATGAAACTTATGTATCAGTCAGCTGGTGGGATTCAACCTGCGAAAGGGAAGTAATACACAATAAAGCCATTGTTGGCATGGAGGTGTTATCATGGGCCATTATGACCTCATCTCATGTGCTGGCCCTGTGTGAGATGATGTTGAAACTGGCCACTCCTGAGGAGGAGATACAAGGTGTGGCCCTGGGGTGGAGGGGAGAGGAAGAAAAGATGCATGCCATTTTCATCCAGGGGACGCCCTGAAGGTGCACTGCCTCCCTACCCCTCCTGCTCAGAAGCCGCGCTCCATCTTCTTCTCCTGCTCGGCAGCTTCTCTAGAATCCAGGGGTCGGTATGTGTTAATTGCTAATGCGACCAATAAAATTATTTTGCTTTGCAATTCTAAGTGAGTCTTGAGGTTTTTGTGCACGAGCATCCTCCCGAACCTGTAACACCTTCCCAGGCACAGAGGTGACAGTCACTGGTATGTAGTTCCACAGGCCAAGACAGAGTTAATGTTCTTGCAGTAGCCATGAGGGGGCAAAACCTGGAGCTGTGTGGGCATGCCCAGGTTGTTATTCTATACCATGGACATCACATCAGAGGAGGTGGGGTGGAAGTGAGAGATTCTCATTTCTGAGAAGGAAGGGGAAAAAAGGTGCTCGTGGCAGGCCCAGGGGCCATTTCCTTCACTGTCTCAGAACCATGCAGCACCTGTGAGGTTGGTTGGTTGGTTGGTCAGTCAGTCAGTGAGCACTTTTTTGAATGTAAATCACCCTCTTTTTGTATACTTATGTTATTAAAATTGTTGCTGTTCCTGTTGGTTTTCTTATCACTTTACTGTTTCCAGGAAATTGCTCTTAACTCTGACTTTTGTTTCTCTTACGGGAGGGGATAGAAAGAGGGAAGCAGCTGAGTAAGGCTGAATTTCCAGCTGGGCTTAAAAGCATGACACCTGTTTAAAAACAGGATTGATGTTTTCCTTTTTCCAATCACTGGGACTTTGCCTGACCACCATGGTTTTTCAAATAGGATGGAGAGTGGCTTGGCAACTATATCAACCTTCAGGACCCTGGGATGCATCTAATCAGGCTCCATGGATTTGTGCCTATTCAGTTCCATTAGGTGGTCTCGGACCTGCTCTTTGCTGACAGTGGGAGGGACACTGTCCTGCAACCTTCACATGGAGGTTCAGCAACTTGGGAGAGGCAGGAAGTCTGATGGCCAGTGGAGTCTGAGGCAAGGTTGTGCATGGGTTCAGGTCTGTGCAGGTTGTACAGCAGGAGAATGACTTACAGGGAAATGATTAAACAGACAGGTTTGCTGATACACCTGCAAACAATCGGTACCTTGGGTATCTTCAATCTTTACCTTCGTTATGTTTTTGAAGATCCTTTAGCAGCCTGGAACATAACAAAAGCAGTTGAGGCCTGTCTTACCTTCAATCTACTATTTGAAAAATACCGTCAACAACAATTTGGGAAATTGGAATTACAGACTGTGGACATTTAAAACTGTGGTGCATATTAAGGAGGAAATAAAAGTTTTAGGGTTGGTTCTGATGCCTTAGATTTTAATTTTTATGCTTTTCAAATTCTGTATCGCCTAGTGTGTAACTCTGAAGTTTCTTGTAGCTTGTTAGCTGCTTTCTTAGGTCAGATAGACACAACAAAGCTTCTCTGAGCTTGCTCTTCAAGGACACTCAGACTGTCCTAGGCCTAAAGATGTAAACTAGGGCCTCCAGAGAGGTGGAGAAATGGAAGAAAGCTAAAGTTTTCATGGGTGAATTTATGCTGATATGGAAGTGGACCAAACCTATAAAAGTGTGAAGAACTCGTGACCTGTCATCCATCTTGGGGTCTATTTTGGAAGTAGCCTCTGGCTCCGCAGAGGTGTACCTTGCAAGGCCTTTCAAATAAATACCTACCTTGATTTCCTTAATCTTGTCTAGTCTCTGTTTCTAGGTAGCTGGAGAAGGCATCAGTTCTCATGTGCCTCATAATCAGTGTCTGTCCCAAAGGCTGTTGCTAGTTGGGGTTATCCAGCCTGACTTTTGCCACAACAAAAGTGATTTGTGATTAGGCAGTTAGAATATTTTCTTGGGAAAACACTGAGTATTGAATTCCATCTTTTATTCTAAATGGCACTTTCCTAGACTTGAGATGTCAGAGAAACATCTGAAGCAAGCAGAGCATGAGGCACACAGACAAAGGCATCTGGCTAAGCATGGGGATCTGCATATTGAGCTATGGCTCTGTGTCAGGAACCGTGTTTGATCCTCTGGCCATGCTGAGCAGGGCACTACACCTTTGTCAACCAGGGCACTAGACCTATGTTAGCCATGAACTAGAGCAGCCCTGACCCCTCTCAGGTCCGTCCCTGAGCAGCTGCAATTCAGCATAGGCTTCCCATATGGTTCTAATTTTCCAGTATGGATTCAAACACACTTGTCCCCGGTTAACACCATGGTGAGCTTAGCCTCTTGGGGGCATTAGGCATGGACACAGGAACTTTCTACTCAGCCAGAGTGGACAGGCTAGGCACATGCTCTCACACCAGGGAGCATGAAGGGTTGGAATGCTGGAAATGCTGAGGTCAGGGTGTGGGGGAAGATCCCAAGGTACCAAGATGGCAGCATGCCCACCCTCATTTTTCAAATCAGTATTCTTTATGGCCACTGGAGAAGGCAAGTGCAGACAGCCCAAATAACTTTTCAGAAGTCTACCTTGACACTGCTCCTGCCACCACTTACACCAGCACATCTTACCTTCAGGAGGCTTATAGGAGGCACTGTCCAAGAGATGTCATGCTGGAGATGCAATGGGGGAATATCAGTGTATCAGAACTGTACAGGAAAGGAATGTCGTCTGTAATGAAATTCCTGCAGTGACACAGACAAGCAACAACACCAACCTCACTGACAAGTTGGGACCAGCTCCAGCTCCCTGCCCCTAAAACTTTACTCTGAGGCCAAGCAAAGGCATAGCAGCAACATGCCACCTGGAATAATGCAGGCACCTTGCACCACCCAGGGTACATGGCACTAAATATTCCTGGCCAGTTTATACCCTGTGCTCCTGTACTGGGCAGTGAAAACTTAAGAAACCAGCAACATTTGCCATCTCTGCCAGAAAACAGCACATTACAGGGAGCTGAACTGGACAATCCTCTGCACCTTGGCCTTGAAGAGGGGTCTGCCACTGTAAGCGGATGGGTCATTGTAGAGAATCCCCTCAGCACCAAAGAGACCCTTAGCTCCACTGAAGCTTCCAAAAGTCTCTAAAAGATGGAATAAGCTTCCCTAGGGGAGGAGCTGCAGGGTTAGACAGCACAGCTTTCGGCATTCGTCTGGGACTAAGAGCGGGGGGTGTTTGTAACCACAAAGACTGATTTTCCAGCAAAAGTACCCTCATCTCTGCAGTTCAGTAGATATCACAAACACCCAGATTATTGCATGCTTTGCATATTAGTGCACATAGCAGCAGCACTCCTTGCTCCCACTGCCACACATGGACAAGGATGTTACTTCCCATGCTGGACATGAATGATTGTCTGTTTCCTTCTGCATCATGTTTGCTAGGTGCCATTTCAGATTAAAGGAAGATGAGTCACCCTTTTCGCAAGCTAAGTGCTCACGTGCAAACTAGAAATGAGAAGGTGCTAGGGTGGACAACAGAAGTTTTCAGATGTGAGATTTGTGCAGAGGAGGCAACTGTCTCTGTACAACAGAAAGTTTCCTGAAGTATGAAAACATGAATTTTGATGTAAACAAAACCCAAAGGGAACACATTTTGCTGCTCCTTTTTAATAAAAAAAGCTTTCATGACTTTTAAAGCTTTATGTAAACACACTCAAAATGTATTATCAGCCTTCTTCCTCAGTTTTGCAAAACAACCTTACACAGACTTTCACAGCAACACTGTACAAATCCAGTATCAGTCTCCAGCAGTCAAACTTGTTTTAAAGCAGTAGAAGTGAGCATCTTCTATAAAGATTATTCAGATTATTGTTGCCATTCTGCTGATGAGGTCCATCAGGTTCCAAGCAGATCAGAGCCACAAGAAGTGTGTTTATGACAGCTGGCCCATGCTGCTGATACTTGTTTGTCTCTAGAGCCAGAAAGGAAATATTTCAAGTGGAAAATTAGGTGTATAAGATGCAAGGCAGTGGTCGACCTTCCTCAGGTACTGTTCTTCTCTGCAAAGCAGCATTGCTGACTGCCTTGTACCTCACTGGCCTGAAATAATTAGAAGTACAAAACTGCTGAATGACTGAGCCATCCCTTCCTTGCTAATAGTGTGATCCTGATGGAGGTAGGAAGGCTGCATACGATATGTTTGTAATAGCAAAGTCAGGCTATGAAAAGTGCAGAGTAATGTGGCAAATTGCCTCATTGGCTTTCACCCACAATCAAGTCTGTGGAAACTGGTTCCTCCAAATTGGCAGAGAAGCAATTGTGTGTAAAATCACACTGAGAGAAGCCAGTGTCCACAAAGGAGACAGGGGAGTCCTGCAACTTTATTCGAATAAAGGGAGAGAGTCCACTGCGGCACACGGCCACGAGCTTTTCTCTCTCGAGGTTTTGGAGGGTGCAGCCTCCTTTTACCCTAAACTCGCGGGCGCATGTTGCCCTCTTCCTTTCCCCATTGGCTGAGGTACCAGGAAGGTGCAGCCTTCCCAAGCCGCCTACCACATATACCGCCTGAACGTGTCATTTTACCCCAGAGTTCAGAAGTTCCGGTTTGTGCAGACCCACTTGTCTGTTTCAGGAGCCAAGCTCCCCGGGCTCTGTAACAAACCTGCTGCTGGAAGTGGGTAGAGACATTAAGACCCGTTTCAAAGACGTTAACGCCCATACCTTCACCCATCGACTTGTTTGTAAAGACATTAGCACACATCTTTCCTATCAAGGCCTCCTGGTTGTTTTCTATGTCCTGCCGCTGCAGCCCCTTGTGCCCTCAGACGCCACTGCCTGGCATTTCCCTGAGCCCTACAAGTGCCTGCTCCAGCCATGCCGCTCTTCACAGAGCACTGGGGGATAACCCGGGCCCCGCTGTCCGTAGCCTGCCCTGACCCTCATGCCCCCGGCCCTGGGCAGCGGCTTCGTGCTGGGGGTGGAACGGGGCCTCGCTCGCTGGGGCCAGCGGAAGCCACGAGCACAACGAAGGAATCAGGAACGAGCTGTGGATATGATGCTTGCGGCTAACCCCTCCTCTCCAAAGGATTTCTTTCCATCTTCAAAACTCGGTGCCTGGCGTTACTATGCAGTTCGGAGGGGGCAGAGCCTGTCGTTCGACCTGAACAGGCAGAGCTTGGCTCCTCAGCCNGCCCCCACTCCGGAGCCCTCCACAAGCTTTACTCCACGTCTACAGTGTGACGGTATGGTGAGCACCCTGTAAAGGTAATACTCTGCTCAATTTTGCATGAAGACTTTGTTAATCATACAGGAGATCCCAAATGTGGGCAGGATTCCCGATCCAGGGAAGCATTAAAGATGTTAAGGGACTTGAAAGGATCAGAAATACTCTTTCTTATTTCTGGTTTTCAGAGATTTAGTGCATTTTCCACCATCACAGGAAGAGGGGATGAGGGTATGGGATATCACTAATATAATTTGTCCTTACAGATTTTACATAAATCCAGGTTTTGTGAACAGACGTTCATAAACTTCTGACCTTCAAGAAGCAGCATTGCTCTTGGGCTGTAAAGGAGCTGAGCCGCCTAAGGCAGTACATTGGCTATGTCACTTTCTATCAGTCTTTTACATTTTCTCTGACAGCTATGCAAAATATGCATTTTAACCAGAACTCGGTATGTAATTTTTTGTGCTAGATGCCTGGTTGGTTAGACTGAGCAAGCACCACTTCTTTAAATTTCATTCTCTTTTCTGACACCACATTTTAAATTATCTGACTTGGAAAGTGCTAACAGACCTCCTCCATCAACTTATTTTTGAGACAATGTTTTAAACATGTGGATGAAACATATATGCATATAAAAATTCATCCAAGGGAAGCATATAATGGAATTGAAGCCTTCCAAATAACCTTGTTGCTGTGTACCTAAGTAAAATCCCTCAGAGAACACTTCATTTCTGAGGCTCGTTCCCCCTCTTGGCAGTGCCTAAGCATGTTTCTGCTGCAAGGTGGATGATTGGCCTCCTCCCTGCCGGGATCTGGATCGTTTGTGGAGCCACTTGCTCTGCATTTCCTCTTCCCTGCTGCGATCAGAGACAGCGGGTGCCTTGTGGCCATTAGCAAGTGAGACACTCCATGGTACCGGAGTGTTAAGAGGGGAGCATCTGAATAATGTTGTATGTTAATAATGAATTCTTTATTTGCTGATTTTGTATCATTTCATTGCATAGTATTGCAAGGGAACCAGCAACAGTACATTCACAGTGTGAAGCATAGTTTCTAGGATTTACAGCTATGTAATTCCCATGGGATTTATTCCCATTGGCTAGCACTGGCTGTACACTGGTGACCTGAGTGACATTGTAGCACAAGGCTTTTCTGCCCAGACACTCACATGCTTTTCTCACCTCTTCTCAGGGAACTAAATGAGCTGTGAGCACAGCTGCAGGAGAGGTAAGAGTGTGTTTGTTTGTGGGAAAGAACCGGGAAGAGGGGCAAATAAGTCAAAGCAATGGTTGCTGGGAGCACACAGGCTTTCAGACGGTCAGCCGGGATTCCTGAATTGTTGAAAGGCTGATATTCATTAGTTACTTTATCATTCATGTCTTTAAGTAAGAAGAGTCTGTAAATTTTGACCAATTTTACACGAGGTAGCAAGGTTTGAGTTAACCTGGGGTGAGGATATGTCCAGAGCTGATCACTTAGCAGAGATGCAAGAAGTGCAAGCATCAGGGGAACAGGTTTCTTGTATTCAGCATGAGCAGAGCTAAAGGTTCTGCTAGTCCCCATGCTGGAGCCTCACCCTTCATGTTGCACTGCATTAACTGTCAACAATGCTAAAAAAATATTTCAAAGCAGAGCAAAGTATGCAGGATGCTGTTCCAGAGGTACTTCTTATCACAGTGCTAAAAGAGGGCTGAGCAGATAGTGCAGGTATCCTGGCAAATGTACACAATTCCTGGGACCAAAGCAGAGCAGCAGCCTAGCAAGCAGATAAACACAGGGCTGTTTTGCTTCCCAAGTTCTTCAGCATGGTGTGCTGTGATGAAGAAGAGTGGAATTTTCCATCTGGTTAATCAGATTTTGCATGCCATGCTGCCGTCTCCCCACCATGGCTGCTTGCAGATGCCCATTTAGCTGCAGGCTATGAACGGTGAGATTTCTCAGGGGCTTCTCCTAGGTCAGGAACAATCACTGGAAAAGTAGATCAGAGAGCTCACAGAGGAGGTGGCCTGATAAGCTGGGAACGTGTCTTCCCTTTGGCTCAGTTTCTGTAATGAGCTGTGAGATAGTTTGTGTTGCCTCTGTCGACAGCTTGCAGCCAGCACAGCACCAATCCGTGCTTTTCTGAGCAAGGACATCAGCCCACATGCCTGCCTGAGCTCAACCTAACACCCACAGGCATCTGGGGCCACCTCATGACCCATCTGCTTTACGATCCATGATAGAGGATGGGGACAAAACTCCCAGTCTGGGAATTTGGAAAGGATGCTTGGTTGGAGGCAGGAGTGATCCCATGTAGTGTGACTGCCTATACATGACTGTGCTGTGTGCTGGCACTGGACAGGCAACTTGGTACACCCTTCCCATGTATGGAGACTTTCTGAATCACAGTACTGTCTGTGCATGCTGCCTTCATGGGCCAGGGAGATTCAGGCACCAGATCTGGGCAGTCTCAGTGGGTGAAGTGTGTTCAGCAAACCCTTCTGTAGCACCAAAAGGGGCAAAGCAATCCCTGAGACACTAGCTCTGGAGAGCTGTTTGAAGAGAAGTCCATGCTTCCCCCTGTAGTACTTCAAAGATGTAGCAGAAAGGGCAAAGCTTATGAAGCTGAACCTGTTCAACTGTTAATTTGAAAGCTAGTTTATTGAGTTTAGACTGCATTAATATATTAACATCTATAAAAGAGTGATCTGGCAGAAATATTGCTGACTGGACAAGATACAAAGATAGGCAGATAGCTGCCTTTGGTAGGAGATACCATTTGATGACAAAGGCAGTTTGGCAAGGAGATGCATGTAGTGTCACATGCAGTCTGAAAGAGGAGATCCTGTATCTTTCTCATACAGCTTCCAGGAGATGCTCCACAGTGGGGAAGATACAGAGATTCCTGCTGGATCTGGGAACCTTTGAGTTCTCCACTTGGGGGTCTCACAACAAGGCTCTACCCCAAGGTAAACAGATGTTATTTCAAAATTAGGAGCCTAAGAAACATGACAGAAGAGTGTCATTAACAGAGTGAAATAAAGTGTCTGAAGAAGAGAGAGGTAGAGTGTGCTTTTTCTAGAGAGAACTTGAGAGAGTGAAATAAAAAGTCCCTGAGGAATGGTTGAAAGCAGATGGTTTTAGGAGATTCTGCAATTCAGTGAAGGAAAGCTAGTGGTGTAGATTTCCTCTAGAGCTGTCTGCATTCTCTGAAGTCTTGTGGTTTTTAATTCTTCTCCTTCCAGAAAGCCATTAAATAACAGGGTAGACTCCCAATGGAAAGCAAATTGCAGAATCAGACCCCAGAAGTCAACATAACGCTTCAGTCTGTAATTTAAGATCTCACTTGGAAAGAGAGGAAGAGAAACCATTTGAATCTATGCTGGGGGATGTGATGACTTGAGGGTGCATCTGGAAAAAACTTGGAGGTGCTGCTATCCCAGTGACAGCTGCAGGATCATCTACCTTGACTAAGACTTTCATACCACAGACCTCATTTGCATTTTAGCCTCTAAGATTCCCTGCAGGTGCTGTACGCACCTGCATGTGTTTGCTTATCCATGGTGATTAAGCTACAGCCTCTTGGTGTGTCAATGTCAGCATTACTATCAACATTAGTAGGTTCAGTTCAGCTGCTCTACAGGAGCAGCTGACTGCTTCTTCCTAGTTATTATGCATCATTTCCAGGGTCAGGTAGACCCAGGCTTATATAATTTGCCTGAAACTGTGGTGAATTCATCACCACCAGAAGACAGTAATGCAAGTTCCAAAATTTTTTTAAAATAGTATATTCTACTTAAAAGAAAATTAATTAACACGGGGCTATTCCTGTCCTGAAAAAGGAGGTCAGATTAGATGATCGCACTTGGTCCCTTTTGTCCTTGTAATACATATACAAATACACAGCATTGGGTGCTGTTGGAGAAGAGCACAATGCCAATGGTAATACCATATGGAGAATGCCAAAGAAAATGGGACAAGTTAAATTTGAACAAATATATCATCAGAGCAGCAGAAGTGAAGCATTTCCATCCTGTTTTCCCAGCTCAGAGAAGGCAGACAGCCCATAGCAGTATCAGACGAAGCTACTTGAAGCAACAGAAAGGCTTTGTGACATCCTCTGGTTTGTATTAGTAGAGGATACCCAAATTAAAGTCACGTGCTGTTGTTTGCAAAATCATGCAAGCCATTCTCCTGAAATAATTGCCGATTCAGACATTTCAGTCTATTAACATGGAACAGGGCATACATGAATGTGCAGAGTCTTAGCCACAGAAACAAACCACGCTCAGAACAAATACTAATTGTGTCCACTACAGTTAGAAGACTGTTGCTGCTGCTGCCAAGGATTGTTTGATTGTTTGCTTTTTTTTTTAAATTGCTTGGCTACATAAAAAATGCATTCAAACAATATAGTGCAACCTAAACATAGCTCCTCTCAACACAGCTGCTCTTCCACTTTTGGCCTTCCCACTACCATGGTTGTCCTATGGGATAATACCACTCTGTACTGAAGATTCTTGGGTTACCAGGGAGCGTCTAACATCACTCAAGCCAGAAACTGTTCCAAAGTGATTGCTTCCAACTCAATAACCTTTGCTTCCTAAGAATCCAACTCTTATTCTTGGGTGGGATTCCCTTCTCCCTAACCATTCTTTGTTATCTCATCATCACCCACCTTTGGTGGCAGGGAGGCTGGGGTGTTAGGGAAGAGCAGCAGGAAATCACTGCTGAGGAGGGAACAGGGCAGTGAAAAGACCGAGAGGAAAACTACAAAGGTGAATAACCCAGGCTCACTAGAGATAAGCCTGGGGGCAGCACGCCAATGTTTGAGAGATGGTGTGCTGGTGAGGTCCTTCAGTCTGTCATCTCCATGCTTGGGAAGGAATGGAGATTGATGTGGCAGCAAAGAAGCAAGGATTTTTGATGGGTTAGAAACCATGGAATTGTCTGAGAATGGTCACGTAGGAATTAGGGCTTCTCCCTCCAAAAAGGTGGTGGGATCAATAGACCAACTGAAGTGCACCTACACCAATACCCACAGCATGGACAACAAACAAGACAAATTGGAAACCATGGTGCATCTGGAAAACTACAACATAATTGCCATCACAGAGACATGGTGGGATAACTCGTGTGATAAGTGCTGCAGTCGGTGGCTGTGGACTCAGAAGAGACAGGCAAGGAAGTAACCCAGTTGGGGTAACCCTCTGTGTGAGGGAGTGTTTTGACTGCCTCAAGCTTAATGATGGCAATTGATGCCACAAGATTTTTGCTTTTTATATATTTTTCATATATTTATAGCTTTGTAGACAGTTGTTGTACTGCATAGCTATATAGTTTCTTAATTTACTTCAGTGCTTTTCCAGTACTCTGTTAAAAGAGATACATTCCTGGAATCCTATTCTAATCTTACTTCTTCAGTGAACCAAGGCCGCTTTCCTATGTATGTAGGCATAAACAATGTGGGGCTAGATTCAAGGGGGGAGACTTCAGCAGGCGGCCAAACCAAAGGGAGAATTACTTCATTAACTGCACTTCTAATGGAGGATTCTTGTCAATTATGCTAATATGCTAAACTTACAAAAGTGTTGTAGCCCTTTATCACGTGTGCGTTTGGTGTGCATTCTACTGTGCATTTCGGGCTGGTAAAGACATCACAATGATAAGGTTGAATGATTATATTTATGGTTAAGGGGGAATGTCAATGACTGTCACACACTGACCAACCAGGAAGAAGAGGCAGATAAAACATTCTGTAAGTAGCTGCAAAAATCCCCACAATCACTGGTCCTTGTTCTTGTGTGGGACTGCAGCTTACCAGATGTCTGCTGGAAATACAACACAGTGGAGAGAAAACAGTCTAGGAGGTTCCTGGAGTGCATGGAAGAGAAGTGCCTGACACAGCTGGTAAGTGAAACAACCAGGGAAGCTGCCCTGCTGGACTTGCTGTTTGTGAGCAGGGAAGGACTGGTGGGGGATGTGACAGCTGAGGCCGTCTGGACACGGTGATAATGAGTTTTTGATACTGGAGAAATAAGGAAGGGAGACAGCAGAACTGCCACCTTGGCCTTCTGGAGAGCAGACTTTGGTCTGTTTAGGAGACCGATCGAGAGTCCCTTGGGAAGCAGCCCTGAAGGGCAAAGGGGTCCAGGAAGGCTGGACATTCTTCAAGAAGGAAATCTTCAAGGCACGAAAATAGGCTGTCCCCATGTGCCAAAAGACGAGCCGGTGGGGAAGAGACCGGCCTGGCTGAACAGAGAAATTTGGCTGGAACTCAGGGAGGAAAAGAGCGTTTATCACCTCTGGAAAAAGGGGCAGGGAACTCAGGAGGACTCTGAGCATGCTGGGAGGTTATGCAGGGAGAAAGTTAGAAGGGCCAAAGCCCAGCTAGAAATGAATCTGGCCACTGCTGTAAGAGATAACAAAAGATGTTTCTGTAGATTCATCAGCAACAGGAAGGCCAAGGAGAATCTCCATCCCTTATTGGATGTGGTGAGAAACATTGCCACAAAGGATGAGGAAGAGGCTGAAGTACTTAAGGCTTTCTTTGCCTCAGTCTTTAATAGCAAGAACAGTTGTCGTCAAGGTACCCAGAGAACTGAACTGGACGAGAGAGATGGGGAGCAGAACGAAGATGCTATAATCCAGGATGGAATGGCCAGTGACCTGCTATACCACTTAGACCAGCACACATCCAAGGGTACTTCAGGAGGTGGCAAAAGAGCTCACCAAGCCATTCTCTCACATGTTTTACCAGCAGTCCTGGTCACCCAGAAAGGTCCCGGGTGATGGGAAGTTAGCAAATGTGAGACATGCGTATAAGAAGGACTAGAAGGAGGATCCAGGGAGCTACAGGCCAGTCAGTGCCAGAGAAGGTCATGAAGCAGATCATCTTGAGCTGTCACATGGCATGTGTAGGACAACCAGGGGACCAGGCCCAGCCAGCGTGGATTTATGAAAGGCAAGTCTTGCTTCACCAACCTCATCTCCTGTGAGGNCCGGGTGATGGGAAGTTAGCAAATGTGAGACATGCGTATAAGAAGGACTAGAAGGAGGATCCAGGGAGCTACAGGCCAGTCAGTGCCAGAGAAGGTCATGAAGCAGATCATCTTGAGCTGTCACATGGCATGTGTAGGACAACCAGGGGACCAGGCCCAGCCAGCGTGGATTTATGAAAGGCAAGTCTTGCTTCACCAACCTCATCTCCTGTGAGGAGATGACCTGCTTAGTGGATGAGGGAAAGGCTGTGCATGTTGTACACCTCAACCTTAGTAAAGCTTTTGACACTGTTTCCCACTGTATTCTGGAGAAACTGTCTGCTCATGGCTTGGACAGGTGTGCTCTTTGATGGGTAAAAACTGTCTGGACATCTGAACCAAGAGAGTGGTGGTGAATGGAGTCACATGCAGCTGGGACCAGTGGTGTTCTCCAGGGCTTAGTTTTGGGCCCAGTCCTGTTTAAGGTTTTTATCTATTATCTGGACGAGGGGACCAAGGACACCCTCAGTCATTTCACAGATAACACCAAGTTAGGTGGGATGTTAATCTGCTGGAGGGCAGGAATGCTCTGCAGAGGCAATTTGACAGGCTGGATCAATGGGCCAAGGCCAGTGGTGTGTGGTTCAACAAGGCAAAGTGCCAGGCCCTGCCCCTGGGTCACAAGAACCCCATGGAACACTCCAGGTTTGGGGCAGAGTGGCTGGGAAACTGCTAGCAGAGAAGGGCCTGGGAGTGCTGAACATGAGCCCAGGTGGCCAAAAAGACCAATGGCATCTGGCCTGTACCAGCCACAGTGTGGCCAGCAGGACCAGGGCAGTGACCGTCCCCCTGTGCTGGGCACTGGTGAGGCCCCACTTCAAGTCCTGGGGTCAGTTTTAGGCCCTTCACCCCAAGAAAGATATTGAAGGGCTGGAGCATGTCCAGTGAAGGGAACGGAGCTGGGGAAGGGTCTGGAGCACAAGGCTGATAAGGAGCAGCTGAAGGAGCTGGAGGGGCTCAGCCTGGAGAAAAGGAGGCTTGGGGTGATCTTATCACTCTCTACAACTCCCTGACAGGAAAGTGGAGCCAGGTAGGGGCTGGGCTCTCCTCCCAGGGAACAAGGGTCAAGACAATAGCAAATGGCCTCAAGTTGTACCAGGTGAGGTTTAGACTGGAAAAATTTCTTCACCAAAAGGGCTGTCCAGCCCTGGCACAGCTGCCCAGGGCAGTGGTGGAGTCTCTATGCCTGCAGGGACATGGGATAGTAGTGGGCTTGGCAATGCTGGGGGAATGGCTGAACTTGATGATCTCAGAGGGCTTTTTCAAACTGAACAATACCGTGCACCATGGAAAAAAACACGTAAGATTTGATCTTCACTATTTGAAAGCATGACTCAGAAAGAATGGAGTGAGGTCAGACAAGGCAGGAGATGAAGGGGTAAAGTCAGATGGCATTCATGTCACTCTATTGTGGGTATTCAGCCAATGTGCCTGGGCAGATAGCGGTTTTCAGAAATAAGGGTCTGGAGAAAGGGACAGAGAGTGGCACAGTCTTCGTATTTATACTGCTTTCTTCCACCTCTGTGGCAAGGCACGTCCACCTTGTGCTGTATTGAAGTCTATTCTTCTCCATAGCAGGAAATTCTCTTATTGGAAGATTTTGCCTGAGGTTCACGAGGAAATAATATATTCGTAAGGGCAATCCATGAGAGTCATGCCACTTCTCATTCTGGCAGCCTGTATTTCATAGTGCTTCAAAGGGTGTACAACGACAGGCCCTGAGAAATGCTTCTACCTACTGTGAATTCACCTGTGAGGTTGCATTGCATATCTCTCATATAAAATTCAGCTGTCCAAACTTATAAATGAGTGCAAGAAAAACTGCCTATTGCCGTAAAGAAGAATCTCATGTATGTGTAGAGTTGTGTAATAGTTAAAATGCCAATAACACATAGAGAAGGCAGCTCTGGTATTTTGCATTTACAACTGATGTACTGCAGAAGCAGAAAGTGATTTTTCAGTCACTGTGACAAAGAACATAAACTCTGCACTGATATTCAGCCAGGCAGCTAGTGACTGTTGGCATCTTCACTGAAACTCCACTCTGCACAGAAACTGCAACAGTGCAGAGGAGAGAGCTGCTTAAACCTGGGAGCCTGAGAACCAGGGAGGCCAGTTGTGCAGTAGAAAGCACAGCCAACCACAGGCTGCAAGAGGCAGAGCAGAGGTGGGAAGGAAGGAGAGATGCAGCCTGCTCACGGAAAGGAAGAAAAGAAATTAAAAGACAGTGTCACATTGGCATTAGAATTGTCTCTGTGCAGCACAAGCAGTGGAAGAAAGCTGCATTCCCAAGTCATGGGTAAAACACAAAATACAGTAGAATTAAATGTGCAAATACAATAAGGCAAGTGAAAATAAAAAGGTCTTTAGAAAGAACTTGTTTGTGGCATGAAACCTGAATCAAGTCTCTTTCAAATAGGTCAGGCAGAACAACTGCTAGTTTGTAGTGCGGCAGACAAGCATGGGGCTGGGAGGAAGAGTCAGAGATGGATTAGGGCAGGGAAGGAAGTCAAAATTACTCCTCAACCCTCTTGTCATGCTGTGGAAACCATGTGAGTTTCCAGCAGGGAACCTCTCAGGATGGGAGGAAGAGATTTTTTCTCCAGTGGTACTGGCAGTGCAGTTTCTCAAACTGTTTGAGAAAATGGTGTTTTTGAAAAGGCAGGCATCAGGGTAACCACTGCAGGAATCTGCAGTTCGCACTGGCTGTGCCTGTATAGTGATTTACAGGGATTGCTAAAAAAAAAATGTACATAACAAATCATACAAACTCCCAATGCAGAACTCCTTCTAGCAGTGCGTGGCTGAAGTTCCCTGTGCACCTGGAAGAAGCAGGGAGCACAAGCTGGGATTCAAAATAGCTAAAATGCCTCACTCACATACACTCTCAGCAGAGTCAAGAAGAAAATGAGGGCACTTTTAGAATGACAGAAACTTCAGAAACTCACAAAACTTTGTTTCACTCATCAGTTGAAACTACCCAGACAAAATTTGGGGGTAATAATTTTTGTCATTGGATATACCATTTTTAAACTTCACCCTCTTTGTTTTGTTGTCCCATCAGAAATTCTAACCAAATGTCCTGGCAGGTGCCGTAAGTGGGAACAGCATCATATGCTCTTTCTCTCTTTTTTTAATCTCTCTGGGCCCTATTGTCCTTGGCCCTTGCTCCTCCCTCCAGGCCACATCCAGGAAATTGCACCATAGCAGTTTGGCTACAGGGGTATGCTGCAGAGCACCATGACACCAGTAGTCTATTAAAAATGAGGTAAAAAAATTGAGAGGCACTCACATGAAGAAATACTACAGCTCAGGTAGAAGTAGATTTGCATCAGTGTGATCCAAACCAAAACATTTCTTTACATTTCTAAATTTTCCTGAGCTTCATATGTGGTAAGAGTTGAAATTTTGACTTTTTGTTAGAAAATAGGTCAAAAATAGATGTTGAAAGATTGGCATTTCCCATAGGAAGGAAATTCCATTATTTGAGTAGCTCTGTGAAACATGAAGGAAGTTCATTTGCAGAAAGTCTGCTAACTTGTAATGAAGGTCACAGCTGCATAATTGGACTTTGTTCCCAGGGCCAGTGAGCAATGCAGGAGACAGAATTAATACCAACCCCCAAATTAAGGTTACTGTAACAAGGAGAACAAGACTATAGAATTGCAAAATCCAGGGAAGGGAGGGCTGAAGGATTGCTTAACACACAAAGAAATCACATCTTTCCCCACGACAATTAGCAGCAGGGAATATCCCAGTGGCTTTTTACACTCCAGCAGAAAGTATCCATGTCCTAGGACAGGTCTAGGTATGGATGGTCCGTATCCATCCTCCTAGTCACCATGTGTTCAGTTGACGGGGCTGTCAAACTTGCCTGCCATTCACTACATCATGGTCCTTAAGGGTTTTTTCCCAGCAGTTCAGAGAAATCAAGCACTTTCAAAAGGCTGATATGCTAAGTGCTTGCTGGAAGCCAGGAAAGCCATGGGACAGTGGATACAACCATCTACTTGGGTTTTGTATCCCAGGCCCGCAGTCTCAATGCCTCGTCCAGGTTGTGTGTCCAAACTGGACACTCTAACTGCATTCTAACAGAGACTCACATAGGAGATTTACCTTATTACATTATGAGTCAACCCTTAGCCCATTTTTAGGTGTTTTGCTTTTTAAAGATCCAATAGAAATCAGTCTTTCTTAAAAAGCAGAGATGATAAAGAAGGAGTTGTTCTGCTGGACCTGCAAACCTCTCCTTTAGATACACAAGACCTTTGTAAAAATTTGTCTCAAGAGTCCTTTGCCTATAACTTCACTTGTTTAGGACTGGAGTCTTTCCAATATGGGCAGAGATACTAATGCTGTCTGGATTTTTATCTTTTTTCTTTTATATATTTTCTGTATTCTTTACACATATATTTGTAGCTTTGTAGTCTATTATTGTAACTTAGCTTCAGCATTTTCCTAGGCAGAAAGACAGAACAAATTCCAGGACCCCTATGCTTTCTCCCTAGAAACCAAGGTTGAAACCAGCTCTTTGAGACATATTTTTATAAACAGGGCCTGGTCCTTACCTGAGGGTGGAGGATTTAGAAGGTGCTTGAGCTAGGGGGGCATTACTTCATCGAGTGTACTTCTAATTGGGTGGCTCTTGTCAGATATGTTAAGTTGCAGAATCTATAAAAATTGTACACGTGTCACACGGGGCAAGCATCTTCGGCGTTTTCCTCCTAACGGACTGTGCACCTAAGGATCCTTATATAAAGGTACCCCTTTTTATCACCCTAACTGTATCTGGCTCATATTTCTAGGACTAGAGAAAAAGGCATCAATACAGACTGAGGATGCATTTAAAGACAGAATGGGTGCAAAACAAACTGCCCTGTCCCCGTGTAACATTTTTAGTCTACTTGTGGAATTAGCATAAATCATTTTGTAAGGTGTTTGGAAAGCTATTCAAGGCTGTTTCCCATCAAGCCCTTCCTTTATCTTCAAGCAGCTGTGCAAGGATAGCATCAGAACACTCTCTGTAAGGTGACTCCATGACATGAGGTGCAGTTGTCATATGTTTTCTCATTGTCTCTCACAAGCTGACATTGTGAGTTTCCTTTTTACTCATTGTTGAAAACTTGGACCATCGTGTGGCCTCTGTTTGATGTGGGTGATCAAGTGTGCCTGGCACTCATAGAACAAGGAGAGACTTGGGGGAGTTAGCTGACCATGGGGTTTGTTCCCCAAGGATTGCTCTACCCTGGAAAGACTGCCTGGACATCAGGCAGCTCTATCCTGAGGAAGCAGAGCTCTCCACCTCCTCCATAGCTTCAGGCTGCTGCTCTATGTCCCATTTAATAACTCAGAGTTGTCTGGAAATTGCCACAGGTACAAGTTGAAATATAGAAAAAGTTGCCAAAGGAGAAGGTTTAAGGCACTTGTCACTGCAAGTTTATGGCTTAAAAAGGCCTATGGGTGCTAACCAGGGGATTAAAAACCAGGGTAGGAATTAGCACAGATTCTAGGAGCCAGGCTGAACTTCAGGCATAGGAGGTGGAAAGGACAACCATTCAGTGCTGCCTGCGGTGCAATCAGAGAATAGAACATTTGAGGGGTGGCCAAGTGCGCAGCTGCTCTGCCACTCGCTGGGTAGCAGCAGAAATGCACTTGCCCAGGGCAGGAGTGCTCTGCTACAGGTCATCAGCCCCCAGCAGTAGTCAACAGTGCTGTCAGGGGCTCTTCTGCAAGAGCAGCTTCTGGCCAAGCTATGCAAGAAACAGAGGCACGAGGAATAGGAGATGTCCTTTCTCTGGGACTGTCCCAGTAATAGCCGATGTTGCGAACCAGCAGAAGCAGCAAAGAAGATCAACCGTGTACCAGGTTGGGCTGCCACAATCTGTCTCCCTTTACCTCTGTAAAGTCTAGCTGGACTGGCTCTCAGCCACATTTCTACAGGAGGGTTTTGGTGCATGGTACAGGCAGAACACACCTTCTCCCCAAAACCAGAAACATTAAATTTGGAATAAAAATATTTTCTTGTGTAGCCCATTCCAATATGTGTTTTGCTGGAAAGATGACTGAAACTTTATGGGGCACAGTACTTGGATTTCCAGTCACCATCTGACACTTGCATGACCTGAGACATTGTTGAACCTTCAGTAGGAAGATTAGGGCCATTAGTGCCATGTGAGCCCTGGGATAGTGTGAAGACCAAGCAATTTATTTGGTTCAGAGAGTGTGTCCTTGTCTCCTGATGCAGCCATGGCTTGTGTCCGGAGCAAGTTTAAACAAGGGAGAATGACAGAGATAGTCAAGAACCCAGACTCCAAATGGCTCATTGAGCAAAGTCCCATCTAATCACCATTCTGATTTAGGGTTGCACTCAATAATTTTAAAGCTCTTTTCAAACCTAAACAATTCTACGATCAATGTCTGAAAAAGCCAGTTGGTGCTGGGAATTGCTCTCTATAACCTGGGCTGAAGAGGTCCAGTTCTCCTCTTCCTACAGAGCCAATGGAGATATAGGATTTGAGGGGATTTGATTTCCAAGGTCCTCTGTCAAATGAGCATGATGCTTTGGCTTTGACCTACTCCTGGCTGGATGAGTTCAAACTCCCTCACAAGCTCCAGCTGAAGACATGACGTATCAGCCTTGGTATGCCAAAGCCAGAGCACAGAGCAAAACCCGTACACTGGGGCCACCTGAATTAAGGAGAAGGCTACTTTCATTAAACAACTGCTGTGTCCCTTGTGAGTCATGTATCTGGTAGGGCTAGAAACAGAGGTGCTGTTTGAACTTCGGTGCTGTGGCTTGATTTTTGGATATAATTTTTCACTCTGCCACATTCAGAGGCCAGCATGGGCTGTGCGGTGCTCACACCTGCAACCTGACTTGTGGTTTTGACATAGTGCATTGATCAAAATTTTGAAATGTGGGACTTTTATTTAAGAAACTGCATTAGGAATCAATATTTAAGAAATCAGTGAGCAGTGGAAGTTTTGCCTGCTTCCTTGAAAGCAGAGTCTGTCTCCCTGACAGCCTGTGCAGCTACTGTATTTCCTTTGCATGCTCAGTGAACTGATTCCTTCTTATGATGTGCCTAATATATCAAGGGGAAACTGCAGCAGTTTGGCTGAGGGACAGACACATACCTATCCCCTAAGGCTGATCTGGACAAACCACAGGGGTGTGTCTGGACCTCAGAGGTCCTGTGCACACAGACTGGACCTGTGAAGGACCTGCCTGTCCAGTACTCAGCTGTTGCTGCTGGATTGACTTATGCATGCAGCCTCCCTTGTGGAAGGAATCCTTGTAAGGAGCAGGAGTGGAATGGGGATGAGATCTGACTCTTATTTAACAGCTGCCCTGCTCTATGTTACTGCTAACTCTCCTTGAAGCTTTTGTGAGGAGGCAGAAGAAAGTGCAAACCCACTGGTACTGTGAAACCCAGTAAGGGCTCTATGCAACCTCCTGGTGACAGGTGCTTTCTGTGCTCTGGTCTGGTGCAATCATCAAAGATTTTTTCTGTCTCCTCCTACATGCCACTCCCCCACCTCTTACTGTCATGTATCCTGAGCATATTACAGTCTTCCTTTCCTCTCTCAGGAGATACTGCTCCAAGCTCTCTGCTAACACTGTACCCTTCCAGGGAGAAAATCCTGCTTCCTGCCTTTGAAAGAATTAAAGAACGAAACAACTCAGAATAATCCCCCAAGACGAGAACAACTCACTGCCCTCTCTGCTTGACAACCAGCACTGGTTCCAGGTGAGTGGTTTTGTGTGTGAATCTGGATGCATGAATTAGAGTGGTGCCAGCACCAGGGGCTGAAGCAGGGCAGGAGATTTCCTAGGGCATAGGCATGAGAGAGCGGCAGGGATAGTTCTCATCTGGTTTAGGACAGAGTGCTGCCCAGTGGGGGGTGCTCTAAAAGTGAGACTTTATGTCCTGGGCTGGGGTTAAATGCCTGGTGGGAAGCTTGAGCAAGACAACCTTAGCACAGGAGGTGGTAAGTCAGTTGGCATGAGTAGGGGACATTGTGGAGAGTGGCACTTGTCCTTCCAATATTGGACTTAGGGCCCAAAACCACTGCTCAGCTGGTGATCACTTTGTCATTGTAGAGCTCAGCTGGGCTAAAATTACTGCCTGTTGCAGATTCCTCTCCCTTTAGCTGGTGCTCTCACACAGAGATGGGTCAGTGGCTAGGCCCTGAGCGGATCTGTTCTCCTCCTGGGTCCATTGTTGTGGTAGGAGTTTTCTGGGAGGGAGCTGGCTGACAGGTATCAAAAACCAGAAGTGCCCTACTGAGCAGAAAACCCTTCCAGGAGCTGCTGTAGCAATGCAAAGATGGCTAAGTTGGGCTTGTGAATGGAAATTTTCAACACAGGCTCTTTGGCTGCACTGCTTTCAGCTTGTACTTCCCTTCCCAAGGGCAAGTAATGGGCCAGGCTGCAAAGGATCTAATAGCATGAGGGGTGAGGATGCCTCCAGCCAAGGAGGGGTCTATGAACTCTGTGAGGATAGAGATCCTGGTCCTCAGGACTGAAAAGCAAAAAGCCTGGCCAATAGAACAGTGGCTGGATTTAATGCTCCTGATCACAGGCACTGAGCTACTGATGGGGGGATTCAGGTGGGAGTGGAGACATCTACTCCTCCTTTGTCATCCTTCTGAAGACAATCCCCTCAAAGCACCTGTTTTACTCAGTTGGCAAAGGGGGGAGTGTAGCTGCCCACTCTGGAGTGCCCATGGTCTGCCCAAAAGCAAGTAGAACTTGAGAGCTTCTAACAGCAACTTTCAGACCACTGAGCAGAGTGACATGTCCCTTCCTTGCAAGTACTGAGCCTCCCCTCCCACCGTGTGAGGATGGGCTATTTAACTCCTCTCCCTTGGTGACCCAGCACCAGAAGTCCACCTCAGAAAGACTGGCACAGCTTTTCAGTGACCCCTTGCCTTGCCCTTCCATATCTGCCTAACCGTGCACAACTCTTCCCAACACCTCTCCTCTGCAGAGATTTCGCCTTCTTCTCCCACTTCGGGTGCTTCCTTGCTGCTACCTGCAGAGACTTGGTTCGCTGAAACTTCTGCTGGTTTTGATGTTGAACATAAAGCAGAGTTTCCTTGGAGACAAGAGAAACAGTGGGCTCCAAGTGCTGATTATTTCGCAGTCTGACCGGCTTTCAGCAATCAAAATTAAAAAGGGAGTTGCATTAGCAGAGGGAAGAGGGAGGCTGGGGCAGCCGTTGTTGAGGGGGACACCTGACATGCTTTCCCAGTGTCATCCCTTTAGCATCATGGCTTGACCGAGTGCCACGTGCCGTGCCTGTGACAGGGTATGATGGTACATGCTGTACCAAACACTGCTGTCTTGGGATTATATTGCCTCCACCAGCCCCTGGAGGCTGGTAAACCGGGGAGAGGGTTTGTGATGGGCATTTCTAATTTGGCTGACTTCTGCCAGTCCCAGGAGTAAAACTGGCTAATTAGATTAATCCCTTTTTTGTTCTTCTACACAGATATTAGCAGTAGTGGGACAATGGTGGAAAGCAGCTGCATTTCAGTCCTTGTTTTCCATCCATTTGTTCTGAGTACTGACAACTGGGCCTGTCCCAGCCAAGAGCCTGAACCCTCTGAAGAATGGAGCTCTCCTCTGCTGTGCTGGCCATGCAGATTTTTGCCTCCCTTGGGGTTATTGGATCATTGGCTGATATCTCTTGGACGCATTAGCAATCAGAAAGCTGCGCCAGCGTGCTGTATGAGGGCAGAGGAAGCAGGCATGGGATGACTGCTGTGCTCTGCCTCATGAGAGAGCGCAGCACAGGGCAAGAAGGCAGACACAGTCTTCATCTGAAATTTTTGTACTTTCTCCAATCCCACACACCATGGCAAGAGTGTTCTGTAATGCCATGTCCTGCCAGTGGTCAGGACCTCCCCCTTTCCCAAAGGAGTATCTCACAGTGGATCCTCTTGCTTGATGGCTCCCCCTCTACTGAGACACCCCTGGGGTCCTCACAATCTGTCCAACAGCCACAAATGGCACTTGGCTGTTTCAATTAAGCAGCATTTCTTGTTTGTCTTTCAGTGTGGTACAGAAGTGCTGTGCAGGGGTCAGAGGGTGAGAAGAGTGGAGAACCGATCATGTCCCTGTGCTAATTATAAATGTAAATCAGCTCCAGGACACTGCCATGGACAGGATGTGTCAGTGCTGTCCGAAGTCCCGTAAAGCTTTGTCTCACATCATATCGGCAGAAGGAAGTTCACAGCATTGCTGGGGTTGGCAGGGACCCCTGAACATCATCTAGTGCAATCCCCCTACCCAAAGCAGAGTCAGCCACAGTTGGTTGCTCAGGACTGTGTCCAGACAGCTTTTGAATATCTCCAAGGATGGAGAACCCCCAGCTAGCCCCTCTGGGCAACCCGCCCCAGGTTCAGTCTGTCTTGCAGCGACAAACACTCTCTTCATGCTTAAGAAGAATTTCCTGGTACTGCAATTCATGTCTGCCACCTCTCAGCTGGTCTCTGTGCAACACTGAGAAGGGTCTGGCACTGAATTCTTCACACCCTCCCTACAGGTGTACATTGATAAGATCCACCCCAAGCCTTCTCTCCTCCAGGCTCAGCAGTCCCAGTTTTTCCTCATGGTAGATGCCCCAGTCCCTCCATCATCTCTGCAGTCCTTCAGTGGACTGTCTTTAGTGTGTCCATACTGGGAAGCCCAGACCTGGAAACAGCACTCCAGCTGTGGCCTCACCAGTACTGAGTCAGAGGGGAGGGATCACCTCTCTCAACCTGCTGGCACAAGCACAGCAGATTTTCTGGGCTCTAGTGCTGGTCCCACCTGGGATGTCACAGGAGTTCTGTGGTCCCAGGGGTGATGTACCAGATGCAAGCCCCAAGAAACTGTTATTACAGGTTTGATGTTGAGTTTTGTCTGGACCATATAAAGTGGTCAGATATATTTCCTCTTCATCCACCACAGCCTTATTCTGACCATTTCCTGCACAAACCCAGGCCAGAGATCTCCGCAGCCTACCCCCATGCTCAGAACACTTGCTGCTCTGTGACCTCTGAGCTGTTGCATGTCTCCAGAATGATGGCAGAGCTGTGCACAGGCATGAAGTAGATTTATTTCACATGTAGTTTCTCTTCTTGTCATGAAGGGGTGTTAAAGCATGTGAAGCTCACATGAAACAGAGAGTTGTCCCCTTCGGTTCCAGTCAAACAGCTTCTCTGCAGGCAGCAGAACTGTCTATTCTCCCTGGCAGAAACTCAGTGCATCACTGCTACACAGAACTGATCTGCTGTGGCCAGCACCACTGCCCTGGCCTCTTGGGAGATGTTTTCCATGTGGAACTGTGCCCTCTCTGCAGATCTAGATGCTGTGTAGATCTGCATATGCAGATGCAACCTATCTCCTCCAGCTCCCCCCAAATCTGCTGCCAGGTGCAGCCCTACTGCCACAGCATTGGGCTCTGCACTGTGCCAACACTGGCACCACTCCCATGGGGCTCTGCAGGGCTACCCCAGCACCACGGAACACGTAGACTGAGAGTCTGCCTGCGTGCCCAGTGGACAGACTGGGTTCATGACCTGTGCATTTCTGAGGAAAGTCTGCCCTTCACCTCTGCTGATAGCCTGACACATGCACGGCTCAGGAGGAGCTTGTCTGTGGGCTCCCATGGATGCACCCTGTCTTAATACAGACAGTACAAAACTTTGGAGCATATGAAAAAAATTTATAAATACTTACAGCCTGCCTCTTGCTGTTTGAATAACTGAATGCAGGAACATTTCAGTGATCACAGCTTTATAACAGTCAAACTTGGCTGGGTTTTTTCTGAAGCTGAGCCTGCACAAGAAAGTAAGTCATTGAAGACTTTCACAGCAGCTTTCCTAGAATCTGAGTTAAATGCAAAATTTCTTCAGCAAGCAACTTGAAATTTGCCCAGATAATTTCATATTTATTCTGCTGTTGTGATGTAGCAATATTTAAGATGTACATATGGGTTTCTAAGCACTAAAAAATCTCAACAGTTTCAAGCATTTAATGTTGCAACATGAAAGCTATATCATTCCTACAAGTTCGATTCATGTCTTGGCACTTTCGCTTTATCACAAGACAAAGTCTGAGATTACTCTCACCCTAAATTGCAAACATAGTACTGCACCAACTACTAGAAGGAAAATTAACTCTGTCCTAGCTGCCACTCATCCTCTCAGGGATGGAATATGCTCTGTATTTTCTTCTTTGTCCCCTAATGTCTCCCAAATAATTCCTAGTACTTTTTTCTGTCAGTCTATGCTTTTGTGTGGTCTTTCCAGCTTCTTTGTGAGTCACTGGAATTAAGAATTTTTCTTTCTGTGTTTACTGCTATTTCATTTATGTATAGAGCAGATCATTCTTCCTGTCACTTGTGAGCAGATGGACAGCTCAGCCCTCTGCACACTTTCTTTTTAGACCTCACAGCTGAAATCTCTGTTGGCAGCCTGTCACCACAAATGATGATGAAAAGGGGATCTCCCCTTTCATTCCCTTTCATATCCATTGCTTTAAAAACCTTTCATACATGATTCTTGACAGAAGTTTTTTAAAAACCCTGACTGATCTGACAATGAGGCCATATCCTTACTGATGTGGATTTTCCTTCAACTAGATGCATTTGAAGATTGCTTTTTACTTCTCCTGCTCTCCCTAGTTCTCCATTTAAACAAGCTAGTCTTTTCTCTGGGAGAGGGGCATGGACAAAGATGTGAGAGGCTGTATGTCTTTACAGAGCCTGTAGTCAAAGGTTACATTCAAGATACTATTTCAAGAAGTTTCTCTGCTGTGTACAATATTTTACTCTCAGATTCTAAGTGTGGAACTTTGTGGGGCCAAAATTATACAATTTGTGAGAAGGGGAAGCAAACCTGCCCCGATGCTCCCACATTTGGCTGTCCAGCACTGTGGGTGTGTCATGGCTATCTCCAATCTCCCTTCAACCAGAATTTTAATACCTTCTGTCTTTAAAACGTGCTCATGGGATGATGCTGCACATTGGATGGTGCCAGCTTTTCTAATGTTGGCTGCTTTAGCACAGACAAAAGATAAAGAGGACAGATGTTCTTCAATGTTCAGTTCAAGTTGGAACAGATGCATCTCAGTTGATTCGCAGATTCCCTGTTTCCTAGCTCTTTAGAACTCCTTCAGCTCTATTGTACTCCTCCCCTCATGCTGGAAATCTCCTTGGATAGATGAGGAGATAACCATGGAAAAATCTGCAAAGAGCAAGACAAAATGTAGTGCAGAAGTCTTCCTTCCCCATTTTTCTCTTTCACCAGCATCTGACTGATACTAAAATAGCCAAAATTCCTCTGTTTATGTGAAACCTCACTGCCAGGAAGTAGGTATTAGTTTTGCAACACAACTTCCTTGCAAAATGTCTTGTGCTCCCTGCTCAAGCCTTGAAGTTTCCTCCAAAAATGCTCTCTCAGATATCTCAGTGTTTCTGGCAGAGTGGACAGCGGTGAAGCAGCCATGGATAGAAGAACCTTCACTGAAAGAGCAAAGCCACCTTCTTCCTCCCAAGAAGGAAAATCCAAGCCATTGACAAGAGAATTTTGGTGGCTTACTGCAGCAAGTCTGAGAACTTCCAGCTGATGCAATAGAGAATATTTACACAATTCCAGACCAGCAATGCAGAGGGAATGTGCTGTGGAGGGGCTGCTCTATTGCAAAATATGCAGATAGAGAAAGGGAGCAAGTCAGCAAGAGGGCGGGGACATCAAAGGAGCAAGATTTGCTGGTGAGTTCCTTCTGTGCAATAACTTTTGCCCTAAGAAGGCAGCTGAACACATGGTGCAACATGGGATCTAATGATTAATCCTGTACTTTCTCATATCAAAGTAGAAATTTCATTTTATTTGGACAAAAATGCATTTTCCAGTGCACGTAGATGGGGAGACATCTAGATAAAAGATTGGTTGAGTCCCTTTATATCTGTGGGTTCTGCTCTCACCTTCCCTGTACAGGAATTTGTGCATTGCTGTGGTATGGTCCAGCTCTAAGAAAGGCAAGGTTTGGAGGAGGGGGAGCCCACATTTCCCTACTCAACATGGGTCTCCTCAGGTCACCACAGCAAATGAGAAATCTGGTTTGTGTGTAGAAAGTCTGCTGTGGGTGATTTCAGAGCCATCAATGTGACTTTTCACTTCACTGAACAGTTTGGAGCTTTCCACATCAAAGTAGGGCAGCACTTCACATTACCAACATGTGCTGGATCATTTGATGAAGAGAGAGTGCTTTGGGAGTAAGAAAAAGAATGTCTGAGGTTTGAAACTTTCTCTGATGGTTCTTCTTTTGGAGGTGATTGCCTTGGGTGGTAATCTGTTCTACTGTAGGAAGCCTCACAGCATCCCTGCTGACTGGGAAGCAAGCCAATGCTATTCTAGTCCACAAGAAAGGTGTGAGGGAAGACAAAAAACCCCACAGATCTGTGAGTCTAACCTCAGTTTCTAGAAAAATTATGGAGAAGGTCCTACTGAATACTACTGAAAAGCATTTGAAGAATAATGCAATCTTCAACATGGGTTCACAGAGGAAAAATCCTCTTTAACCAGTTTGATTCTTTCTAGGATGAGGTCACATCCCAAGTTGATAAAGGGAAGGTGGTGTGTCCAGTTTTCCTAGCTTTTAGTGAGGCTTTTGATACTGTCTCTCACAGCATCCTTCTGGACAGCTGTCCTGCTGTGGGAGGGGCGAGCTGATGGTGTGCAGTGTGAAGAGCCAGCTGGATGGCAGGGCTTGAATGGTTGTACTGAATGGGGCAGCATCTGGCTGGTGAGTGGTCACTGGTGGTGTCCTTGGGGCTTGACTCTGGGGCCAGTACTGTTCAGTATTTTGATCCATGATCTAGATGCAGGAATTGAATAACCCATTAGCAAGCTTGCTGACTATACCAAACTGGGAGGTGCTGTTGACTTACTTGAGGAACAAGAGGCCTCAAAGAAGAATTTAGATGGATTGGAGCACTGGGCTATCTCAGGCATGAAATAGAAGTAGCCCAAGTGCTGTTTTTTGCGGCTAGGAGGGAGTAACACTGGATACAAGTCTAAACTGGGAGAGGAGTGACTGACGAGCAGAGAGGGACCTGGGGGTGCAGATTGGCAGCAAGCTCAAGAGGAGTGAGCAGTGTGCCCAGGCAGCTGACAGAGCAAATTGCATGCTGGAGGCATCACACATAGCATGACCAGCAGGCCCAGACAGGGGATTGTCCCATAGCAGTCAGCACTGCTGCAGCCTCACATGGAGCACTGTGTGCAGGGCTGGGCCCCAACATTGAAGAAGGATGTGAAGGTCCGCAAACATGTCCAGAGGAGGGGAATGGAGGGTGAACCTTCTGGTGAAGAGCTGGAAGGCATGTCCTACAAGGAGTGGCTGAGGGTTCTGGGCTTGTCTCCTTCAGAGAAATGGAGGTTGAGAAGCATTGCTTTCTGCAGCTTCCTGAGGAGGGAATGTGGAGACGGAGGTGCTGGACTGTTCTCTCTGGGTTCCAGGGACAGCACAACTGGGAATGGTCCAGAGTCGTGCCAGAGGAAGATCAGACTGGACATTAGGAAGCATTTGAATGCCCAAGTAACAGGACAAGGAGTAATGGCCTGAAACGAAACCACAAAAAGTTCCACCTCAGCATGAGGTAGCACTTCTTTACATTGGGAGTGGCAGAGGACTGAACAGCTGCCCAGGCAGGTCATGGAGTCTCCCTTGAGACATTCAAACCCACCTGGGTGTGTTCTGTGTCACCTGTTCTGGGTTATTTGTTTACCTCTGTATCTGGAAGGCTATAAATGACACAAGTTTATTGTGGGACACAAGGAGATTGAATTCATAGTTTGTAAACCTGCTGTCAGGTTCAGGAGGCACAATCTCAATAAACTGAAAGAATCTTGCAATTCCTTTTTCTCATGTGTAGCTGTGAAAAGCAGGACTGGCAGTGAAAAGAAGGAAGACAGGCAAAGTTTTCACACAGTCTGGTGTGTATTGTCTCCATCAACAGATAAAAGTGGGGTAGCATAGTAAGGAATGGAATGCTTGATCAAGCTGGAATGAGTGGATCAAAATCCATGGAATGCTGTTTGCTGATCCACAAGCTGAGGGGACCACAGCAGCACTGCAAAGTTTCTGCAGCAAATACCCATCATCTTTGCCAGTGGCCTTTGCACAACTTAGCCTTGGGAGGGCTTAGAGTGACTTGACTGGGCCACCTCTGGTGTGTCTCTCCTGTTCTGAACCTCATGAAGGCACTAGCATCTATGCAAACACACCTTCTCTCAGAATGGAGCTTTTTCTCCAGCTTCCATGCACATGACCTTGCAATCTTGTACCATGAAGCAGCTCCTCTTTAAGATAATGTTTTCAGTTCATGATAGGCATTTATCTGGGTCCAGATGGAAGATACTAGGTGTGTAATTTATAGAGAATATAGTCTCATTTTTAAGAGTTCTTTGATTTAAATTTAGGATTACAAATGGACTAGATCTTATTTGACTTGCAACACCAAAGAAGGTCTTCCAGAACTTGCTGATGTGCTAAGGTGACTTTGTTCTTCTTTGGTTTCATAAAGGCTTGTATTATCTTTGCAAACTCCTGGGAACAAGAATCATTTTCAGACCTTTAATCTGTCAAGGCACAGTGACAGAAGGAAAATGGCACCTGCATAGTCAGGCAATAATCTTCCTCATTATGAGAACTGTTGGGTGCCTGGTGCCTTCTAGCACTCTCGAGGGGACTGGTTTGCGTGTGTAGCCCCCTTGTTCTTTTGTTCTGAGGAATATGGAAAAAACAGTAAAAACTAAACAGATAAAATACAGTAGACTGTCCAGGCCTTGCAGCCAGTTGGTAATGGAGCAGCACTGGTTCTTTATTTATCTCTTTGAAGTAGGTTTGATTTCAGTTTTAGTACTTATGAAGACAGAACATTAGGTTAATCCCATCAGTGGAGTTTGACTTGATGCTACTTGAAAGTCCTGTTGTGTTTCAAAGGAAAGTCAGTAAATAAAGTGTTATCCTCAGGGTCCCTGGAAGGCAAGGGGATAATGTTCCTTTCTAGAGAAACAGCCAGCGCCACTCAATGCAATGGGGAAAGTTGTGGTAGGGACCTGTGCACCTCAGAGGTACTTCAGAAATGTTGTTTGCTGCTTGGTTTTGTTTGGAAGAGTTTATGTATGGGAAAGGGGTTTATTGCAAGGTGATAAAAATAAATTCTGTTCCAAAGTGTTCAGATTCCTAAGAACAAGCCTGGGTGGCGGTGGAGCCCTTTCTGGCTGCCCAGGCCAACATAAGCCACTCCTCAGTGCAGGTTGGGTGCTATAGAGGCCAGAGCTTTCCTAGAGGCACCAAAGCAGTAGTGACAAGACGCTGGCAGCCCTTTAGGTACACTTCCCCAAGGTCTGCTACTTGCAGATGGTCAGATGAGCTCATTAATCAACTTTAGGTAAACCTTCCTAAGCAGGCCACAGGGAAATGACCTAAAGATGAAGGCAAGATGTGTCAAAGCTTATGCTTTCCTGCCTGTCCTTCTCCCTGCCCAGGGTAGGCAGAACTGTGCCTGGAGGACTGAGCAGCTGTGCTGACCATGAGCGAGCAGAGCCATGTCAACAGCCTGTTCCTCAATGAGGATGCAGCCAAGCGGCTCCATGCCGACAGCCGGGTGCAGCGGTTCCGGCAGGCTGTGCAGAAGCGGGCGGTGCGGGCCAAGAAGCGGATGCACAGCATCACTGCTGAGAGCACTAAAAGCTTCTTCAGGAGAAATGCCTTTGTCCTCTTCACCATTGCTGCGGTCCTACTAGGTATGGAGCTGGTGACAACTCGAGGCACCATTTATAAATATGGAGAAATGTTTGTTTATTTTACAAAGATTTTATTTTATCATAGCAATTTTCCTGAGGAGGTGAAGCTGATGAGCTGACAGCTCAAAGGGCTGCCACATCATGAGTACTTTTGTGTGCAAGAACAGGAGACCCCACAGAGAGTGTGTATGTGGGAGGGAGTCTTTGTTGATCCTTTCTGGCTGCTGTATAGAAACAGCTAGGACAGAAAGAGTTTGATGGTCCCACTCAACCAATCCTTGTACAAATCATCCAGGTTTCTTCAGAGGCATCTTGTGAGTGCAGCTGTAGGCACAAGGGCTTTTCAGATTCCTCCCACAGCTATAGCCTGACAGGACCAGAACTGCTGCAAATGGCCGTGATACAATGCACACCAAATCTGCTTAGCACATAGCAAGTTGTCCCTAGCTTTTGATCCAGGCTATATGTCTCTAACTGGCTGAACTCAGCTTTAAGCAGCAGGTAGACAAAGAATCTGAACTGTAGTCACATTTATTTTAGTCTGGGAGATCATATCTCTCATCACAGCATTTTGTATTTGTGAGCTTCCTGGGAACAGACTCCAGAGAAGCAACAGACAGGGAACAAGGAGGCCTGTGGTTTTGCACAAGGCTCCAGTGCACATAAATATGTCAGAGGGAGAGAGAGCATACAGTAAAAACTGGATCATAGCCTTTTAGAAAATGAGCATTTGTTCCTTTGGGAAGAGGAGGAGCTGAGACTGGATAAGAAAGAGAAAAGCTACACTGTAGGACTGAAAGACCACTGGATCACACTGACACACTTCCATTCTCATCCCTTGCTGATCCACAGGGATTATCCTGGCCTTCTCCCTCCGGCCCTACCAGTTGACCTATCGCCAGATCAAGTATTTCTCCTTCCCCGGTGAGCTGCTGATGCGTATGCTCCAGATGCTGGTTCTTCCTCTCATTGTCTCTAGCTTGATTACAGGTGAGAAGTGCTTTCTGCTGCTTTCAGCCAAGACAATGGACAGCAAAGCTGTTGTTCAGGTACCTCTTCGTGACCTATCTGGAGGTGCTTGCAGTAGCTTGGCTAGTAGTGACAAGCCCCAGTCTACAGTCATAGTGAACATGATCCGTACTGAGACCCCTGCTGGCTCAGTAGTGGTGCAGAGAAGCAGAAGACCTTGTGCTTTCTCAGAAGACCAGGGAGAACACAATGCAGTGGTTCCAATCACCAGCACTTCAGCACTAACAAGGATTTAATCCTACATAACCTCAAATGTCTCCAAGTTTGTTGCCCAAGTTAACTTCAGGTTTCCTCCAGCCTAGAGAAGGTTAATTTGTGTCAGTCCAAAACGGTTGAACTTGATCACCAGCTGGAGGGCTTGTTTCACCCAGATCCTCAAGGAAGACATGACAGACAGCCAAGCTTTCAGACAGCAGAAGGGACTGCAAGGTGTTCCACCTGCAGAAACATCCCACCATTAGGAACTGAAAGGCCCAATTTACTAGGAGGGGATTATTTCCCTTCTGAGAGCTTTAAAATAAAATTGCTACATTCCCAAATGCAGCCTAAGATCTGCCAGTGCTATGCTTCTTCATGACCACAAGCCACATTCTTCCATATCAACATCACCCTGGAACTCCAAATTCTGTCCCTTGTAGGCTGTGCTTCCTAGAGACCCTAGCTCCCTGTCCAACTCATGCATGTGCCTTGCACCCTTTGAATCTTCCTCAAGCTTTCCCTTTCTCTCTAAGATGATCGGCTTCCTCACCTTGTCTCTCTGTGTGACACCCCAGGAATGGCCTCACTGGATAGCAGAGTCTCAGGGAAGATGGGGATGCGAGCTATCATCTACTACATGGTGACCACAATCATAGCTGTCTTTATCGGCATCTTCATGGTAATCATCATACACCCAGGAAAAGGATCTAAGGACAAACTTCACCGGGAAGGCAGAATTGAGCAGGTGCAGACCACAGATGCCTTCATGGACTTGGTGAGGTAGGTAAACAAGGTGGTCTCACGTTGAGACTGTATCAATGAGATTACATTCCTCCATGGAGTGTCCTTTTAAAGTTTCACAGCTTTAGGCATACAGTCTTAGGGAAAGAGGTTAATGACTGAGTCTTGGCAAGTCTTCTACCTTAGTCTAGCTAACTGGCTTTGCCACTCTGAGACTGAGTGCTTGGCCCGGAGTCCAACCCTTCTCCAGGGTTATTAATGTAAGAGGTCAAGGTATGCTCAACAAAACAAGTAATGGAAACTCTCAGTGGCTACCTACCTTTCAGAAATTCACTCAGCAAAGGCTACTCCAAATATCCATCTTCAGTGACCAAAGGAAATCAAGGAGGTAGTTCCCAAGGCATTGCCTCTTCTTCCCTTGCTGTGAGCTTTCTCAGTGAATTGCAAAGCTGTGCCATCTCAAGTGGTATAAAGCCGTGTTTTTGAGGTATGGGATAACAGGGAGCTCAAATGACAGCTGTAGAGGTGAGGCTGAGAGCAAGGCAGTGTATTAAACAGTGTAATATGGCATTGTTTCAAGGTTTGGTTGGGTTTGCTGATGGTTCTACAATGTAACTATGTACCAGGGTGGTATGTGTGTCATCTCTTTCCACATATCTGAATAACCTTCTGGAGTCTGAAAACATGCAGTGGGAGTCTGACAAGATGCGAGAGGTGCTGGGTCCAGATCAGCGTATTCCCTTCTTCTGTCAGTCAGATCAAAAGGGCTTGAGTGGACATTGTGAAAGCTGTGACCTCAGACACTGCTCCAGGACAAAGAAGTTGGCCAGGAAGCCCATGTTTTCTTCCTACTTCAACAGGACAATAACTCTTTCCATATTTTATGTACTGCAGGAATATGTTCCCGCCCAACCTGGTAGAAGCCTGCTTCAAACAGGTATGAAATCTCATCTTTGTGCCCTGTGCCCTCGACCATAGTCCTTTCTACTTCTCTGAGGGATAGAATAGCACTTTATTCCCCAGGTCTGACTGCTGCAGAAGGCACTGCAGACATTAGTCTGTATTATAGCATCCCCCATGCAAGTTTTTCAAACTGTCTGTAGATGGGAGCTTCAACCTCCATCCCATCCCACAGAGGCAGGAAGGGCTTGCATGATCTCAGGTTGGACTGGCGGTGATACAGAGCAGAGTCTCCAAGAAACTGTCTCTTCTGCAGTGCTAGTGCCCTTAGAAGCAGCACAAAGGGTTGTCAGAGAAGCCAGAATATCTCAGTCCTAGCAACATGAGATGCTCTAATGGTCTCTTTTGACCTTCCACTCTATGAACTTTCTGAACTTTCTGATTAAAGCACTACACTGGGGACCTTGAGAACAGGCAAAGCAAGTTTCCCACACGGGTCAGCAGCAACTTGCAATACTGTCTTTTCTTTAAGAAGGGATGTAAAAGCCTAGCATGTGTCCTGAGCGTCTGAACTAGGGCCTGTGGGTGCATCTGATAATCTGTATCTTTTCAGTACAAGACGCAGTACAGCACCAGGGTCTTCACCAGAACCATCCTCCACAGCAGCAATGTCACAGCAGGTTTGACAACCACTCAGATCCCTGTGCCTGAGAATTTCACCAGCATCATGGAGAATGTCACTCATGCCCTGGGAACCATCTCCGAGGTGCTGACCTTTGAAGAAGTCATTCCCATCCCGGGCTCAGCCAATGGGGTGAACGCGCTGGGGCTGGTAGTGTTCTCCATGTGCTTCGGTTTGGTGATCGGCAGCATGAAGCAGAAGGGACGGGCCCTGCGGGAGTTCTTTAACTGCCTCAACGAAGCCATCATGAGGCTGGTGGCCATTATCATCTGGTGAGGAGCACGGCCGGTTGGAGCAGGAGGTCTGCAGGTGCAGTTTCCATTGACATGATGAGAAGTGGGGTAGCTTTAAGGATTTCATGCACAAGACAGGAAAAGCAGATGGGCACAGCTCTACTTTGGCTCCATCAAGCTGCAGGGAAAAGTCTGGATGGGATATTTGTTCACATTTCATTTCCTGTTCTTTTTGTTTTTACCTTAGAAATATCATGTACACCAGGACTTGCTTTTCTTGAGGCTTCTGGAAACATCCTTGGAAGACCAGAGAGCTGGAGTGGAAGATCTCTTAGCCTTACCAACAGGAGTAGGGTGTGAGGCTTTCTCACCAAAAGCTTTCCTTCCAGCTGTGTTCCAGGAGTCTGACTTAGCTATGAATCACAGTAACCCTTTGCCACTTTCCTGCTTTCAGGGTGGCAGCTGTATGCAGTAATGCAATAGCTCTGAGAGCTGAGCTGGGTTGAGAGGATCAGCTCAAAGTTACTGCCTTTCAGTTGGAGGTCTCCCAGATCCCGACGCCCTTGGAGCTCAGCTGCTCATTGCTTTCTGTGTAAGGCTGCCTATGACACATGGTCCAGACAAACAAGGCATTGCGGAGACAAGTCTGCTCTAGAAGGCAGCATTTTACCAAATCTTGTTATTTTAAGCTTTTTACCCAGTTAGGGCTCAACGTTTTGTCAGGTACTGCAAAAGAGGAAAGATGCGGGTCTGGCAGAATACACGCAAATGTCTGACAGAGAAGAAATCTGTCAGCCCGACACCCTCTCCCATTTTAGACCACTCCAGCTTCCTTTCCTTGGTGTTGTAAGTCACAGTCTTGTATCTCAGAGCAAAATCCTGAGCACAGCAGGACAGGCCTTAGAGAAAAAGGCACAAAGGGGAAGAATATCCCTGAGCTCATAGCAGATTTTGGGAAGCCCCACGCCCCTGGAATCTTTTACTCCATGTCTGAACCAGAACTTGGGGCTTTGCTTTCCTAAGAAGAGGTAAGACTTGACTGAGGGCACAGAAGGGAGAGCATGAGCACAGTGGAGCAAGTAGACCTGCACGCTACTCCAGAGACCTTCAACACCCCTCATTAAACCTCCCTTTAGATGAAGGAAGGCAGGATGTTTATGTACAGAACACTGGTTACACTTGGGACACTGCCTGTGCATGCCTTCCTGTAGCCACAATCTGCAGACCATCTCCCAGGAGCTTGTTTTTCCTGGGGAGATCTGGTCACTGGCTGCAGCCAAGGATGTGTTCTAATAGGAAAGTCAGAGGAAATGAAATATTTATTAAATCCTTTCCTGAAACTTTTCCAAACCTCCCAGACTAAGCTGGAGTTTGGCATGTGGACCTCTGAGCCTTGTGCATGAGTTGCATGTGAGCTCTTGAGCTGCAGAGGCCCAGCCCTGAGAGGTGTGGCCACAGAGCTGGAATTTTCTTTGGTCCGGTTATTGTATTAGTGCCCATGATTCTCTCCATATCTGTCTTATGTCTTTTCTGTGGAGCCTCACTGCTGCTTGTCAGCTGCATTGTTATGAAGGGGGGAAAAAGACAGAAAGAATGGAAAAGATAGGAGGGTACCTCAAAATGGGGTTTTATACAAGCCATGGCTGCTTTCACAGGTGTTGGTGTACCCAGTCCTTGTTACACCAGATCTGGAATCCCTAGATGTTCATATTCCTTAAATGTGAGCATCTGAAGACAACAAGGCTGATATCCCAGAGCCTATAGGACACTCTTGCTTTTACTCCCTGATTCCCTATTTCTCCTGTACTTTCCTGTGCCTCCCAGGGAAAAAAATACACTCTCAGCCCAAGCTCTGTTAGGAAAGGAAGGGCTCTGAAGGTTTTTCTACATAACCTTCCTTACCAATTCTACAAGGAGTGTTGTAGAAATGTAGAAAACCAAAAAGGAGGTGGAAACCACCAGTGCCCAAGCTGTGTGCACAACAGAGTGCTGGGGTCCCCAGGCATGCACCAAGAGCTGATTTTTGACTATGGGATGAACAAGTCCCAGCTCTCTCCAGGTTTCTAGAAAAGAAACCAGCAGTATCATCCAGTGATTAGGCTCAGTGAGCACTTATGGTATGCTAGCTTATTGGGGATTTATCCAGACAGCATGTGTTAAAGCTGGTGTGAAAGTGTGGGAGCCAGTCCTGACCATTGTCCTTGTGCTTCTGTCACAGGTATGCTCCAGTTGGGATCATGTTTTTAATTGCGGGCAAAATCCTGGAGATGGATGACCTAGCAGTGATGGGAGGCCAGCTGGGGATGTACACGCTCACTGTCATCGTTGGACTCCTCATTCATGCCCTTTGCATCCTGCCCCTGCTCTACTTCATTGTTACTCACCGAAACCCCTGGGCATTCATTGCAGGGCTTCTGCAGGCTCTCATCACAGCCCTGGGCACCTCCTCCAGGTATGATGGCCATGTGGGAGTGGGGTTGGGGCTGATGTAGATACTACATCTCAGTACTCCATTGCTCTCAATGCAGCACCGTGGTCTCGCAATTTCTAGCAGTAGCAGCTTTTTGCAGTGGACCAGCCAAACTCATTTGGGAGTGGGAAGGTTCCCACTGCCCTGCTCAGGAGCCCTAGTCACATGACCCACTCTGACCAACACTGAATGGCCCATATTCCTCCTGACCAAAAACGAGGGTGATTTTGCTTACCACTGAAATGCTGAGCTAAGGACAAATATCAAATCCTGCTGAATCACAGCATTATTCCACATGCACATACCTCTCACACACATGTACTTGCACACATTTTCACATCTGTCTCTCCCAGGCACACAGACTGCATGCAGCTGTCATTAAACCTCCCAGAGACCTGAGCAAAGGCATCAACACCAGGATGTTCAGTGATTCACACTGCCATGTCACACAGCCAAAGCAAAGGATGGTAGGTAACTGTTGTTTCACTGAGTGCTATGTTTCTTGTTATATTCGTTTCCTGGCAAGCACATAGCAGGCTCTTCCACATACATTCTCATACCAAACACACAGCATTTTTCCTGTTCATGTTCTCTTTCAGAAACAGTTCTTTGCTTTCTCTGCAAGAGAATATTCTCAAACGTGTCATTCTTGTCTTATGGGCTGAGAGGGGTGAGAAAGGGCTCAAGTTTTTTTAACAGCAGGAAAAAGAGTTCTGGTCTTGAGGCTCTGCCCTATGTACCCTGAATCCTCCCTCTTTTGATGTTATACCAGCATCATCAGCCTCAGGGTTACACAGCCCCTTTCCCAACCCCCTGAGGAAAGCCATGTCTGAATGTGCAACTGCAGCGCGCATCATATCTGAGGAAGCCTTGCTTAGACTGTTCTTTCTCCTAGCAGCTTCTGGCCTCTGGCTCACATGGCAGGGTGAAAAAGCAGGTAGGTAAGGTCATAAACCAGGCAGAGGCTTAGTCCTTCTTACAGTGTCAGCATACATGCAATTCATGTGGTTTTCTAAATTCCTTTCAGCTCAGCGACTCTGCCCATAACCTTCAGGTGCCTGGAAGAAAACAATGGTGTGGACAGGCGCATCACGAGGTTTGTGCTGCCTGTGGGAGCCACAATTAACATGGACGGCACTGCTCTGTACGAGGCCCTTGCAGCCATCTTCATTGCACAAGTCAACAACTATGAACTTGACTTTGGGCAAATCATCACAATAAGGTGAGTTTTGAAAGAGTTTTGGGACTACAGAAAGGGTTTCAGTTTTGTTGGCTTATTTGAGGTGTGATCAGGTTCCTCTTTTGCTCAGAAGATGCAATAAGGAAAAAAGAAGTATGGGAAAGAAGGGTTGTACTACAGCTCCAGGTGTTAAAGCACATACGGACACCATGTCTTTGAAGCTCCACTTGAGCCCTTCTTGCATGTCCAGGTCTTAGGAAAAGCTGTGGTATGCAGTCTGTTATGAGGGGGTGTCTGGCAGGGGCAGCCTGGCATTGTGTTGATGTCCCATGTGCCACCATCCTTCTTGGTGACCAGGGCAGAAAGGCTGCCGACGATGATGAGTTTGAGCTACTTCCTGACGTTTCTGCAAATGCGACCACCTCTTTTCTTCCCTTTGCTGATAGCTCTGCTTTCCTGTTTCCTCCAGCATCACTGCCACAGCAGCCAGCATTGGAGCCGCAGGTATTCCCCAGGCAGGACTGGTGACAATGGTTATAGTGCTGACATCAGTGGGGCTGCCTACTGAAGACATTACATTGATCATCGCTGTGGACTGGTTTCTGTAAGTTCCTTGCTCAGCAGGCATGCACTGCTGTGCACTCCTGCCAGTGCTTACAGACCTTGTCTGTACTCCCAATGTCTCTGCCAAAAGCAGGCTCAGTAACCTGTACCACTAAGCTTAAAACACACCTGTATCCATGAGACCTTTGCACAGTAACCCAAGCTAGTTGTGCTTCAGTGACCCAAGGCATCAGAGGTCGCTTGCTGATCAGCCTGGTGACCAAACAGAATGTCCTCCATTTGCTTTATCTTCAAATGCACCCAGACATTATCTGCAGAGTCATAGGGAAAGGTTGTGCCAATAATAAGCAAATCCACACTACGGATCGATAGTTCTGGGTTACCAGACACTGAAAGAGGGATGAGACTGGGCTGTACAAAGTTGAAGAGTGTTTAGATGGGTGTGGCTAGTCAGCCACACTGCTACATTTCAGCTTTCTTTCCTTTTTTAAATAGAATTACTTGGGACAAGTGATTTTATAGGAGTGCTCTTAGGAACCAGATTGACGAATGCATTTGGGCACAGTCTCACCTCTCTGTCTTCTCAAACACTAAAATCCTGACAGATGGATACACTGTCAGTATTTCCTCTGTTTTTCTGTATCTTGTATTTGTAGCCAAAGCAGCCAAAATCTGATCCCAGCCATGGCTGACCAGTTGGAAACAGTTTTGGCCAACACCTCCACTTCTCCTGTGAATTGTGCATAAGAACAGACTTGGCTGGGAAGAGCCCTGCCTCCTAATATGGCAGGTTACTTCTTGTGCTAACTCAGAATAGATTATTTCAATCAGATGCCACTGTTGTTACCAGTGAACGATCTGATGGGATGCTGGACTGGTGACAGCTTCAACAGCTCTGACATACTGTTGTGGTTGTGGAGAATATCTCCTTGCAAAGGGTCTTTTAGATGTGCTGTTTTGCACAAAGAATTTGATGCCTCAACTGATCACATGTTGTCCATGCTGAGGAAATCTGAGTCCACAGCAGCGCTGTCAAAGGTTTACACCAGAATTTCAGCACTTTTTGTAAAACAAAATGCCACTTAAGTGGAACAGATGTGGTGAGGCCATCTGAGTCTGCATGAAGGCCTTTGGAAAGGACAGTGTCCATGTAGAAACAGAACAACCTTCCTCTTAATTTGTGTCAAGTCGAAAACTTTTCAGTAAGAAATTGGGACTGCAATAAAATGAGGAATGAATGTGAAGCTTGAGCTCAAGGATGTCAATCAAGGAAAGCTCTCCGGGAGTCATTTTCCTGTCAATGTTTAAGTATCCATTATTAGAGTGACTTAGAAAGTAGAAAAAGTTTCACTGAAGATGTTTCTTGAAATAATCTTCATCCCCTTAGCTGCTACTATGAATGTGTATTTTATTTTTCTCTCTGCTTTTTCAGGGACCGCCTTAGAACAACTACCAACGTCCTGGGGGATTCTCTGGGGGCTGGCATTGTGGAGCATCTCTCCCGGCATGAGCTGGATGCACAAGACTGCGAACTTGGTAATTCTGGGATAAAGGAGAAACAACAGCTCTTCCACCTGGTTTGCCCACAGAACGACACCCCCAGGCACTCCAGGAGGGAGACAGCGCTGTGAAATCGGGCAGCAGAGCACAGATTAATGCTGTAAAAAGCCAAAACTTGAAACAGAAGTCCAGAGCGGAGGACAGAGAAAGACCCACTGTGCAAGACACTCACTTTTCTATCACCTCTGCCACATGCAGTCTTCCCTAATCCTGTTTCTCCCTCATTTCCCTCTGACTGGCATTAAAGAGGAAAAAAATTAACTGCAGAGAAAGCCTGATTTAGTAATTTTTATGAGGCCCAATAGTTAAACCTGAGTAAAGAAGACTCAGTGAAGGAGCTGGACTAGGAGCTCCTTTATTTCTGAACTAAGTAGCCAGGTGAGTCGGGAGCACCACCATCTGTGGACTGGCACAAAAATGTTGCCATAACTCTGTCCTGCAAGATACAGCTGCAAAGTCTTCACTTGGTTGGTACCTTCACCCAAGCAAGCTTTTAGCATTGACCTCCTTGCTTGCAGTCCTGGTGTTTGCACAGATATGCATTTGATGCTTCCTGAGAGCTCCTCTGGCAACCTCTCTGGCTGCAGATACTAGAGTCACCCACCTCCTGCAGGAATGTGGGATCATAGAGCAGGGACAGATGGCTGGTAGCACCAAAAGGGGTCAATAGGCTTCTCATTAGTGGAAGATCCTAAAGGATTGTCAAAGAAGCAAACAGTTAAAAAAATTATTATATACATTATTCAGTCTTGAAACAGCTCTCCCCTCTACCAAGCTCTCCCAAAACTCAATTAACTTCATTTCTCTTTAGCCAGCTCTTCTCCTGCTGCTGAAACCAGGAGGGGAAACACAAAGTTTAAGAACAATTTGCCCACCTGAGCAGCTGAGTGGTACATCCATGCCAGGAATAACTCCCTGCCATGCCAGATTTGCTCAGGAAACAGTTTCACTCCTCATCACAAGATTCCTAAGGAAATGGTTCCTGTGCTCATCTGTGCCTATTTTCAGAAGTGACTTCCCCTCAGTCACATTGCTCTAGAATGTGCTTTCAAATACCTCTGTCTTTCTACAGCTCCTTGTCTTTTATAGGAGCTGTAGAATACTTTTATAGAATGCTTTTATAGAATACCACTTCTTAGTGCTTGCATACGTTTGCCAGACCCCAGACTTAAAAATTCAGGATATACTTTTCAGTTCCTACCAAATGGAATTCAGCTTCTGTTTAACACACTTGGACATAAGCCCAAATTACATCCATAACATCTCAGAGGCTAAAGATAGAAGTAAGGACCTGCTTCATCCATGCTCTCTCCCCCTTCCTTGGCATGGCCAGGAATACAGCTGGTATCTCTCACACCAGTGAACAGGACCACTAGGACTTGCTCCGTAACATCCAGGTCCATGAACATCTAGAAAATGAATGTCTGTAGTCAACCAGGAAGATGTTAAGTATCCACAGTGTTGGGGCTGCTGCAGTGTATCTGTCCTGCTTTTGACAATGGCTAAGAGCAGGAACAGCAGTGAGCAACCTCCTGACCCACCGAGGAACTATCTAAACTTGGCAGCTTTCACTTGAGGTCTGCTCATTATTCACAACCCACTATGTCACTTACACCCCACTACTCTGGCTTTACACACTGATGTTTTTCATCCCTAGCCATAGCTATACACTCAGAGGTGCACATCATGAAAGGAAGACCTCAGAGACATTGCTGGAGCCAACTTTGCCCATCACAACTGCACACCTACTCATGCTGCCCTCCCCAGCACTAACAAAGCTTCCTCAAACACATTTCTTGAGACGTTCAAAGCCGGATCCTGAGGCTCTTTTTAGTTGTTCAGAAACTGCAGGGTTATATATTGGTGCTGCCACATTGCACATCCTGTAGGCAGAGTATTCTATTTTTATGGGCTGGACAATTATTGGGAACCTGAGATAAATGCACAAACGCATCTCTTTCATGTAAGACTGGTAGCAGAACAGCGTAATTGTGTGTGGTAGTTCTGTTTAGCAGTGGCTGGCTCCAGACTGTAAGGCAGCAAGTTGTTTGCTGACTGTGGAAGGCAGGTTTCTTATTTTGACAAGAGATCTACTCTAGCAGGAGGCAAGTGAGCTGGATAACAAATGATTATCCTCCTCTTTGTAGCACTTTTTAAATCTTGTTTGAATACTTTTATAATGTCTGCTCTTCTCCTTTCTAGACTAAACAGATCCCGTATATACCCTCACAGGTAATAATCATTCATGTTCCTCTCCTCTGGACTTTCTCCTTGCTGTTCCACATCTTTCTTGAAGTGGAATGACTAAAATTTGACAAAACAATCCAACTAAAGATTTATTATTACTAAGCACTGAGGAAAGAATATTTCCTGTACATTAAGATTTAGACCTTGTATTCATGTTACCATGGTTGTTAGCATGCTGTGCATCACCTGATCAGGGTGACTGTCTCTGATGCATATATGCAGCAAACTCAAGTCTGTTCATCTTATTCTAACTCTTAGCGAGGTTAGACTCTTTCTTTGATGAGATGGCTCTATCTAAGGACTGGATCTTAATCAAAGAGTTTTAAGATACACTGCATTAGCTTGTATCTACAGTGAGCTAAGACAGCACTAGCTTATCAATAACACCGCTCAGCTGACATGAGTCTAAACCTTCATAAAGAACAGACCTGCTTATAAAACCCAATGAAGTGCTTTATTTTTTAACAACAGCATGATAGCATTGACCCTACTCCAGTGGTAATACATAGTAATTCCTACATCATTTTAAGCAGAACTGCTGCCTATCAAGCAATTTCCCAGCCTGTGTTTGTGCAGCTGATTATTATTATTGAAGTACAGTAATTTCAATTTGTCCATATTGAACTGCTTCTTGGTTTTCTTTCTTTTTTTTTTCAGACTATTTGTCCAACTTTTCAAGAAAACATTGAATTCTAATCCTGAAGAGACTTCCTGTATAAGAAGGGCAAACTGAAGGATGAATCAGAAGATTGCTCGATTGGATTCTAGCTCAAATAGGAATTAATTCTGGGAAGTCCTATAGCTTGGGTTACACAGACAGTCATACTAGATGGTCATAAGGGTCCCTTCTGGCTTTATAATATATGCACGTGCTTTGTGGCTTAGAGATATTGCAAAGGGTCTTTCCTGCCCAATCATTTCTAAAAGCTATCTGGAAGGATCCTAATGATACTTTAATAAAACTCAGCAGGAGTCTAACCTGTTTTCAGTTGCTGTTAGCAGACATGGACACATATCACAAAAGGGATTCTACATACCACATTGCATCCACATTTGCAGATGTTCCCACAAAGCGGTATACACCTAGCCTTGCCATTTGTGATTTCCTGCTTTCCACACAAGATTAACAGAGTGCAAACAAGTAGAGGCCTCATTTTCCAACAATGCAAACCAGTCTTCCTTTGGGAATTTCAGAATTCAGTTGATAGCTTTTAGCTCTGGTGTTTACCCATGTTGTTAACCAGATTATGATTGGGATTATCTGTTTACAGTACCTGAACATCAAAGTATTGTCAGAAATTCGCATATACTTACATATATATATACATATATATGAAAGGAGTGCATGTGTGCAAGCATACATATACACAGAGTCAAGTTTTTTGTTACTAATCCAAGAAGGAAAGCCAATATTACAGTCTCACTGTGTGTAAAGCTGCATATTTCATTTTGGTGCCCACCTTGATTTACTCATTTAACCCCATCCTTAAAACAAAAAACTGAGGCTGTTCTACTTCATTCCAGAAATGAGTCTTCCAAAGCCAGATTTCCCAGAAAGGAGCTCAATGCATGTCAATTTTTACTTGTACCTGCTGGTGATGAAATGAGAACTTCTCAGTGTATAGAGAAAATTCTCCACTGTGTCCTTGTGTGTACACATCCCAAAGACCCCCACCCCCACTGCATCTGTCTTGGCAAGGGGCAAGCTTTCAGAGCTCAGTCAAGAACACTAAAGTGTTTGTACTCCTTCCAAATCCAGTGCTGACCTTGTACTAACTCAGCCTTCAAAACTGGATAACTGGAAGGTATTTTATAATTTTACCATTGTCTTTTACAATTACCAGATATTTGGGAGCTTATGCAGTCTTTACTGCAGTTCTGCTACTTCTACTTGTGGAAACTTTCTAAGTTTCTCCTATTTGCAAACAGATCTCTTGCTAATGATTACAGAGGGGATGAAACAGAGAGCTATCTCTATGCATAAATACACAAGGAGCTCTTGGATTAGGACACATCTCTTCAATACTAATTTGGAGAGAGAAGATCTAGGAAGAATATGGATTTTCAGTTAGGCCACATGTCACTTTATGTACATGATACATGCAGATTGTTCCAGGAATCAGAGCTGCCCATGAAAACTGACCTGAAATTGTATGTCTTTCTGCTCTGCCCAAAGAACTGGAAATCAGTACTGTACAGTGTGTTCATGGCATTTGGGCAATTTGACTCTGTTAATTCCTGAGGGCTTCTTCTTCATGCTGTGATTTTCAGTGTTAATACAGATAGTTTCCATATTTGAAAAATAAAGGAAATTTTTTCCACAATACATTTCCATGATGTTTTTTCTATTATTTTTCCTCAGGACTGTGACCTTCCAAAGTCAGAGATACTACTTTTTGCACCATGTATTATACTTTCTTATCTCCATGTGCCTACCTCATGGTTCAAATACTAATCTCATATTTTGACAAGGCCTTTCCCTAAGCTTCTTCTTTGATGCTATCTTTGGCATATGTCCATAAACTGACAAAGCTACATGAGGTTTGCTTCATCTGCAGCAGACAGCACACAGGCACATACTTCCATCTGGAAAATCCACCCCCAAAAAAGGTTATGTGGAAGAGGTCTCAGAGGCTTAAACAATAATGGGTTTACATCACTTGCTAAAATGTTGCATTAATGGCATGGCATCTGCAGAAAGTGAAAGCTGTTTGTTCTCCCCTTGATATCCTTTTTGCTTGTCTTCTGTTCCCTAAGGGACAAGAATCAAGCTGAATAAGAGGGCTGCTGGGGAAAGGGCATCCCCAGTACCACAGCATCCAAGAAAGGCAACAGCACAGACTCAGAATTCAGACCGTAAGACAACAGCAGGTGATGAGCAGGTCTGAGGTGTGGGTGCCAAGGGAGGCAGCCCAGGACTGTTAAGGCCTAACAGTCCACTTGGTGTGCATCTGCAATCTAGTCCACCCCTCCCGCCCTCCCGGCCATGCAGACTCCTGTGTGGTACCACCAGCTTGGCTGAGGGGGTCTCTGGAGATCCCCAGTCAAACCCATCTGCTCAGAGCAGAAGCAACTAGCACAGGCTGCTCAGGACTTTGACTGGATTTTGAACATCTCCAAGGATGCAAGTTCCACACACTGTTCCAGCACTCGATCACCCCATTGTAAAAAATGCTTTTCTTTGTTTAAATAGAATTTCTTGTCTTTTGACTTGTGCCCATTGCCTATTGTCTTTTAACCAAATACCACTGAGACAGGTCTCAAGGCTCCCTTGAATCTGTAAATTTGATTTAATCTTTCAACAGGATGGAAAGATGGGCTGACAGGAACATCATGAAGTTCAATGAAAAGAAATGCAACGTCCTGCACCCGGGGAGGAATAACCTCATGCACCAGGACACACCGCGGGCCAACTTGCTGAAGAGCAGCGCTGTGGAGAAGGACCTGAGGGCTCCGCCGCACCCTGAGACGAACCCGAGCCATTGCTGTGCCCTTGCCTGTCCTGGCCTGGTGAGATTCAGGGACGGGATCCTCCCCTCAGCACTGGGGAGGCCACGGCCGGCGTACTGCGTCCAGCTCCAGTGGGCTCCCCACTACGAGAGCCACGGATACACCATGAAGAGTCCAGCGAAGAACTGCAGAGATGATGGAGGGACTGGGGCATCTCCCCTGAAAAAAGGGTGGCGGAGCTGGCACTGCTGCCTGCTGAAGGGAAGGCTCGGGAGTGGCGTAAATGTAGAGCAATACCTACCTAGGGATGATGTGAAGACAGAGTCAGGATCTTCTCAGTAGTACCTGGTGACAGGACAAGAGGCACTAGGCACAAAAAGGGCACAAAAAGAAGCACAGGAGGCTCCCTCGGAACATCCGGAAACACTTTTTTACTAAGAGGTTATCGGAGCAGTGGCACTGGGTGATCAGAGAGATTATGGAGTCTCCATCGTTAGAGATGTTCAGGAGCTGTCTGGGCAGCCGACTGCAGGGAACCGAGGACGAAAAGGAAGGCTGGGCAGTGGCCAAAGTCACATTCACACCGCCCGGCCGGGAGCGGGAGCGGGAGCGGGGCTCGAACCCGCAGGCACAGAGGGGCTCGGACGTGAGCGCCGCCACGCGACCCCGTGCGGGCGGGGCCGGCGTTGTAGGGAGGG
>WEIT01018851.1:18862-33213 GCA_013389985.1 Dryoscopus gambensis | reverse complement strand
TGCTTGTAGCATATCATCACTATCATCATTATAGGATTTTTCTCCAAATTGCCTGTGTTTACTTATGTAGTCTACCTCTTTTGATCGTTTTAGGTCTTCTGTCTTCTCTGGCAGTCTAATACTAGGGATACAAAATGTGCAGTTAGTTCCTCATGAAGTATGCGGTGATTATTCTTCTGCCCTCAGTTTTGGCTCTTCTCCCTCATACTTAGGTGTTTTCAGTAGATGTGAGAGAAGAGAAGCTAGTTGCTAATACCTGACATTGGCTAAGCTACCTGAGTTGGTCCCTGAAGTACTGGGGCAGGGTTGGAATTGCTAAGGAGCGAATAGTTTATAACACATGTTTGGTGATGTGAGTTGTGAGAAACTGAGGTTGAATTGAACATTTCTTGTCTCTTGAGTCAGAGTGTGCTATACAATACAGCAGTTGGTGTACTCATCAGCTCTCTTAATGTTCTGGGTCTCTGCTTGTAAAAGTATCTTTTACAGAGTAAAAGACTGTGTTTTGAGGGCAAACATGCCTTTTGATGAGCAGCATCTTGGTAATCATAGAAAAGACATACTGGGCTTCACAGGCAGCATTAGTGCCTTTCCCTTTCCTTCAGAGCTGTAACAGTGGTTGCAAGTTTGCAAAGGAAGTACTTGCGAGAAAAAAGCCGAAGCTCTGGTGGCATGGCAATTGCCATCAGGTGAATCCTGGGCCCAGACAGCCCAGCTGTGCTTCCCTGTGTCCATGACTGTGCACAACTTACGAGTTACTGCATTATGCAGACCTCTCTGTACACTTGAATTCCTGATCTAAGTGCATAATTTTAGAAGAGTGGTTAGTGCTTTGACACACCTGCGTTCTTTCAGTGTGTTTTTGCTGATTATCTTTACTGTAAACTTACATACTGACATCATTATCTCAGTCTTAAATCTTTGTCTCTGGTGTTGTACATGCAGCTGTTTTTACTTGCTTCTGAGCCAGGAATCTTTCATCTCTACCATGTCTTAGTTTAGTGTGCAGACAGAAAACTTTTTCTAAAAGTTTTAAGTTTCGTGACCTGATCCAAGCAGTTGATGTTGATGCCATCTCCAGCATATAAGGCATCAATGTGGTGCAGAGTGTACGAGCAGTCCTATTCCTTTTCAGACAGAAGCCAGCCCCCCACCAAAACAATTATACAGGGAAGTTGTGTGCAGAAATTTAAGTCTTTCCATGGTATGTTGGAGGTTCTTTGTTTCAGAAAAGCAAAAGCTGTGAAAAAAAAGCTTTGGTTTTTTTGTGGGGGGAGGGACAAGGGGTTGAAGACTGTGAAAAAGGTTAGCAGTGACTGCCCAGATAGTGATGTTGTTTTCAAAGCCTCACTTCCACAAGTAGTTTATATCCCACTTGTTCTGGATGAGGTTGTTTTGGAAGGTGGTGGAGGAAGACATGATCTGGTGATTGTCAAATCACTCTCATTTCTGTGTTTCTGTCAGTGTTACACGGAACTACTTGGACTGGCTGACATCCATCCCATGGGGTAAGTGTAGCGAGGAGAACCTGGAGCTGGCCAGAGCCCAAGCGGTTCTGGAGGAGGATCACTATGGAATGGATGACGTCAAGAAGCGAATTCTGGTAAGACAGGAGTAGGCAGTGTGTCCCATTTCACACTCTGCTTAACATCAGGCATTTTGGATGTGTTTCACATTGCAGTCTCCATTGAATTGCTGTTAATTCATGCATCAAACAGAAAGCTGCATGAAAGACCCAAATGTTCTGGTGATCAGTTAATGTGCTTAATTACTTGTGGCAATGAAGGTCACATTCTCATTTCAAACTGCAGTATTCTGGTTTGCACTTAATGCTGGGCAAGTAAGTGCCAAGGGAAGCAGTCTCTGGATTTTTTCACCACTTGCACAGTCGTTTCTTCACTGTACGTGTATAACCAGTTGAGGCTTCAGTTCTGAACTGTGATCTTTTGATTCCTCAGCTGTTCAGTGTTACTTGAGGATTGTCTGGCATAGAAGTGTGAAATGAAGCAAGCTTAACTTAGCACATGGGGAGTGGTACAGTAGGAGATGCTCGCATGTAGCTTGAGAGACTCAGGTGAGAACAAGGGAAGCTGGGAGAAGAACTAGAACTCTTGTCTTCTCACTCCAAGGCAGTGGAGAGAGAGACTGCTTCTTCTGGTGAGATGATACAGAGCTTGGAACCTGGGGACAAAAAAGTATGTAAATAACGGGAGGGAAAAGAGGTGCATCAGTATCCTGACTTAGCTTCTCCCCTTGCCCTCCCCAAATCCTTTTGAGGACCAGTTTGTGTATGATGCTTGTTTTGTAATCACTGCTTGACCTGATACCAAATGTGTTTTGGTGTTGTTGACCTTCCCTTCTGTTTCACAGCTGGTGCTTTATGTGTTTTACAGGAATTTATTGCAGTCAGCCAGCTGCGAGGATCCACCCAGGGGAAGATTCTGTGTTTTTATGGTCCACCTGGAGTTGGCAAAACCAGTATTGCCCGCTCCATTGCCAGAGCCCTAAACAGAGAGTACTTCCGCTTCAGTGTTGGAGGGATGACTGATGTAGCAGAAATAAAAGGACACAGGTCAGTGTAACTTAAGCAGTTTCTCTATCCAGCAGTTTTTACTGATGTAAATTGGAACCTAACTGGAGTTGGACAATGTGTGTAATTTTCATCTCTGTTCTGCCAGCCCTTGCTGACAGAAGTTGAGATACAGAAAGAGATGAAAAAGATAGCAAAGGGTGGAAGTTTGGAACATAACTATATTTGTGTTTTTAAGTGCAGTTGCTCCCTGTTACTCAGCTTTTCAAAGCTGAGTGAGCTACCCAAAACCATTGGATTGGTGCCAAATGCTAATACATGCCTGTCTGTAAATGTCAGAACTAGAGAATGGTGACAGTTTGAACAGGGTCATTCATGTATGTGTTCAGGTGCAATTGAGACTTGGTTTCTGAATAATCAGGATGGAGGTTCTGCATGAGGAAAACTTGGAAGCAAGAACATTCATGGGGAGAACAATAAGTGAATAAAATATCGATAGATCTGACCCTTCCATAGGTTTATTTTCCTTCCTCATACACAAAATCCTAGAATGATTGGGATTGAAAGTGACCTCTGGAGACCATTCCCCTGCTAGAGCAGGTTCAGCTACAGTAGGTTGCACAGGATCGTGTCCAGACAAGTTTTGAATGTCTCCAGAGAAACAGATCCCACAGCCTCTCTGGGCAGCCTGTTCCAGGGCTCTGCCTCCCTCAAAGTACAGAAGTTTTCCCTCATGTTCAGGTGCAACTTCCTGTGTTTCAGTTTGTGCCCATTGCCCTGTGCCCTGTCACTGGGCGGTACTGCCAAGAGTCTGGCTCCATCCTCTTGACACCCACCCTTCAGATATTTGTACACATTGGTAAGATCCCCTTTCAGTCATCCCTTCTCCAGGCTAAACAGGCCCAGCTCCCTCAACCTTGCCCGTGAGAGATCCTCCAGTCCCCTCATCATCTTCATAACCCTCCACTAGACCCTCCCCAGCAATTTCTTGCCTTTCTTGAACTGGGAGGTCCAGAACTAGACACGACACTTAGATGTGGCCTCACCAAAGCAGAGGAGAGGGTCTGCATCTGAACATAAAACCAGCAGTGTTTTCAAACCAGTTAAGAGTAGCCATTCTGCGGAGTAAATTGAACCTGCAAGGCTCTGCCCTACACAAAAGCAGAGAGATGTTTTTCAGATGTTCTCTGTTCTGTGCCTCTTGGAATTCACTCTGTTGTTACCCTCTTCCTCTGCCTCTGCTTGTTTCTGGATATCAGAAACAATCTCTAGCAGGAAGATTATGTTTTGCTATTAACAGTTCAGTTCAGTATCTTTTGATTTACACTGCTCTTTTTGTCCTATCAACTGAGGAAGTGAAACATTACCTTTTTTAACATGTCTTACCCAAAATGCATGAAAATTCAAACATCTCTATTCTCAGCATTACCTCTTTGCTTTCCTCTAATTGAGAAGTGGTTAAAACTAAAGATAAAAACTGTAGTCCCAGAGTATTTTGCCAAAATTCATATCAGTTCTTTACTAGAAACAAACTAGATGGGTCTTGGTGCTGGAGAATGCTTTTGATAGATATTGAAGAAATAAAGACTTGTTTCCCAGCAGGATATACTTGTTCTGTCAGCTGCGGGGTATATGCTCTGATATGTGTTGTGCTTTGCAATGGTTCCCTAAATACAATCTCTGGTAAAACAGGAGGACATATGTTGGAGCAATGCCAGGAAAAATCATCCAGTGTCTGAAGAAGACCAAGACAGAGAATCCACTTATCCTGATCGATGAGGTGAAGTATTTGGTCTTTCTTCTAGGTTTTGCTCTTAAAGACTTGTATCAATTCTTGATCCCCATAGAAAAGGTGAAGCACTAACACTTCTAAAAATCCCAGGTTCTTTCTGTTTAAATGAGGCTGGGCTTTCAAGTTCTCTGGGTGACACTGATACCTTAGATGCTTTGTTTTCTCTCCTTATAACAGACTCCAAAATTTTAGTTGTGTCCTTCTGATTAAATTGCAGCTATTTGGATCCTAATGGACCTGGCTGGATATTCAGAGGTTTCCATAGTTCTTGTGTTTCCTACATAGGTATGGGCACATCACTGTGCACAGATCCACTATTGCCTGTGTGATTAATAGCAAGAGTCACTCTCAGTAGGTCTAAAGCAGAACTATAAGGAATAAGATGCTTACAGTCAATTTGTGGTCTGATTTGAGAATAAATGAGTCAGGGATACCAGCCTAATGCTTTGTGGAAAAGCAAATAAGGACAGTATATAATAGCAGGTGGTCAGAATAGACTGAAGGTCCTCCTGGCCTTCTTGTGTGCTGTACCTGGGAAGGACCAGCAACAGATGTCTTGGGAATGGTGGGGGGGACCAGTAAACTGTCATCTGTTGTAGCGTGATGTAGCCAATGAGTATCTTGATTTGAAAGGTAATGGAACCTGGAGGTTATGGCACTTGAGTGGTGTTGGCCAGAAGCCCTGCCTTGGCTGTAGCTGCAAATTTCATTAAGGCTATCCAGTTACCACTACTCCTAAGGCAGAAGAAGCAGTGACCCTGTTTGTATCCTCAGAAGGAGAGTTCACAGTGTGGGAAGAGTCAGTGACCTTGGCCATGGTCCTGGGCAGCTGGCTCTAGTGGCCCTGTGTGAGCAGTGGGGTTGGTCAAGATGACTTCAAGAAGTCCACACAAGCCTCAGTCAACTTAGGACTGTGACAACAGCACAGGTCACTAACTGGGCTCTGCTTGAACAGCTGTGTGTATGTACTTTGCACCTTGGGCAGAGTAAGGAGAATGTCTGAGCTTATATATTTGGGAAGCGGTGTAAGCTAGCACTCCCAGTCCTCCCACTGTGGAGTAAGTGTTCTGGTCTGTGCCTATAGCTTATCTCAGCTTAATGAGTAGGAGCCCACTAGTAGTAGTGCTTTTTATTGTATGCACATTGCCTGAGACTTCACAGTGATTTTCTGCAACACTCAAAAATCATGTGTCATGTGCTCACACAGGAAGGTAGTGGGGACTTGGATGAGTGCACATAAAAGTGGTAGACTGGTACTGGATGTTAATGAACACTCATAAAGATTTTCAGGTGGAGCCTTGGAAAAAATCTTGCTTGAAAATTTATCAGGGTAGGAAACTTCTTACAGCATTAATTTTTTTTTTCCCACAGGTGGATAAAATAGGAAGAGGCTATCAAGGGGATCCATCCTCAGCCCTTCTAGAACTATTGGATCCAGAACAGAACTCTAACTTCTTGGATCATTATCTTGATGTTCCTGTGGATTTATCAAAGGTATTTCTCTTTCCTGCAGAGGTTGTAGAGCCAGGATGTATGAATGTGTATCAATGCAGAGATTTCCTGTCCATGAAAAGATGCTGACATTTTACTCAGTTGGAAAGTCAGATGTAACATAAATGGCATACAGCTGTCTCTGCAGGAATTGGCTTTAACTGAAGTGTCTGTACATGAAAGAACGTGATTACTAGCATATGTCCTGTAGCCCTGCCTCTGTGTAGAGCCAGGGACAAACAGATGTATGGTCTCCACTAGAAAAGGCAAGAGTTTTCCTTTACATAATGATGGGCAGAGCTGCTGTCAAGGGAGGTGGCCTAATGCTGCTATGAAGCTTTTGAAATTGGTCGTCTTTACACACGATCGCACTTTTTGTGCAGCTGATGTAAATTACAGAATTGATGTATTAGGAATAGGTATAGATAATAGGCTCATTCTGTGCTAATTTCCTAGAAGGTAGAAAGAACTTCTGAGTGAGATCTAGATCTCCCGTTTCCTGGTCCCTATCAAACCATTCTGATTTCTGGTTTGTGCATTGCGTATTTCTAAACATTTATTTTGGGGGTAGGGAACATGCTATTACATAGTTCTAAAATCCAAAACTTCTAATAAAAACTAGTTCCACAAAGAAGGTGATCTTGCTCTAGCCCTTCAGACAGAGAAACGCAGAACTTAGGAACTAGTACTTGGAGTAAAGCAGCAGGTTAATGAAAGTGCTTAATAGGATCTTGTGATGCTTCCAGGTACTTTTTATTTGTACTGCCAATGTAACAGAAACCATTCCAGAGCCACTGCGGGATAGAATGGAAGTGATTAATGTGTCAGGATATGTAGCAGAAGAGAAACTTGCAATTGCAGAGGTAAGAGAAATCACTGTTGTGCTTTATGTGAATTACATCTGATAAATTTACTTTGGCAGATTCAGGCTTACATACGTGCATCCAACTTTGTCCAAAAAAATTAGCCACGTGGTATTTTGGACAGAGTTCCCTTGATTTGAACACACAGTTAAAGTAACTCTAGTGTTCCATAAACTGTGGACACCAGAAAGCAGCATTGAGTTAACAGGATTGAGTGAATTGGAACCACCAGGCTTTTGTCACAAATACTAAGAGAAAGATGTGGGGGATTATTTCTTTCAGAGATACTTGGTCCCTCAAGCACGAGTTCTGTGTGGCTTGGATGAAAATAAAGCCCAAATCACATCAGATGTCCTGACTGTTCTCATCAAACAGTACTGCAGAGAGAGTGGGGTGAGGAATCTGCAGAAACAAGTAGAAAAGGTGAGGGAAAGTTATGTGTAACTGTGACCTCTGTGCATCAGCCTTCTCAGCTTTTTCTACAGAGATAAACTACTATCTCACCCAGGTATTGAGGAAATCTGCCTATAAAATTGTGAGTGGAGAAGCAGAGACGGTCCAAGTAACACCTGAAAACCTGCAGGACTTCGTAGGAAAGCCCATCTTCACTGTGGATCGCATGTATGAAACCACTCCCCCAGGAGTGGTGATGGGTCTGGCCTGGACAGCTATGGGTGAGACAAAATTAATTTGGGGTTAATGTCTACATTTCTGTATCATTTTCAAAAATTGAATGTGATAGTCAAACAGAACTGAGTCCAGTGATGTTCTTCTACAGGCACCAATAAAAGTTCCTTTGGCCTTTGGATCCTGAATACTACTTCCTTGAAGAAGGGAGCCTTTCTTATGTCCTTACTCAGGCTCGTCTAAGCTTAAGGCCAGCATGTTTTCTCCTTAAGCTCCATATCCCATACAAATGACATACATTAGGAACAGCAGTGACTAAAAGCGTAAGGCTTTTCAGAGAGGACAAGACCTGGTCTGCTTCTTTAACAGCAGCAGGAGGTGCTGTGACACACAGCACAGCTGAGGAATGCTGTGTCTCATCAGTGATGTGCAACACTGACTTGACTTTTGATGTTGAGGACAGGTACAGGCATTCCAGCACTCTGTGGGGTGGGTGCAGTTGGCTGCTTACCATTCATTGGATTACTCACCTAGTAACTTGGGGGCTTATGTGCACTACAGGATGGAAATACAGCACACAGCAGAGGAGATGACCTCTGCATATTCAAATTGACCTTGGGTAGAATTAAAGTAGTTAAGAGGGAAATGACCAGGATGGTGGAAAAGGTAAATAGATACCTGGCACTGGAGAACTGAAGTGGCTAAAAGTGTTTTATGATATGAACTCAGCTTACTTTCTGGAGGAAACAACCTGAAACCATTATAAGAACTTGATTATTTCCATTAAATAGGGATTGCATCTGTGTTCTTAGAAGGTGAAGTCCAAAAAAGCAGTGAATGGAGATTGTTGAGATTTCTAGCTGGCCTTCCTGAAGGTATTTGGGGAACAGGTTTCAGCTGCTCTCTACCCAAGGGCTAGTGTCTCATCAGAGAGCATCAGTTCCAAATGCCTGACATAACTTCTGCATCACCAAAACTTTGTGGTTTAGTTTTCCTTTAACTTTTTTTCAGATGTTGTTTTTCTTTTCTTTTTTTTAGGAGGTTCCACTCTGTTTATTGAAACATCCCTGAGGCGACCCAAAGACAAGGAAAACAAGGATGGGTCGCTTGAAGTAACAGGGCAACTCGGAGATGTAATGAAAGAGAGTGCCAAAATTGCATACACATTTGCAAGAGCCTTTCTGATGCAGAAGGACCCCAACAATGATTTTCTTATGTCTTCTCATATCCACTTGCATGTGCCAGAGGTAAACTGATGCAGAGTTCACAGAGCATGCACAGCAGCCAGGCTGGTTTGCTCTTTTAGATGTAAAGCTGGAAGGCACTTCATTTGTCCATATGTTGTGCAGAATGCCCTCTTCTAGCAGTAAAACCCAGGAATGAAGGCGTTTTTTTCATGTTCCTGTGAAGGTCTTATGAGCCATGTTTCCATTCCTTTCTAAAGCAAACATGTGGCAAGAATACAGGGGCTTGGATAATTTTCTAAGGAAACCTAAGCTTTTTGTTGTAGCTGTTGGCCCTGTTGTGCAGGTGGGGAAACCATGACATAGAGATAAGTGATTTGGATAAATGCGTGTATGAAGTTACAAGGACACCAAAGTTTAGGTCTCTGTGTTACCAGGCCTTCTTAAAGGCTTCAAGTCATTTACACATAGTTGGAAATACTACTCCTGATATCTGTGCCATGCTTCCTAGTCTACGTAATGGCAGCGATTGCATTTGTCCAATATTTGGGGCTGAAAATAAATGGACACAGTGCTCGGAGTGGCTCACATGCTATGTAACAAGCTTTGGGCAGGTGCTTTACTGGAGACAGATTTTGAACTGTGATTGTGCCCAAGCTTTCCTTCTGGACCACTGAGTGCTCTGTGTGCAGTGTCCTTGTTGCAGCTTGTTCCATGTCTGTCCAGCTACTGCATTGTTCTCTGTGAATTCATTTCCTGAAAGATGAGAAAACAGCAGACATGATCTCTGTCTCTACTCCCTCTCAAACACTGATTTCTTCTGCTCTTACCTCAAAGAGGTTTGATCTCAGATAAATCCAGACTGTCACTAGTTCAGGCCTGGATTTTGTGGGGCTTTACATACTGATCTTTTCTGCCTTGAATGATTTTCGGTATTGTCCTCCACTGCTTTCTGACTCTTGACACTCTTCCCCTTGTGATGTTGACTTCTGTTCCTTGTTTCCATGGTTGGCTTAGGTCTAAGTCTAAGAGCTTCAAAGTGTTTGTGCTCTTTTTTTCCACTGATGTTGCTTATTCAAAGACCTGAGCCCAATGAGCATGGTGGTGGCATCAGGCCAGAAACCACATTGTGGACTCGTGGATTATTCCTCATGAATAAGGTGAGGAATACACAGTTGTTAATAAATTCAGCTAATTTGAAATAGCAGGATTCCATCACTCACATATGCAAAAACCTTTGTGAGGCTTCATGAAATGGAGACAATGTTAAAACAAGGGCAAGGGTGTTGTCTGGCTGTGCTGTATCTTGAATGAGTTGGGGGGTTGTGCTTTGTTTTTTTAAACAGGGAGCAACCCCAAAGGATGGACCAAGTGCAGGATGTACCATAGTAACAGCTCTGCTGTCGCTGGCCATGAATTGCCCAGTGAGGCAGAACGTAGCCATGACTGGAGAGGTGTCATTGACTGGAAAAATTCTTCCTGTTGGTGGAATCAAGGAGAAGACTATTGCAGTAAGAGCTCTTCTCTTGTCTCGTGCATTGTCCATGGGAGAGAGCCCTGGGTTGGGCTCAGTGGGGACAGGGACAGCCAGAGGGGTGGCTCCTTGAACTGGGAGAGGCAGTGATTACATTCCGTACACAGGTTGGAAAAGCCTGCAGGGGAACATGGTGATCTTGGCTGCATCTCTGGCTGTGAGGAAAGGGATGGGACCCCAGGATTTGTCTCAGGGCAGCTGTGTTGGCCCAGCTCAATTCCACCTGGACTGGCAGAATTGAAGGTGACTGACGGCTTTAACTGGCTGTCAGAGCCGTCTGCTCTGTCAGACTAGGACAGTTCAATCACCTGTGCTGTGTTGAATTGCCTGTTTAAGGAGGGCATCCAGTGGAGATTTGACAGCATCTAAGGTACATTCTTAAAATCAAGGCTCTGTTCCCTAGTTCCAGTGTGAATTTGTCTGACATTTCATACAGATGCCTGTTTTAGATGAAAGGAACTTAGTGTCTTGTATTTTTGGTTTCAATCCTTTGCTGTTTTCAGAATACCTTTCCAAGCATTGAATCTCTCTTCCTACTTTTCACCTGCACAATTCTGGCCTACATAAGCCTTGCACCACACACATTTTTCTGTCAAAAATGTTATTAGGTCTTCCTTTGTTGAGCTGGGGCTCCACATCAGTGTTCTGTCTCCAGATATATTTGGGCTACAGCCATGTGCAGTGTGATTTGTTTTCCTTGTATGACTTAAAAATGAGTAGTTGTCAGTAGCAGTCAGTACAGGACTAACCTCTGCTATGGTGCTGACTGGCTGCACTTTTAGGAGTGTGAGTGGCCACAGGCCTAAACGCAGGATCACCCCTAAAGCGATGGCTACAAACCTGTCCTCTGCTTTCTGTGCTCCTTCCAGGGAAGGTGTCCCTATCAAAAGGTTCTGTAGAATTGTGCTAAGAGTATTGATGGAGTAGGTTGGTCTGATAAGCTGTTTCTAACTCTTGTTTTCATCCTAGGCTTTATCCTCACCCAGGCTGGAACAGACACTTAAAACTCTGTAAAATAGTACAAATGTTTTAAACAATCCCCCAAGCTGCTGACACAGTCCAATTAAAATGCCTCCCCCTCATCTGTCCCTGCAGCTGAGATGGCACAGGAGAGTATGTTTTGGGGCTTGAGGGGGATCTAGAACATGCTTCACCCTGGTGATATGTCAGGAATGCCCTTGGTGCTCTCCAAAGAAGAAAGTAAAGCTGGATCGTGCCCCTAAATAACTGCTCTTACTTTCAGAAATGGGGGTGTTTCTGGTACATGGAAGGATTCCTAGGACTCAAAAGACAGCCCAGTTTTTTCTCCCCACAGGCAAAGAGGGCAGGTGTTACCTGCATCATTCTGCCATCAGAGAACAAAAAGGATTATTATGACCTTGCTGGATTCATTACAGAAGGACTGGAAGTGCATTTTGTGGAGCACTACAAAGAGGTATTTAATATAGCATTTTCACATCTGGATCTCACTGGAGGATGACAGCCTGTGCCCTGATGGCTGGAAGGTGGTCTGTCCCTAAGTACTCGGCCCCTGCCTAGAGATGAGTGACCAGAGGCAATCCTGAAGTGGGACATGAAGCTATTGCTGCTGCGCAGCTGCCAAAATGAATTATGGCTCTGCTAGAATAAAGTACTTCTCAGTCTTTAATACTGAATTATGATCTACAATAAAGGATTTCCAATTTTGCCAAAGGAATGGGCATCTTATCAGCCACCAGCAGTGGGGCTAGTCTGGTCTCTTCTCACTGAAGACATTTCAGCTATTTCACTGTAAATTTCAGTACAGCTTGTGGAAAAGGACTGAACAGTACACCCACAGCTAGGCTGATGTGTAGCTGTTACTCCTCATGTGGTGGAAGGCAAGTAGCTCTCAGAATCTCTCTTCTTAGAAGCCTAGGCTAGCCTGAAACGACACTGACATCCTAAGATAGTTCAGCAGAGCTGGTATATTCAGCTGATAGGGGGAGACTGTTCTCCAGGTTCAGTCACCAGGTCAATACCACCAAAGAACTCCAGACTTAAAGAGAGCAGACCAGGGCCAAACACCAGTGTGCTCAGTATCAGCTGTCAGCACTGTGCTGCACCACAGATGGCCTGTGCCTCTGCAACAGCTGTATCATATTCAGGGAGTGAGGAAAGGAATTAAATGTCTTGACATGATGTTGTACATCAGTAAACACAGGCTTGGGGGCCAGAGAACTTGAATACTTCGTCTTCCAATGAACGCTAAGAAAAAGGAATTTAAAGAGGGGAAGAGTAATAGCATGGAGTCTAGCTGAAAAGTATTTTCTCAGCCAGGAAGAACAGCCCTTGTCATCTCACAGAAAGGGAGCCCTTAGGGGAGAATAAAGAATCCAGCTACTGAAGTCCAGGCAGTTCTTGCTGACTCCAGGTGTCTTTCATGACTTGCTAACACACTACAGAAAACAGGCCTGAATAGAAGGTACAAGGGGAAACAAAGGAGCAGGCTAAGCTGCTCGAGGAATGGGCTGATGTGCCCTGGGAGGAAGTGTAAAGCAGTTACTATTTTCAACAGCCATTTTTACCCACTTCCCTCCTACCACCATCTAGGTCTGAAGACAGACTAGGAGGTGGAAGGTATTACTCCAGAGATTTCCACGTCCTGAGACTCCAAATACGTCGTAGAGGATTCCCTCTAGTGTGAGTGATAGTGTGATTCCCAGAAGCACCAGTATCAGCATCTCCAGCTGCAGGTACAACAAACCACTGACCCAAGTTCTTGATGGCTGAAGTTCAGGACCTAGTCAGCATCCCCCAGCAGCACCCACTGCAATACGTGTACCAAGAACACTCGCTACCCTGGTTTTGGGAGACAGGACTTTATTGTGTTGCAGCCTGTGCAACTCAATCCTTCTTTGCAGCAGCTTTCCTCATGGCTGCCAGGACATTACTGAGTTCCTCCCGCTTCCTCTTGGCCCGAATGTGAGTGCCAACCTGCAGGGAGAGAGCAGAGCAGTCAGTCTTTACCCAGCACAGGCTGGGGCTTTTACAGGTGTCACTGCTGACACACCTCAAAACCAGGCAGCATGGCAAAGTCCTGGAAAGACGGACTTGACCTCCAGCCAGGAGGTTGCCATCATGTCTCAGTAGTACCTCAGCAGAGTTATTTGGGACACAAAAGGGGCTGCTTTCAGCTCACAACCATTACAACTCAAGGAACCCCATCTGAAGTCTCCTAGTTAACAGCAAGCACCCAACCTCCATCAGTGCTGCTCTCATCTTCCCCACACGAGACATGCAAACCAAGGAAAAATAGCATGACAAGCCTGAATGCCCAAGCCCAGGGCCTTTTTGGCAAAGTACTTTTGCATCCATCTCCTGCTCTCCCACCCAACCCAAGGAACATTCTCTCCACCCCATCATATTACACCCTTAACTTCCAAAACAATTGAAAAGAAAAAACATAACTAGTTAAAAAGCCAAATATTCCCAGGGGAAGGCAGAAAACAGAAAGCTGACATTGTTTCTGCCATCCTTGTTAGCTGATTGACCCACCCGCTTCTTGATGAACTTCAGAGCACGTTTGTCCTTGGACACTTTCAGCAACTCCATTGCACGTCGCTCATAGGGCGCAAAGCCACACACTTCCCTGATCATGTCTCGCACAAACTTGGTGTGTTTGGTCAGGCGCTGTGGGAAGGGAGGGAACGCAGGTTACCAGGCACATAGACCCTGGCTCATGCAAAGGGGACTGCAAAGGGCTATGGCATACTCTCGGCTAGGCCCCAAAACCAGCCCACGCTGTTGGCATGCCCCCAGGACACTTGATCCCTGGCGGGTGCTACGGAGCACGTGAGCTGGGCCAGGTGTGCCAGTCTGTCTTCAGCCTCCGGTCCAGATGTGTCACACAGTGGCGTGGACCAGCATCTTTGGAAAAAGCAGGACCATGAGATACCCAGAGTTTGCACTGCAACACACATCGGACACCACAGCTACACAGAGCATTTCATCAGAGTGGATAAAAAGCCCAGATGCATTTATGTCTCATAACACACGCATCTATCGAACCTGGATAGTTTCGAGTAGGGGAACTCAGCGCAGTTTTATGGGGATTGCCTTTCGTTACCAAGAGAAGCAGAATAGGAGAGACTCTAGAAGGCGCACACAGCTTTCACAGCCACCCGCTGCCCTGCCCGGCTGAGTCCCGCCCGGCCCGCAGTCACACGGGCAGCGCGCAGGTTCTGAGCCCTCCCGTCTCTCCACAGCGAAAGCGCTGAGCCGCAGCCCCGGGGGACGGGGTCGGAGGCGCTGGGCGGCTCCGCGCCGAACACATCAACACAACCGCGCTGCGCACCGGGGGCAGCGCTCC
>WEIT01018851.1:2958-18740 GCA_013389985.1 Dryoscopus gambensis | reverse complement strand
CGCTGTGAGGGGCTGAGGGTCACCCCGCGGTGGGGTCCTTGTGGCGTGAGGGGACAGCGGGAACGGGGGCGGTCACCCCGCAGCGGGGGGTCCGGCAGAACGCCTGGTTCCCCTCAGCTGCGGCCGGGGGTCTTGGGGCGCGCGCGTGGGGACAGACCCCGCAGGGCCGCCCAGCCCCACACTCACGGACTTTTCCCCCATAAATTATAACTGGTGTCGCTTGACCGGGATGTGATCAGGTTAGACAGACGAATCTAAAAGAATAGACTAAACGATTTTGTTGGAATAAAAGTTACTGGATTTTCTTACCTCTGAAAGACAACTGAGGTGAACGTGCAACTCAACTGTTTTCTGCTTTCAAAGAAAATTCTAATTAATTTGTTGAAATTGAAAATACTGACTTGAAAGTATTAGTTCAAAATTTGAAAATCTTGGCTTTTAAAACAAATTACAGACCTTTACACACTGCTATAGAGCTTGTCTTTGCAGGGCTGGTTCCTTTTCATCGCAGGGCAGCGGTCGCAGCTCACACACTCGGATCCCCTGGACTGTCACCCCCTCACAGCACGGATTCCAGAAGTGAGGAATGTTTGTGGCTTAGACGGTGGGACAGGTCTGACTCTGATGCCTTTCTTCACAGGAGGGCAGAGTATGAATAGGCATCTGCAGGGTGGGGGTGACTGTCCTACACAAGCAGAAGGAATGGCATTTCTGAAATATTTCCTAATATTTCTGAAAGTCAACAAAGAAAAATTATGAATGCCAAATTTGTTGTCAATCTGCACCTCTAAAATCAACACGAGTTTGATACGATCTTTGCTACTGAGAACTATCACACGGGACAGCTAAAGGTCTCCCCATCCGCAAGCTCTGGATTCCTCACAGGAGGAGCTGCTGTAGCCCTGGGCTGGAGGAGGTGTCACGTCTCCTGTCACCTTTCCTGCCAATGCCGATGTGCGTGAAGCTACCTTAGGGTGGCTGCTCACTCAGCTCTGGGTGTGCTGAAAAAGGGTCTTCCCGTGCTCTGGCTCTGTGACCTCATTAGGTACAAGTGGCCCTAAAATAAATGCTTGCCTGGAAGAGGAGGAGGTGGCGCCTGCTGCTTTCCACTGCCTGGTCTGTGAGCACCAACCCACCAGCAGCAGCTGCATGGGGCTCTTCCCTCTCTCACCCTGACTATTGCTACCTTCCCCTCAGGACAGCTTTTCCATTCATGCAGAAATCTATGGATCTACAGTTCCCAAACTCCCCTTGGGTTTCTCATCATTTGACCTTTCTGTGCTGCACTGGACACCCCTCAAAACTGCCTTTTCCCCAAGACAAGGGTTCTTGCCTCCCATTGCTGCCTGCACAAGTCCCTAATAGAAAATCCAGGTTTTCAGTTTCCAGAAGCTTTTGCCCCATTCCAGCATTGCTAACGGCCTTCTCCCACATGCCCAGCATTTGCAAATGGTTTGCATCTCTCTGAATCTTTCTTTGGATTCTGCTTTATATCTCTTCACTCTTTGCCTTATTACTTTCCTGGAGGCATTACAAAGCAAGATGTTACCCATCAGGTGAGCCCGAGGACAGGTGGGCAGAAAAAAGGTAGGTAACGTAGAGGAAGCCTTGGGATTGGCGCTGAATCCAAAGCTGGGATGGACTGCCTCTACCGAGATGGACATGGAGGGCTCAGTGGACCATAAATAGGCTGAACACCTGCAGTGTGTCCTGGCTGCTGCGGTGATATCCTGGGCTGCATGGACAGACACACCTGGCAGGGGCCAGGAAGGGATTGCTCCCTTTACCTGGCACTCATTAGATCAGACCAGTGGTGCTGTGTTCGGGCCTTGCAATGCAAGAAAACTTGGATAAACTGGAATAAGTTGAGAGGAAAGCCATGAAAATGTCTGAGGCCTGGAGCATATATCCCATGAGGACCAGTGAAAGGAACGAGCTTTTTTCAGCCTGGAGGAGAAGTAGAAGTGAGCTAGGTATAAAACAGCCACCTGAACTTCTGATTAACCAATGGAGAACAAGTATAAGAATGATCAATCCCAATGCTGAGCAAGTCCAACAGGAGGCCAGACTGACTGAGTGGACAGTTCTGGATCATACTTAAATAAGAAAATTAAGAACATGGTGGATGGAAGCAGCATTCAAAACTACCCAAGAGACATACACAGACATTGCATGGACATCAGGAACAGAACTGGAAAAGCCAGAGTTCATCTTGACCTAGCTAAAGACCAAGGAAATAAGGAAAAGTGCAGCACCTTACCCTTCCTTGGCTGCTCCAGGTTTATGAAGAGAGCATATTGAAGGTTAGGATTGTGTGCTTTTTTTCCCTTTTTTTCTCAGGGATTTTTCTCCCATCTGTTGGTAAGAGACAATAATGACCAGTTCTTAAGAGACATAAGAAGTGGCCAAGGTGGGGGGAAGGGTGCAGCTGCACTCTCGTAGCTTAGGGGGGCTTTCTTTTGGAAGGGTGAGATTTTGGCTGGGGGGGCGAGGGGCTGGGCTCGGCTCCCCTCTGTCTCCTGCTTGGGATTGGAGGGAAGAGTCGAGCTGTTCCTATCGCTGCCGCTGCAGAGTCCAGCCCATTACTGTTTTCTCCTACTGTAAGTGAGGCTTTTGCTCGTATGAGTGGATGTTGCACTGGGATCTTATCAACACCCTACCTCACCAGAAAGGAACCTCACCATCTGCTGGGGTGCCTCAGGGGAAAACCCGGGACTCTGAGCTCCTTCCTCCTCTGAGGAAGCCTCTCCCTGCCATGTTTGGGAGCCCGGCTGCTGCTGCCCAGTCCCACCGTTTCCCTCTCACTGCTCTGGATTTCTCGCTGCACGGTACCCCCGCACCACCTGCCTGCCAGGACACCCCGCGGCTCCTGCTACAGCTGCGGAGTTTCTGATACATTTTGTTTGCTATTCCAGGGTCTGCTGGCCTCTGCCGTTCCAGCTGCCGCTCCGAGGTTCCTGCTGCAGCCCGTTTCGCCATCTGGAGGGGCACTGAGCCCGGCCGCCCCTGTGAGTGTGTGAGGGAAAGCCCCTTCTGTCTCTCTGCCGCCGCCTCACCCGCCATGGCCGTGTGGAGAGGCGGCCGCGCCACAGCGCCCCCTGCAGGCGCGGGGGAATCAGCGCCCCCGCCCTGCCTGGCCGGGAGCCACCAGCGCCCCTGCCGGCCGTGAGCGGAACTGCACCGAGGGGAAGGTGCCGGCGGCTGAGCGAGGCCGGCACGGGGCTCGGGTTCTGTTTGGTGTTGCTGCCGGTGCTGTTTGTTTGCCTTGTTATACATAGATATATACTAGTAAAGAACTGTTATTCCTTTTCCCATAGCTTTGCCTGAAAGCCCCTTAATTTCAAAGTTACAATAATTTGGAGGGAAGGGAGTCACATTGTCTGCTCCAAGGGAGGTTCCTGCCTTCCTTGGCAGACGCCTGTCTTTCAAACCAAGACAGAGCCTTTCTCTGCCACAAGACAGATGAAATTTATTTTAGTGTCCTTCCTCTTTTCCAAGTACAGAATCAGCACAAACTATGGTCCACCAGACAGGGGCACAGGATGCACAGCTGAATGGTGTTGCCTGGGACCCCATTATCTTCTGAACCTGAAGCTCATCCTGCTCACTGCAGAGGTATGCATTCTTAAGGCAGGCAGACATACCAGGTACAAACTGATTTCCACCTGTCCATTTGACTGCATTCCTCTTTCAGCCAGCCCCTGTCATGACATCATGGCCAAAAAGCCACACACACCTTCCGAGATCCACCACCTGCAGCTATGGAAAGGCAGAGCTCCCTTCCCTTCTGCTACAGGAGCCAGAATTCCCAGAGGGTCACTGTGAAGCCTGTACCCACAAACAAGCTGTAGTGTAACATCAGATGAAAGATGCTCTCACAGGATGTGCTCCCATTGCTGGCATAGTGGGGGAAGCCCTTTACCCCAAGTATTACAAGTATTAACTGAATCATCTCCCCAGAAGGGAGGAAGACAGGCAGGACAGTAGCCTGACGCTACTCAGCAGTGCTCCACCTTCCTGTCTTACCCCTTCTTGGCCAAGGCCTTGCAAGATGCAGATATTTGCATTTGCCAAGATCCAGACATAGTTTTCTGCTAGATGTCTTCCAGCAGGCAGCATGGGTCACCCTGTAAGTCAGCAGCCCCAAGAAGGCTGGTAGGGGCTGGTCATAGGGAAGGCAAGCAGGAGGCAGGCTCAGCTTCATGCCTAAATCCAGGCTACATTAAATTCAGAGGCTACTGTCTTATGTTAATTAACAAAATATGCATAGCAACCAATGTGAAAGAACTTCAGCACCATTCCCATAGGTAGCCAGAGGCTTTCCCTTTGAGTTGAGATGGTGTTGCTCTCAATGTCTGGTTTTTTCTGGAAGTATCCCTTCCCCAGTGCATCCTGGCTGTCCCACTTCAGGCCTCTGGACCTCAAATAGCTGAAAGCCCCACTCACTTCTGCAAGGCTCAGGGCTGAGTGGTTCTGCCCTGTGCTTGACATGTCCATGCAGGGTGTTTCCCCAAGTGGTGGAGCCTCTCTGTCTTCAAGGAAATAATTACTTACAAGAGCAGCCAGCAAAAATCTCTGCATGGGGTTCATCATACACAGTATTTCTGCATCTGTGGCCCTCTCAGTCAGGGATGGAAATACTCCCATGCACCACGACAGAACGTGGCTCTGAAAAGAGGATGTGGGGACAACAGAAATGATAACATCTCTCTTTACCAGCTAAGAAGTGGCTGTGGCTGTGAGACACAAACCCTGTGATGGTGATGAGCAAGGCTTCTCTCCTGGGCACGGAGTGCTGGGCGCTTTAAGGTAGTTGCCACCACTGTGCTCTTTTGTTGTCCTGTTTTGGGCAGGAGAGAGCTGGACATGGGTCTGTTCAGCCTCTCTTGGTGAGATGACAGAGGTGGAGGAGTCCCTGATGTGTAATAGAACCATCCAGGAAGCAGTTGGAGCCAAACTGAGGCTTCTTTGCTTAAACTCCTTGGTAGGGAAGTAAAGGTCACCGCAGAGTCCTCACTGCTACCTCTTTTGATAAAAACAGCCCTCTCCCACTGGAATGATCCTGCTGCCTTTGGATGCTGTCTCTCTCCCACACGGTGTTTGCTGCAGCACGGGGAGCAGCTGCAGCGATCTCAGGTCAGCCAGGCCAGCCTCCGGCTGCCTTGTGCTGCGCGGCTACTGTGTTCCTCACTGGCTCTCTCAGAGTTTTTAAACCCTGCTTTGGGGCAATCAGAGACTTGAACTACTGTCTTTGGTGGTGGTTTATTAGTTATGTTCAAGCACATTTTTAAACAAAACACTGCTCTGCACATCACATCACAGGACAGTTTTCACACTGGTCCTTGGGTCTTCTAGGTGAAATAGTTTGAACCTGACTTTAAAGAAAATGCTGCTGTTAGTAAGTAAACCAAGGTCCAGACAATATCTCCCAGAAGTATTTCATAACTTGCAAAACTTGTCAGCCAGATCAGAAACCAACAGCCTCTACCACCAAAACCAGGAGAAGAAACAGCAGGCTAAATCCTTCTCCTACATCACTCCACAAGTAAGGGCACCAGCAGCTCTGTTCAAGCCATGGTCTCCCTTCTGGAGCAGCACATGTGCATGGACACAGAGACACATAGAGGAGCCATGAAACTGCCCTCCTGTGAGGAGGAGAAAGGCAGCTGCCCCTGCATCAGCTCCATGGTCACCACATATAATACCCATGAACAGGGAAGGCTGTATTTCTGATGTTCTGTTTTGTGCAAGGTCTTCTTTTATAGCACATGCAGACTGCTAAAGCTGTCACCCATGTTGCCACAGACAGCAAGTGTTCCCAAATGCAGCTGCTCTAGGAAAAATCGTAAAACAACCCTTGCCTGTGCCTTGGAGCCTCTGCTGAATTATGGTTTCTGACCACCTGACCTGTCCAACTGTTTGCTCTGCCTGAACAGAGGAACAATCGGCAGCTGCCAGTTCAGGCAGGCTGCTCCTGTCTGCTGAAGGAAAGGATTTAACCCTTCTGGGGCTTCACTGGGCCTTACAACACTGATTTTACAGCCTGAGCTAACAGCCTCACCTCTGCTGCCATATGATGGAATTCCTTAATTTTGTATCCACTTCTGCAATTATAGATGACTTAGCTTTGGTCTTCCAAGTTGCTCATCACTTCCAAGTGAAAAGTATATTTTTCGGTAAACAACTTTTATTTTTGTCATTGGGAAGCCAGTGTCCTGCCTTCACTTAGGGACCCACACGAAAGGGGTTTCCCCTACAGCCACTGTACAGGGGGTCTTAACACTGCTGCTCCCCTGGGCCACTGCAAGATCAGACCATGGTGACACTGACCTTTCCTCCTTGCTGGTCTTGCTGAGGATGGAAAGGTTTCACCCTTATCAGGTGGGAAAGGCCATTTACAGACTCACAGATTTCCCTTGGAAGTAGTCACTTTGGAAAAATGCAAGTTCCATTTGTATTCCTGCTGCCTTTTACAAGGTGGCCAATGCTTTGCAGTGGCCAGATGCCATGTAGCTAGGAATGGCTTCTGTGGGGACGAGCCCATGCCTCAGTCCCTTGGTGGGCCAGCTGAAAGTCACTGCTGTCAAGGGGGAGCAGGCTGGATGGTGTAGGGAGAGCAGCAAGGGGGCATTGCCCCTTTGGACAGCGTCAGGAGGCTGCATGAACTCTGCCCAATTGTCACTCTGTGCCGGTGGGGTCCTGGGCTGTCCAGCCATAAAGAGCTTCCAGAGAGAGGCATCTCAGTGGAGCCTGTGAGGACCTCAGGTTTCAGACAGAGGTTTGAAGCTGGCCCTCATTTCTAGCTTGGTGTGCTCTTTGCCCCCCACGCCTCTCCCTGACCTGGGCATGGTGCTCTGGGCCCAGGCAGGAATGCTCCTCCAGGCTCAGCATGCAGTTCTTTGCTGCGCAGGACCAGGGCACAGGAGAAGGGGTTGCCAGCACAAGCCTGTGGAGAACCTGTGAAGGGGAGGTAGGAGGGGAAGGTGGGTTGAGGTGCTCAGTCTGTGGCATGGACAAGAGACACGGGCAGCAGTGATAGCCAGTGAAGGGGGCGATTGCTGCAAGCTGCTGTGCCCTGTGCAGGACGACCTATGTAAGTGCTGCAGAGGAAAGAGGCATGTCTGCAGAGGTAGAGTGCCTGTGTGAAGCATCCTCCACCATTCTGGCACAAGCTTTCCTGCAGCCCCGAGGCGACCTGGGCTCATTTACCTGAGCAGCCCCAGGTGCTTCTTGTAAGAGAAGCTGTTTGGACACTGCCTGCCCAGACTGAGTCCCACTAAGCAATGGCATATCTCTTACCCACCCCAAGAGGGCTTTGTGTGGCCATGGTGGAGGCGAGAAGAGTTCCTCTTCAATCTCCAGTGACACCATTCCAGAGGAGCAGCTGTATGTGAGCTGGCTCTCAGCTGTGCTGTTTGCTTGCACCATATGCCACTAGGCAGCTACAAAGCAGTTTTTCATGACTGATCTCATGATGCATTATGGTTAGCAAAGGCTTAGAACTCTAACATTTCTTGCTCCTTGTTTGCATGGATAGATTACCTGCCCATGCTTTATCCTTGCAGGCTAGGGGCATCTGCAGAGTCTGGGGCATACCTGTGACCTCCTGCAGGGCACTGAGGTCCTCAAGCCAGAGGAAGTCAGAAAAGCAGAAAGAATGATGCAAAGGTTGAGGAAGATGGGGGAACTGCAAAGGGGAGGTCCTTCCTAGAGAGAGTTCATTCAGAAGACTCACCAACAGGCCAGTGATTGCAGGGACACCTGGCAAGGCTATTTCCAGAGAAGATGAGAATAATGGGAGTATCCACCTTCCAAGGAGGTGTTGGTCCTTCCTTGTATATATCCCAACAGCAGAGTCCTGTAGAAAGCAAACATTGCTATTTCTTTTACATGAGAAGGTATTTTTGACAAGAACAAATAGGAAAATTGGTCGTGAATTGGTTGGCGTGGCCAGGGTGCTGCCTGTCATTGACACCAAAGGAGAAATGTGCAGGGTGAGAAGGAGAAAACTAAATGAAAAGTAAACAAAATTCAAGAGATTTGTCTAACAACAGAGCAAAAGTAAGGGGCTCAGTAGCCACAGTGCCCATGAGTGGCCCACAGAAATGTGGATTTTTCACACAGAATTTTCTCCTTGTGGGAGTCCTAGTCATGAAGCCAAAGATATCCTGAGGCTGGTTGAGCACCTCTAGGCACCTGAAGTGTCCAGGCACTACACTGGAAGGCCTCCCAGCTCCTTGCTGGATGTAGGGTGGAGGTATTCTCTCCACTGGCCTCAGGCCAGTCCTCCACCTGCCACTGGGTGGGATGGCCACTGAACCAGTACAGCCAGTGATGTGCCATCCAAACATACTTGTATACCAGGGGTAGAGAAGGCAAATATTGATTTATGTTCTGCAAACTTGACAGGCTTGAGCAGATCTGAGCTGCTGCTCCTCCAGACCAGTTCAGACCAGCACAATACTGGCACAGAAGAGAAGATGCACACTTCTAGCCACTGGCACTCTGACTCCTGCCTCCTGTGGAAGCACCATCTACACAATGTCCAGCATGCATCACTGACTTAACTCATTATTGCTTTTTAAGTTAAATCATCAGTATAAGCTGCCAATGGCCTCACTGACCATGTAACCTCAAACTGATCTCTCTGCCTTCCTCCATTCTGAGGCCATTTAAGTGTGTCTTGGGTTGCAATACGTAACCAAAAATGTGCATTCTAATTTCATCTGTTAGAACCAGTTGGAAGATATTTTTTATCTCTTGTAACTCCAGGGGGAAAGAGGGCGGGTGCCTTCTGTTAATGGGTCAATCGTTAAAACCAGATGGGGCAGTGCTTCCTTATCTCGTCCTCCACCCATCCTCCTCCAAGGGGATTTCACCTGTGAATGAGCCATTAAGGCTCTCCTTGTGACCGATAACATTGCATCATCCCATTGGGGAAGGCTGCCCTCAGTGGGAGGAGCCGAAGTCTCTCTACCTGCATAAAATCTGCAACTCAGAACACCAGAGCAGCTGGTTTTTCCACTGGATTCCCCGAGGAAGACTGGACCCATCCTGTCACCACCGGACCCTTCTACAGGATCACCTCTACTCCAACGGAGCCACAGCTGCCACTCCAGGAGGACTTATTTTGGACTGCTCCCCACACCCTGACCAACAGGGTGTCAGGTCGTATTCTGACTCTGTCAGAGTTTCTGGGATTATTTGTTTGTTGTTGTTTGTTTTTTTTTTTTCTTTCTCTGTACCACTACCTTTGTAGTTTGTAATATTCTTAGTAAAGGACTGGTATTCCTATTCCCATATCTTTGCCTGAAAGCCCCATATTTTCAAAATTATAGCAATTCGGAGCTGGGGGGTTTACATTCTCTATTCCAAGGGAGGCTCTGGTTTCCCCTGGCAGTTACCTGTCTTCTAAACTAAGACAAGTGTCTGCAGTTTCCTAGCACTTGCTGGCTTCCCACTCCAAAGTGTTATAAAAATGCAAACCCAAGCAACAGCTGCACCATGGTTTATCAACTCCTTCCTGATTACCCAGCACATACCAGATTAATCCCACTGTTTAAAGCTGAGTATGAGTCTCACACATCAGATAGGTGTTTTCAGGTAGACCATTCTCCAAGACAACTGCCAAATGGGTTCTAGACCTCAAACAGGCCTTAAGGATGTGGCCACATGTGCCATGGGGGTTTGCACACACCTGCACTGGGCTGTGGATCATCTCTGTAAGTGGCGTGAGTAAATCCCCAGAGATGGATGATGCTCTGAATCATTTATGATAGGAGTATCACAGATTTGTCCACACTGCTGGGAGAGACAGAGGTAGACACCATGCCTGTAAATTGGAGCAATATTTCCTGATATATTGAAGGAGAACTGGCCTGGCCTCCTTGGCACCTGGGAAGGACTGTCAGTGAATCCATGCCACTTGTTAGTTCTCTACAGTTTGGGAAACTCAGCACTTTGAACCCAGCAGTTATTTTTCTGGATTACATGGGGTTATATCTCTTGCACTTGAAGAAGCTCAGAGGTTCAGTCAGAGCAGGCCCAGCCTTAAATTCCTGCACTTGGGCAGATTACCCACCAAGCAAGGACATCCATCCAGCCCCCAGCAATGGCCCTGATCTTTCCAGGGTGCAGTTTTCTGCATGCCAGCCTGTCACACTACACTGCATAAGGCCATGCTGAAGCTGATTTTTCTTGTACATTCAAGATTCCTGCAGACTGTGTAAAACAAATTAAATCCTACAGATTTATGCTACTCTCATACCCAGAACTGGGGTTTAGCAGTGCAGAGAAAGCCTGCAAATAAAGCCATCAAACAAAAGCTTTTCCTCATTTGCTGTAGCTCCTGCCCATTTACTCCATCCAAGTAAGTCTTTTTCATGGCTGCCCAAAACATGTGATTCTTGCACCTGCCCACCCACATGCATCCTCAGTGTGATGGTGGTAAAGAAAGAAGTGATGTGATGCTGCTGGCCTTCAAAATTCAGTACAGAGCACAAGCTGCAGGAGAGTGGGGTAGGGCAGGGTCTCTCCTGACTGAACCAAACTCAAGACAGCAAATGGCTTCCTGTTGTAGGTTCATGCTTAGCTGAGGCTGTTCTTCAAGGACATGCAGCTCCAACACAAGTGTTAATTGAGGCAGTGCACCAACACTTCACTGTTGTCCCTAGCTGTGGACTGGAAAAATGTTTTCCAATGAGACAGATGTATTGACAGTCCCTAAAGGGGCTCCAAGAGAGCAGGAGGGGGAGTTTGGACAAGGGCGTAGACAAGGGGGAATGGCTTCCCACTGCCTGAGAGCAGGGTTAGATGGAATACTGGGAAGGAATTCTTTCCTTTGAGGGTGGTGAGGCCTTGGCACGGGTTGTCCAGAGAAGTTGTGGCTGCCCCATCCCAGGAAGTGTCCAAGGCCAGGCTGGACAGGGCTTGGAACAACCTGTGGAAGGTAGAAGGTGTCCCTGCCCATGGCAGGCAGTTGGAACAAGATGAGCTTTAAGGTCCCTTCCAACCCAACCCCAAACTAATCTGTGATTCTATTATTCTGTGACCTGAAACCCAGGTTCAAAGAGCTACTCCATGAAACTCAATACATACAGACATTAACTGAATAAGCTTCATGGTCATCTCACTTTTGTTGCAAGATTATTATAAAGCTTAATGAATGATCCTTTGTAAAATACTTTGAGATCTTGGGTGGAGCACACTTTGGACTTGCAGAAAGCATTCCTTTCATCTCCTTGATTAATCATGTAATATGTCCAAGAGAGACTGATCCCATGCACATACCTCATTATCTCCCTAGGCCTGTCTTCTTCCTTCTCGCACGTTTACTCTATAAACTTTACCTTTGACAGAAGCTCTGGCTTAAGGAGTCAGTACTCCCAAGTGCATGTAGCATGTTACAGTGCATGATGGGATAAGTAGATAATTCTCTTTCAAAGGGGAGGCAAGGCTTCTGCTTTGACCTTTCTACACTAAAAACTGAACTCCCAACACACTGGGAGCTGGTTTGTTTGTTTTAATAGCACAAGACTGAAATATTTCTCTCCAGTGAGACCATGACAAAGGCTGAGCCAGCCTGGCCAGACACAAGGAACAGAACAGGTTACTGCAGCTGCTGCAGGAAAATATGTAAACAACTCTATGGTGATGGGCAACCAGCCAGCTACAGTTGGGCTGTGAATTTGAAAAATAAGCGCCAAATTACTGTTTTGAAAAAAACCCTGAGTTTGTTTTCATTAGCATGGAGATCAGTGCCAAGCTTCATATAATAATAGTGCAGGAGTGTGAGCATTGCGTGCTCCCCTCCCACAGCTCCACCAGCATAGCAATGATTTAAGTGTTTCTTGGAGCAGAGCTGGGATTGCTCCTGGCTGATAACGCAAGCTTTGTGAACTCAGTTTTTGGAACTACATTCAGAGCCAGTCCCCACCCTCCTTCACTGTGCTCTCCAAACTGCCAAATGGCTAAATGGTGAGGGGCTTGCATGTGAAATGAGGGAACCTGAACTCCGAGGGGTGCTGAGAATTGGGGCTACCTTGGCAGGCTGTAGAGGACACTTTTATCTTTGGATCCCTGAAAGTGTAACTAGAATAAAATCCAGCTCTGTATGTGAAAGGCAAAACTCACAGTGTTAGAGATTATTGGCCCAATACTTCCTTAAGAATGATGTGAATAATCCCTTCCTTGATCTTAGAATAATGTTGCTATTAATCTCTTTAAACAGCAGCTGGGCTGCACAGGCACGCCCATAGTTCTGGCTCCAAAGGCTGCCACAGTCTGACTGGAAGGAAGCAGTGGTATTTTTCCTACCTGGCCAGCTCATCTGTTTTCAGTGGTGCTTTCACGGTATTCAATTGCCAAGAAATCTGTTTTCCTATTAGTTTGGAAGACTTCCTGAGTCCTGGGGAGCCAGTGGGCATGAGACTCAGTAGGTGATGCTACCCTGAAGGCTGATGTATCCCACCATACATCTCCTCCTATGCCTGGGGAAGACTGTGAATGAGCTGTACTGCAGGAACCCTCTCTGTGGCTCCTGTGTTTTAGACAGGGCTCTTTTTAGCATGTGCTATTATAAGCAAATCACTCTGTAGAAAACTGACAAAGTGGAATTGTGGAAATTTGGGGAGCCCTGAGCACTGACCCCTCAGCATCTTCTTTTATCCGTTTTCTGTTGAGATGGGGGAAAATATGAAGTGTTTTTTGAATTAAATTCTCATTTCTTTCTGGTCACATGAGACCAGGATCTTGTTCCACTACAAGAGTCTAAAGGGCCATGCTTAGAAGTTACTCGCCTTCCTGTCACAAAAGAGCGAACAATTCCAAGCACAGACCAGAATTCTCTCCATCCAGACTTCGTTACCACTTCCGTCAGTGTGATACAGCTTGAATTCTGCCTCAGTAAGGATGTAATGCTGTAGCAAAAGAATATTATTGTTCAAAACTCCTGTCAAACATTAGATGCTGGATTCAGAAATAAATACATCCTCTACACATTACAGTGTGATGTCTTGTCTTGAAAAAAAACCCTGTCCTACAGACAGTCTGCTGTCTGTTTGCTTTAACTCCACAATTGTGCGCCACGTTCCTCTTTGCTCTTTTTTAGATCTCAGCAAACTTTCTCATAGTGGATGGGGAAGGTTTCATCCATGACTCATGGCATACCATTCATTTTCTCTACTTGCTTTAGTGCTTTCTGTCCTGACACTCCTGGAAGCAATTTTATACAACGAAAGATGAAATTCAGGAGCAGAACTCCATGGTGAGGTATGAGTGCTTCTTCCAGATGTGGAGTCATTGCTAGTAATTTTTTGAGCTCTAATGTTGAGGCCAGCTTGAATTTGGATAGGAAAGTGTTATGTGATATATGTTCAATCCTTGCTTCTTCCTGAAATTAATGACAATATCTGAGACAATCGATGAAACACTGTCTGTCTGTTCGAGAAAGGTGAAGAACCTGAGGCAGAGGTGGAGTTAGGTGACAACAGAAAATACAGAAATAATTCTATTAAAGACAAACAAATAAAAGAGTGTAAAATGAGAAAGGGGAGAGCATGGCAGCAGCTGCTGAGAAACCAAAGCAGTTAAGAAATAGCAGTGGAAATCCTGTATCTCCAGATTTATAAAAATGTCAGAGTCATTATGAAATCCCAGATAGCATCAGAAAACTTGTTAGACCCAAATGTACAAGAAACTGGTCAACGAATGAGAAGGTGCTCTGCATCAAAGGATACACAAGGTTTTCCTTTGTCTTTATTACGTACTGGAAGCAATTCCTTCATTTACCTAGTGGGAGAAACACTCCAGAGCTAAATACATATGGTTTACATTATCAATCAAAATTAGGCAAAAAGCTTAAAAAGATTTTCAAAAATATGACAGATGCACAGATTATCACATCAAATCACAAGAGAAGAAATGAGCTAACCCAAACAGAGGCTTTCAGCATTCTTAAAATATTTTTTCCTGTCTTAACACAACCAGAATTTATACCTGGTCTTCCGCGAATTTGCTAGTGTTGGAAACGGAATGTTAAAAGAGAGAAAAATTTCACTCTAAGTGCACGGCTTGATCCTCAGGGCTATCTTTTTTGTTTGCTCCGGGGAAAGCAGTGCCGTTAAGAGACGACACGGACTGCGTGGGGCAGGAGCTGGGGCAGGACAAGGGGCTGGGAATGGGGCTGGAGCCGGTCCAGCAGCAGTTGGGTTACAGTTTGCAGACGGGCGCCAAAATTCAAAACACGCATTGCACTGTACTGCAACTCCCGAGTGTGGCTGGAACAAAGAGCAGGAGGCGGATCGGGCAGGATCCGACCTCCCCGCGAGCAGCGACCACAGCACCCTGGGATCTGTAGTCTCTTCTCTCTGCTTCCTTTTCCAGATTCGGTCAGAAAGCTGAGATTCACACTAAGTCGCACATCGTAACATCAGATCTCACTGGCAGCGTCCTGCGGGCAGTGAACCTCATGTAGGGAGGTTGTGCCTTTCAGAAAGCGCACGGGGAGTGATCCTGCTTCCACTTTAGCTGTCCCTCATAAACACCCTCCGGGGAACCCACTGACACCCACAGCTCCGCAGACGGGTGTGGAAATTCCCGCCCTCGGCTCTCGGTAGGAGACGGAGGTGAAGGGGCATTCTGTGCTGTCCCAGGAAACGTGATGCCCGAGCAGGTGAGACAGGCACTCTGCTGTCTCAGAGCAGCCAGGACAAATCCTTTTCTATCAGATGCACATTTTGAGACAAACGCATTCAGGTGAAAACCTGTGATTTACGCAGTGACTGCAAGAGAGACTTACAGCTATTTACCCACATGGATATTGAGCATCCAGAATTCCTGGGTTTATTCCCAGGTTTTCCAGTTTAAGGTGTACTTGCTAGAAGGATTTCACATGAAGATCGTTTGAGTTCTATTTTAAGGCCAAACACCTACTTTTTCACCCTGGGTCCCTAAGTTTTCACACTGTATGCTGTATTTTCTTGCCGTCTTTCCTGTTTCTCTATCCAGACCTGTACTCCCGCCTTTGCATAATGCTTTTGCTACTTTTTCTCTTTGCTCTTCATACAGACTACAGACTTTTGAGTTTGTTTTATTGACTTCTCTTTTTTTCTCAGCCCTCCCTTGTAGCTGGAAGGCACAAGGTCAGGAACAGTTTGGGAATGGTAATCCAGTTTATACTTGTTAATGTGCAAGAACTGACAGAATTTGGGGTCTTTGGGAAAAATTTTACTCCAAATATTTAGGGAGAGAAAACTTCTCAGTGGATTTTAGTTTGTACAAAGTTTGACTACGTAGCCAAAAAGCATCACTATTTAGGCAGTCCTGAAAACTCCTGTCCAATCCATGCTTTTTCCATTTCAGCACAGAACTGGACCCTAGCCTGTGCACAGCCGACAGCAATGCACAGCAAAATCACACAGCCCACAGAGGGCTGTGGACGATGTTTTAGGGAACTACAGTGAAAACATACAAATATACCCTGTCAGGGAACTCATCACCCCACAGGCCTGAGTCCCACGGGGGGACTCGGGCTGCTGCTCCGCCAGGAGTGTGAGCGGATGAGAATCAGCCCTGACGGTCGCTCCGGTTCCTTCCGCTGTTGCCACCAAAACCTCTTCGACTCAAAACCGGCGCCGCGCCCGATTCTGTCCTTGACGCGCGACCCAAGCCGCACTCATGGTCCCCGACCAGCGCGAAATGGCGGGCGGAGCTGACCGTCGCGGCCATCTTGGCGCTGGGACTGCATGTCCCAGGCGGCGCCGCGGCGGGAGGGGCCGCCCGCC
>WEIT01018850.1:682863-695323 GCA_013389985.1 Dryoscopus gambensis | reverse complement strand
ACACACAGTGATCCGGTGGCACCTCGGAGCTATTCTGAACAAACTGCCCAACTCCAGATCTCCCAAGGCCCCTTCCGAGCTCAATTATCCGATGACATGGGGAAGGTACACAAAAAAACAGAGGGAGAAATAGCAAAATACTGCACAAAATATTGTCCAACCCGGTCTTGGACACTTCCAGGGATCCAGGGGCAGCCACAGCTTCTCTGGGCACCCTGGGCCTCAGCACCCTCACAGCCAGGAACAATTCCTCCCTTATATCTACAACACATCCAAAAATTTCAGAGTGTGTTTGGACAAGGAGAACACATCAGCATAAGATGATGTTCCACCTGGAAAAACAAGCAAATCCAAATTCTAGTCAGGTGATAGGAAGAAGAGATCAATGAATTATTCCAGGAATGAAATGGGAGCAACAAAAACAATTGAAGGAAGATCTTCAAAAATACAGAGGTCACTGCTGACAACCACAACTACAAGAAAAGCAGTGGGGGTGGAGTGGGGACGTCAGTCCATGGCACATGGTCAGGCTCAGGAAGTGCTGCGAGGAATGGCAGAGAAATACAGAAAAAATAGATCTGCTGATGGAGGAGGTGAAACAGCACCATTGTCTTGGGGTGACTTCTCAGACTGGGACAACCATGGAAATTGGACACAGGACTGGCAGCTCAAGGGCCAAACAACACAAACGCTTGAGCAGCAGCATGAAAAGCTGTAGCAGCCACAATGAATCTGATCTCCACAGACACCAAGAAACAGCTAAAACAACATTCTAATGCCAGAAAAAATGAACTGAGGGCATGCAAACCATGGAGTCATTTATTTGCTACTGTTGAAGATCGTTCTAATAGCAAGGCCAATGAAACCCCTGTGGGATTTCAAGAGAAGCCCTAAAGATAAGGCACACAGATTGCCTCATCATTTAAGGAACTTCAGGTCTTCATCAATAGACTGCCTAAAAATAAGAACCCTACAGGCTGACAATTACTCTTTCTAAAACAAAATCGAGAGCCATAACAAAAGAATAAGATCTGAGGGTTGTGGTAAAAGAAAAGAGCTTGACAGGTTAAATAATTTTAGTTCCAGGCGAGGCTATCAATTACGGAAGCTCATGTGAACAAGCTATTCAAAGAAGATTAATGCACAGAGAGGACTGTCAGGATAAATTTATCACGAAACTGGAAGAAAGGAAAGATCTGAAAAACTTTTGCAGGCAACTCTATAGACAGTGACAAAGACAGCTGGTACCTGACAACAGGCATTTAGAGACAGGAAATAACCAACAATTTCACTGCGAACTCCTCGGGATGCGTGAATGGCAAAGCAAGCCCGCAAAACCAGGCTGCTTGAAGGCTGACACAACAGCAGACAAACAAAGCACAGAGAACTTCTGCCGACACAAACACGCAGCTCAAAGAGATGTCTGGAGACAACACGGGTGCGTGGCAGGATAAAGGCAAACACTAACAGCCGTGTGACCGCAAATTATCCAGCACGAGCACAGCTCGGTGCCGGGGCCCAGGGCGGTACAGCTCAGGTGGGATCAGCACACCACTGACCCCTCCAGCAGCCGCTGGCCATCAACCTCGGAGTAATCAGGAATAAATTTTTAGAGGTGTCTCCATAACAGAGCCTTTCTTTGCCTCATTTTTGCTCTGTTTAATTTAAGAGCAGATTGACAGTGCATCCAAGCCAGGGCTGACTTCAGAGGCTGTTACAGAAGGAAGAGCAACACCTTTACAGAAACAAATTATCTAGGGACATTTCCTCATGTTTCCCCCAAAACAGGGGTTTCTATATGCAAATAAATAGGGCTTGGAGAGTTTTTAATAATTTTGAACATCTTTATTTCCAGTGTATTTATGTGAATGGTGAGACATACCCTATGCTTTTAAGAATGTCACCAAGAACTAGCCTCACTGAAATCAACTCTATCAAATGTCGTGACCTAATTTTTCCTTATTCAAAATAATTTCCCTCCATTTTGCTTCCTTTTCAGGGTCATTAAACTTCATCTTGAATTTTTGTTATGGAAAAAAGAAAGCATTAATCAGAGACACCCTTGTGCCTTGATACTTCTTACCCTTGCTGCTTTTGTGTCACCTTTCGCTTGGGGCAACAGTACAGGTTCTGATCATTTTCAAAAAGCAATATTCAGTCAATCAGAAACCTGAACAATGTCAGCACACAGAGCCTTCGCTGTATCCTTCCGAAGCTGAAATCTCTTGCTGAGTGCACACTGGAGCAGGCAGGGAGTGAAGAACGCAGGCTGCAGATGTAACCATCACTCTGCTGACAGCTCGGGATTCCGAGCGAGCTCCACGCAAACTTGTCAAACAGAATTACACAGGGATTGCTGGTGCTGACATGCAGAGCAGAAAGAGGGAAAAATCTGATCTGAGTCAAAATATTAACAAACGAGAATCCAATCTAAGCAAAGTTCAGCCAAGTTTCTTGCTTAGGGGTGTTGATGCACCATCAATAGGCTGTCACTTTGTCCTTGTCTCACCATCCAGACCCCCCGCCAAGCATCAGCCCAAGGGATTTCAGGGATTTGGCCACCAGCTCCCTTCCAGAGAATTCCTGCTTCTCCACAGATTAACTCTATCACCTGCCATATTTTCAAAGGCAAAGGTCAAGATGGAATGTGTGCTGCAAAGAGCTCCCATATCTTATGATTTACAGTAAGTTTGTATTATTCTGAAGTATATGAACATAACTCTGCCCATGAACTAAATGCACAAAGGATATCCCCTTTGCCACTTACAAGACTTGCATTGCACTGGACTTGAATTTCACTCTAGAAAACACATGAGTTTTTTTCTGAGCAGTGCTATTACATCATTACTAAAGCAGGAAGCTCAGGCACGAGTGCCACACATCCCCCTGTGCCCCCTCTGCTCCAGCTTCAGCAGAGCATTTGTCACCCTCCAGCGAGCACAAATAAGCTTTAACTGGCTCACTGACCCATGGAATTCGGGACAGGGATAGTATTAGTCACAAGGAGCGGTTGGATTTGGTTTGATACAAGGCGTAATAAACCTGAAATACAAAGCTTAAGAAAACCTGCGTTTTTCAATAGTTTAAGCAAGCAAATTAAGAGTCTCTTCACCTGGGCTCTGACTTGGTCATTAGATGTCAATGAAGAGTTTCTAAACAAGCAGGTCACAGTCGCTGCTCTGGGCTTTCCCCAGGGTTCCAGCGGTAATCCAGTGCAGGCACGTCCTGCCCTTCTCTGCCCTGGACATGGCAAGAGGCTCTGGTATTAAATTCCAATCTGAGACTAAAAATTTGTAATAGTTTTGAAACTGGACCTTTGCCTTCAGTCCAAGAACTGAAGACCAGTACAAAGGCTCACATAGATCTTTTTTCCCTATTTTAACTGGACAAATGCGGACTGCAAGAATTGAGACTGACACATTTATTATCTTAAATGTCTAAACTCTCACACTCTCAGTAACAGCTGACAGAACCTGTACAAACTGCAGTTGTGTTAAAACCACCTTTCCCATTTACCTGTCATGAAGAAATGCATTTTGATCTAAGCCCATTTATGAAAAACGTAGATGCTTTCTTCATAGAAAAATACATTTCTGCAAGGAAACTTTATCACCCATGTCGCTTACTGGCTAAGTGCTTTCAAGTACCCTCCTCTGAAGTATCTCTGCTCTGTGGATTTTTCCAATTCCGAGGTACAGAACGTTCTTTATTCATAAAGATCTGATCAAGATTACTTTTTTCTCCCTGCTGTTAAAGGAAATGTGCAATCCTGGGTAAAAACGTGCTGTTATTTCTAACCTAACCCCATCTCCGAGGAGCCGGGACAGTTTGTCCTGAGCTTTGCTCTCACCCTTTGGGATGGCACAGACAGAGTCCAGGGAGAAATAAAACTGTTTAATAATTAGTTTAGAGCTGCTCAGCTCTAAACTTTAAAGCTTGGCAAACTTCTCAGAGGACAAGAGCAAACAGAACCAAACGACCTGGCTACTTCCATGCAGTTCCTTGTAGTTACGGCAAAAAGCAATGATAAAATTTCAGCTCAAATTAATGTTTGAAAGAATCCTTATCTATTCACCATTATTTATAATGGCGACTGATATTAAATAGCTAAGCACTCTAACACCCCAGAAGGAAACACAGCACACCTCTGCTGCTGGGCTTTGCAGAGCTCTACCTTGAACCGCAAGCCCACATCCCTCCAGGTGCCGCTCCCTCCCACAGGCTGTGCTCAGGGAATGGCCTGGATAATAATTTCTTGGCCACAACATCACCCACTGCCTATCATCCAAAGTCTGTAATGGATACAGAATTCCTTATCTCTACCTGTCCTCCTCATTTGCTGCATCTTGGTGCATTATAAAAAGTAATTCTTTATCGGAGAGAAATTCTTTGCTAGCCCATGGAGAAAAGGCAAAGCGTGGAGATCTGCAGCTGGTGTCATGAGCTGCACCAGCAGCAGGATTGGGCCCTGGCATCTCCTGGCTCAGAACTCAATTAACTCCTCCAAGCCACAGGAACCACACAGCCCATCCAGGCCCCCTGCAGTTCCAGGGACAGCCCTCCTAGCCATCGGTTTGGAAGCTCCGAGCCGGACACACGCAAGATGCAAATAGATCCGGAAAAGGCAATGTGGTCAGCTGAAAACTGGAGCAATTTCCCAGGTGAAGTCCGTTCCCTCTATGTGACGTCTGGAGGAACTCTCAGCAGTGAAACCCAGCGGAGGGCGGGTCCCTGCTCCCCGCAGCGTCCGTGTGACCCCCGGCACGGTCACCCCGACCTGGGGACACGCACAGAGCTCCACCCGGGCTGCCGATGCCCTTCTGAGAGCACTCGTTTTGTCAGTGCCCCTGCCCCAAGCCCCGTGCCCGGCACAGCAATCCGGAGGAGATGGAGCCATGGACGGGCCGGATGAACCGGCAGGAGGAGGCGACTCACCCAGGGCAGGAGAGCAGAGAGCACCATGCTCAGGGGCACAAAGTGCTCACGTCCACCTGGAACAAAACTCCAAATCCTTCCTCCAAGTACGGACACGATGGGCCTCGGCCCACTCCAGTGCCCCCAGTTGTAAGTGGAAAAGCACAAAGTGTCCCAAGGTTTCAACACAACACATGAAATTTCACTGTGGCATTTCCAGAGCCACTTTTCAGGAACATTCTCCTCCTGGGCTTTGCTGTCCCTGCAATGTGCTCAATGGTTCCAAAGGAGACACTACACTTTTACTAAGTACATACCAAATTTTCCTGGTTCCTGAACCATTTTAGAGTTTGACCTTATGTGGCAGGAGCACAAAACATTTGTCTGTACTTTTTCTAAAAGTAATTACAAAATGAAGGTTTGAAAATAAAATTTCTGTGAATATTTAAACAAAAAATAATAATTCAAGGACATAATTTAGTTGAGGTGAGAAAAAACAAGTCAGAAGTTATCACCAAGTGCTTTTGAATTAATGAAACTCAGACACACCTGAAGTTTGTACCAAGGCAGGGCCACAGCTGCCTCATCACAGCCGAGCAAATGACACAAAGCTCAAAGCCAAGAATTATCAAATGCAAGGATAAGTGGAAGAAGAGGAAGAAAAACAGCTGGATTCACTTGGGGAAAGAAGATGACAAGAGGTGAAACAAATAATTTAAAGAGCAGTCTTTAAATGGATATATAGAGCAAATAAATCTGCATGATCAAACTCCGTGCCCCTATCACACTTCCCAGCTTTTAGATCCTCATGTATCTGTTCTCTCAATAAAAGCTTTAACCAAGCCACAGTAACCAGTGACTGGGGAAAGATCATCCCCAGAATATTTTCAGTTCGTGTCATTATACTTTTTATTAAAATACATACATATTTATTTTTCCAAGATGAATTACAGACAGATCTCCAAAACTTTGTAAATCTATTTTTAATCTGTGTTTTACAGCAGCTTTTTAAACCTTCTACCCTTCTTAAGATCTAACTGGCACTTAAGTATCAAAGACAGATTTGCATTTCAAAAGCCAATTAAAAAACATACTGTACCAAGGCACTGATTAAAGTGTTGTGGCTTTACATAAATTAGGCAGCTCCTTTAACTTTCCTTATTTCAAATCCATCACAACAGTGGGCAAATCCTACACATTACATGGACTGTATGACCACCACACCTCCCTCCACTGCCCTAAGAAACTGGTGATGACAAACTCATCTTCATTTGCTTGAAGGAACCAAACTGTGGAGGCTCACACTGAATGGGAAAGAGATATTCGTATCCCCAAACTGCTACTCATTAAAGAAAATGATCATTTATTGTTGTTTGCAGTTCCTAAAAATCAAGGATTTACTACTGCAAGTCTGGTAGAACAGCAAACACTTTTCTAGCAAGGTGTATCAGCACACAACTTCAAGTTACAGACTAATTCAAGTGTTCTTCACAATGGAATATTTTATCATATCCTCTGACTTGTTTTTTAAATCCAAAGGCAGCAAAGATCAGCTTCTTTAAGAGGCTCAGTTGCCACAGAACCTCTTGATCCTCCAAAAACCCAAAGGGCAAAGCCTTCTCATGGATCACCAGGTACAGAAAAGGCCCTTTACAGGGGCACTGCCAAGTGCCCCGCGAAGCTGCCGTGACCACTCCCTGCCACGGCAGGTTCAGAGCAGGGTCGAACACTCAGACTGATGCAAAGCCAAGCCAGTCTGTCTCTAACGTCATTCCTTCAATCCCCGACCCAGCACTCTGTGCCCAGGCACTCGGACTGCGTGCCTTGGCTTGAGTGTTCCATACATTGGTTCACTAAACCCCTGGCACCCCACGGCAACAAAAGAGCTTCAGATTCCAACACCAAAAACGTTTAGATCCCTCAACCTATAGGTTGAAGAAAGTTATATAAAGTATAGGGTTAAAGAAAGTCCTTTAAATAACTTGAGAAACTTAGTCAAATTTGGCCACCTTCCTGCAGGAGTTCCTGCAGGTAGATTGCTCAGCATCATCCACCGGCCGTGCAGTTCCAGGACTGAGAACTCCAACCCTGTATCCATATGATGGTACCCAGCATATTTTTACTGGATTTTCCTTGCCCTGGCCTCCATGACTCACCAGAATTTGTCATTTTCAGGAGTTATTTAATGAGTAAGAAGCTGTTAAAACATGCAACCTACACTTCAAAATGTTCCCTTATGTGGTGGCAGCACCACACACACACAAGCAGAGAAACCCCACATACCACTGCTCAATTAAGAGGGGAATTAACTCCCTCCCACTGGAATTTTGAGGCCAAGGGGAGCCCTTCTTGTGCTAACAATGCCCACGCTCACCACAGCCCAAAAGCTGCCAATTAAAACAAAGAGGGTGGGAAAGAATATTAAAAACCACTGTTAAAACTGAGAGATTCAAATGAGGACAAGAAAAGCAATAGGCTAAACCAGAATTTAAATATTCCACCTCTTATTCCAAAGCCTTCAGCAACCACAGTGCCATTCCCCCTGCAAGAGGATTAAACTCGGTGTGGTCCTGCCCAGTGCTTGGCACTTGACTGGGCTGGTAAATAGGTTTTCACACACCCACATCTGCCAAAGCCTCCACAGCAGTGCAGCCAGAGGATGCTCTGGGGCAGGTTTCCAAGGCACAGGATGGCAAAAGGCAACACACAACATGTGTCACCAGCATTTCCTCTAGCTCTAGGCAATAAAAGTACCATTTTTATTGCACAGAATCAATCGATAACCTTAATACACAGCTGTCATGCCAATGTGTGCCAAAGGGGCAACTGGTTGTGTGGGGAAGGTCCATATTGTCTTGGGCTAGACTGCATTTGTTCTGTTTTCTAGTTAGGATTGTTTAGGAAAAAAACCCACGAGAACTGCATTGTTGTTTGCTGTGGGGTTTTTTAAAGGAGGCTCTTGGGGTTTTTTTTCAAGTACTTGGGTTCTCTTTCAAGTACTAAAAGGCTCTTAAAGATTGCATCATTTTAGAAAATATAAATTGAAATAGTGACTTCTACCTAGATAGGAGAAAATGGAAGTGGAAATTCGGCAGACATTTTGGCTTACCTTCATTTTTAACCTCATTAACCTCACCTAATGATCATATAGAGCAGGCTGATAGCAGAGGCAGGAGGCTGAAGGCTCTCATGTGGAAAGCAGCAGAATTAATCCCGACAGCAGCGATGCAAGGAGGTGGTAATTGCTCGAGAGAAGTGTGGGAGAACTGCCTTTATTGTCCTCATTGCCAAGAAGCTCAGAAATCTATTCCTCATTAAGAGATTCTCAAAGTCACTCTTTTAAGGTATAAAACTCTAATTTTTCTATTTCTGACATTGCTGATGTTTCACAACAATGCTACAAGCCAAGTTAATGGGAACAACATCCGAATACAAACGATGGAAGCGGCAGCTCTGGGAGATGCAGGAGCACCACTCAGGAAGAATTCATTACCCCGAGACATTTATTAAGCAAAGGAAAAAAAAACTGTTTGAAAAAGGCTGGCAAACATCATTAGAGAAACAAAGGAAAATTGCTTCATAGGCTTTTTTTTCCTAGTTACAGTGCCTTAGTTTACCTTGGCTTTTTCTTTTTGGTTGGTTTTTGAAGTCTCACCCTTACTCAGTAATTACAAGTCTCTTCCTGCTTTACTGTTTACGAGACACAAACTGACAGTCCCAAGCCCTGAGAAGTAAGCAAGTGACAGATCACTTTCCCCAGCCATAATCTTTCTTTTCACCTGCAAACTTCACTCCCTCACTGCTTTCTACCCCCCCAAAATAAAGCTATCACCTATCAAGTCTAAAGGGTACTCAAAACATCAAAGCTGAGGTTATGACTTGGGCTTTTTAATGGAAAATTTTAGCACTTGGTTGGTTGTTACTTTTCAGACTTCGTTGTTCACACCTGATACTCAAGAAACAGAAAAATGCAACTCCCCAGCACTCCATTCTCTACCCATTGCTCAGTCCTGTAGGGAGTGTACACTCTGCTGTTAGGAGCTTCCCAAATGTTTCAGACAGAGCAGGTAATTCTCCACATAGAAGCACAGAAAGTTACTTTAAGGTTATTTATACATAAAAGAAAAATCCTGTTTTCTTCCCCCTTCTAAGCTGTGGTAAATCTCCATTGTGATTTCAGACACCTGGCACTTCTCTTAATCCATTCATTGCAGCTTTCCCGATCTCCAGCATTTCCTGAGAAATACCCACACATTAAGCTGCTTACATGAACAGAACACATGCCAACTCTCAGCCAGTAAAATGAGAGACACGGTCCCAGTTTCCCTGACAGCTGATGGAACCAGCTCATGTCCCTTGGGAAACACCTTCCTGTTTCTCCAAAGGCAGAGTAAATATTCCTTTTCACCACCACGTTCTCAGCCACACTCACAAACCAGAGCCTTACCTGCCACAGTGAGCTTTGCTGTCCTGCTCACGATGGTCCCCAGGCTGTCCACAGTTGCCACACACTGATAATATCCTTCATCAGGTTTATTGTGCTTGGAATGCACCACACTGTTAATTAATAAAGATCCATCTGGCAGCAGCTGGCGGCGGTCGTCCGACACCAAGTTCAGGAAAGTGCCATCCTTCTTCCACTCGATTTTGGGAGGGGTCTCGCAATGAGCCGAGCAGTTCATGATCACCGACGCCCCACGCACCGACAGCACGTCCAGGGGCTCCACCAGGAAGTAGAAAGGAGTGAAGGTTCTCACGAGCGATTCTGTAAAACGTCCCAGAATTTTGGGTCAGTTTTCCACAGTTTTTAACGTGAAACGCACCCTCCTTCAAGTTCCCGTAACGAGCACAAGCACTACCAGCGCTCACACCCTCTCCCTGAACAGATTAAACCAGCTTGGTCTGTACGACAGTGTTTTCTGCTTTGACCATTCGCATCACGGACCCTCAGATTCTGAGACATTTTGATCCCTAAAATGTATTTCCCTGCTCTGCTCTCGGCCGCTGTGGGGTGGGTGCCCCCACAGCAGTGCTGTCCTTGGGTTTGTGTAACCAAGATTAGGAACCGTCAAGAACAATTCAGCCCTCGAGAGAAGGTCTCCCTTTCTGAGTTTAACACATCTTGCAAGTGTCATACAGTGTTTTTTTACTTCCATTCTAGCCCAGGATAAACATGATTACTTTTCCATTTTAACTATTCCCCAAAGAGTTCTGTAATTAACATCTACTTTGCATCAAGAAGTGAATTTTAATTACTGTCTTTCTGGTGTATTTGGTCAAGCAGAACGATTGTGTGTCAATATCACTTTGACTTGTCTTGACTTAATCATCCATAGAAAACAGAAGACAAATTCTTCCAGGGAAGAACAGTTTTCCAATCAGCATAACACTGGGTTCAGGGAAAAGGGGATCTCGGTTTTTAAAGCCCACCTTAGAAACAACACACATAACAATAACAAATTCCTGCTCTCATCTCAAAACCATTTCATCTCTCACCACTGACCATTTCATCACAGTCAATTAAAAAATGCTGAAATATTTTAAGACCACCTGAAATATGCATTTAATAACAAGGTTTGTTTAATTAAGCTACAGAATAATTCTGGGGTTTGAGGAAAAAGCACAGGTCTGAAGGCGACCTTCACTTGCAAACAAAGGCTGTCCTGGAAGCATTGCAGCTTCTCCCATTGCTTGGTTGTTTGTGGGGTTTTTAAAATCGGATTTACCTTCTAAAATGACCTTAATTAACAAATTTATATGACTGCCTCTATCACTGAACTACACAGAGAGTCCCTGGTCTCCAAAGAGCCTCCAGCTTCCCCCCAGAGGGACTCCAGCCTCCCTGCACGGAGCCCATTGACTGCTACTCACAATTCACAGCAACCTGGAGATAAGGCAGGAGCAGTGTGAAGGAAACAACAGATAAACGAGGCTTTTGCAGCTGATAGCATTCAAACATCTTTTACCTTTAAGAATTCAAAGAGGAAATAAAGGAAAACATTCTAGAAAGACTGAAGTTTCCCTAGTGCCAGTGTCAGGCTCAAGACCAGTTAGGTTGGAATCCAAATCCTCAGGATTGTCTTTCTTGAGGATAATAGAGATTTCCCCCAAAAAAACCCCAAACCAAATGTTCAGAAAAAAAGAAATAAAAAAAAATCAATAAAACTGTAAAAATTTCTAGGAGCTGCTTATGTTACCCTGGTTTGTCCAAGGGCACCTATGTGTGGATGTTCTCCATTCTCGGTGCCTCTGAGATGCTGAGTGTCAACTCTCATGCAGCAAAAGGCAGAGCAGAAACAAGAGCCATGGGCAGCAGGGAAATCTTTGACCTGTTTACCACTGTAATCTCTTCCAGTGCCACAGAAACCTGCAGTTCTTTTTAAAATTAAAGATTGAGCTGCACAGTCCCTGGGTTTTCCAAGGAAAGCATTCACCCCAGGCTATCCCCTTTCCCCCCCACCTCAATTACAAGCTTCTCTAAGTTTTTCCAATATAGATCCAGATCCCTACGAGAACAAAATACTCTGGTTTGAGTTTTGCTTCACTCTGGCTTTTTAAATAAAACCCAGAAAACCTTTAAAAGGGGAACGGCAGCTTTTTGTTTGCCCTGCCTGTCTCCAGTGCAGACTGGAGCAGAACAAATCCACTGACAGAATATGATCGTTCTTGCCCTGGAAGCAACAAGGTGTCCAAGGAAATAGAGCAGAGCAGAGGACGTCAAGAGAGGTCACACCAAGAAGGATTAGAAGTCTTGAGAAAGAATGGGAAGCAGATTCTCATCCAGGCTTCGGAGGTACCAAACTCCTGCCAAGAGCCCTGGGAAGACACAGCCCGAGCTGCTTCGCCCTGGGATACCACTGTGCTCCTGCACGGAAAGCAGTGGGAAAAAAGCCTGAGGGGTTGGTGAGTAACTCTATTCCAGCTTGAAGGAAGTTAAACCAGAACGGAGAGCGTTTTTCCAGAGGATCTGCAGCTGGGCTTTGGGGCACTCTGGAGAACCACACTGCAGCCAGCTGAGCTCGTGCCACCTTCAACCTCAGTTCGGCACTAAAGCGTTTGTACACACTGCACCTTAATAAACTTCTGTTTCTACCAACGAGCCATTTCTCCCACTCCATCAACCTCCTGATCACTGAGCTCGATGACAGCATCCTATTTCGGGCAGAATGGGTGTATCTGGTGCAGGGAGTCCTTTCCCTTTCCACACACTTACACCCAGGCGTGCACACACCACTGCCTCTCTTTGCGCTAATACTGGCCCGGGGAGCTTATGCTAAAGCCAGACAAGTCTGTCTTCCTGCTCGGGAACAGGAACAGGGAAATCTCACTCATTCCCACCAGGCTGGAGTTCATTTCTCCGCAGATCTGTTCTGGAGATGAGCGGCAGGGAGCCAGACATGCCAAAACACGACCGAGTGCCCTGGCAGAGACAAGATCTGTGTCAGCCACGGACACGGAGTCATTTCTCATGTCCTGGAAGCTCCACAACTCCCTTCCTCAGCCCTGCCAGCACACGGGCACCCGGGTTTAGCACTCCTGTGCCCCT
>WEIT01018850.1:645750-682376 GCA_013389985.1 Dryoscopus gambensis | reverse complement strand
AGGACACGGGCCCCCGGGTTTAGCAGGCCGGTGCCCCTCCCAGCACACGGGCACCCGGGTTTAGCTCAGCAGTGTGGCACTGCTAACTACACCACTACCATAATCCCCAGATCCTGCTCTTGGAAGCTGCTCTAAGGCTAGGTATTTTCAATTTAACGTTACACTAGTTGATTATTCTTGCCTAACTGTATTAATTTGCACTTGGCGCCTCCAAACTTTTCCACCTTCCAAGGAAAAGTTTACCAAATTTGAACTCTAACCTTGTCCTTGCTCTTCCCGAAGTGGTGTTAAAATGTAACAAATACAGCTTACTCCATCAACCACTCTGGGACTGAAAGACAGCAAATACAAGTTTACTTAAAACACATGAGTGCAAAATCCCCACAAAACAGCCTCCACCATCAACATCAGGACCTGGAGCTGCTGGAGAGAGCCCAGAGGAGGCCACAGAGCTGCTCCCAGGGCTGGAGCCCCTCTGGAGCCAGGCTGGGAGAGCTGGGGGGACTCATCTGGAGAAGAGAAGGCTCCAGGGAGACCTCAGAGCCCCTGCCAGGGCCTGAAGGGGCTCCAGGAGAGCTGGAGAGGGACTGGGGACAGGGGATGGAGGGACAGGACATAGGGAATGGCTTCCCACTGCCAGAGGGCAGGGCTGGATGGGATATTGGGAAGGAATTGTTCCCTGGGAGGGTGGGCAGGCCCTGGCACAGGGTGCCCAGAGGAGCTGTGGCTGCCCCTGGATCCCTGGCAGTGCCCAAGGCCAGGCTGGACGGGGCTTGGAGCAGCCTGGGACAGTGGGAGGTGTCCCTGCCATGGCAGGGGTGGCACTGGGTGGCCTTTAAGGTCACCCAATTTGTCCAGGAGCTGATGCCCGGATTACTACTTTTGCACATTCCTCCCCCTACTATTGAAAATACTCTGGGCTGTCCTAGTCCTCCTTGTAGCTCCTCTCTCCTCAAATTCTCACCATTAACCATAAGTTCTGATACTGTTTCAGCCAAGACAAAACCCATCGCTGTCAGTGATCTGACAATATTTAACCATGAAGGGCTTCCAGCCTGTCCTGCACCCTCTTCTGTGCAGAGGTGCATCTTTGTAAGGCCTTGGGTGAGCAATGTGTACAGCAGTAAATGCCAAGCAGCTGCACAAGTGGGAAGAAGCTTCCCTTCGTTATCCAGTTAATTTCTGGAAGACACAAGCACTCCAATATCCTCCTTAAATCACTGAAATGTGTCCTTTAACAACCGCCTGCCACGAGCTCGTCAGAAATTACAGCACTTAGGAAAATAACTCCAGACAAAACCACTCTGATCTCAGTCCTACTGACTCCACATAAATCACCTCAAACTGGTGCACAGCAATGTGTCTTGAGATTTTACCAGCAGTGCCACAGACCTGACTTGGATTTGGTGCTGCCACCAGAACTGTTCAGCTGTGATGTTCTCCTGAGGACGAGCATCGGCTGCATCCCAAGCAAAGGACTCCAACGCCACATTTTGCTTCACTTTGGAAAGAAACCACATCCCATTTTACAAGGCCCAAATGCAACAACCATCCAGAAGGAAATTGTGAAGCACGGGTATCATTTCAGAACTCCTTTTTCCAAACAGGATGATAAATTAAGGCAGCCAAACGCACCTTACATCACAATTAGCTGACTTGAGATTAGCAGGCTTTGGTTTGGAAGGAGTCAAACCAGGCTTTGATGAAGAAAGATCACTCGCTGTTCGGAGCTGAGGAATGACGTGGCACTGGGGTGACACCTGTCCTTCTGACCCCAAGGCAGTTTAGGAGTAGGGCTATGACACCCTTCAAACCCGCCATGTAAAACAGAGGCAGGAATCCCCCTCAGACCGGCAGGGACTGTTACACAGCCCCTTCTCACCTACTGCGAGTAACCATAAAAGCTCCGAGCTCTCTGCCTGCAGGGCTGCACTTTTAAAAGGCTTTTCCCCAGAATTTAATTAACGTTCCCAACGGCCTCTGTAATCCTAAAGACAGTGTCATGCCCTTCCTAACCCACATCATTACAAAAAGCTGCCTCCAGAATCAGCCAGACATAGCTTAAGTGAAGACGTTCCCCACACCATTCCCTGCAGGCTGCCAGCAGGAGCTCACAGGGAACTTGTTCTGTGGTTTTGTTCACATATTCATGGCTAAGGAGCACGTTATCTATGTGGGCGAATTGCTGCATGTGGTAATCTCTAAATAAATGTAAATATTACCAGCTTGGTAATTTATTTCCCTTGACAACATCAGAAGCATTCTGCATTCCCCAATAAGCAAAATTTATCTATGATAGTAAAATGTACCAATGGTTAGAAAAAGATGTATTTTCTGCTTAATATTACATTTTTGTCTTCTAGGCAATAGAGATTACAGATCACCAGACCAAATTAAACTACGACAGCAACATACACCAGGCAAACATCTTTAGATTTTACTTTCATAAAGCACTTCCAAAGCCCAACCATACACACGGTGCTTGGCAAGTTCACCACATTTAAAAACCAAGGTCACATTTCTAAACTGTGTTCTCTAAACACCACTTCAGCTCCTCCTTCACAAAGACTCTACAATCCACAAATTCTACCAGACAAAAATTAAATTGCACTTAAGCATCAAGAAAAAAAGGAGGGAATGTAAGAGCTACCTCTGACTGCAGAGTACAGTATAAATCCTGCTGGTACTTCCATAACTCCAGCGGTGGGCTGACAGTGGAACCTGGCAGAGCAAGTGACGGAACATTATGAGATAAGTAATGCCTTGTATAAATCCAGACTTTCCCAGACTTAGTAGATTCCTTTCTCCTTCAGTTCAAGCAGATTTCCTCCTCTGATGATTTAATACACTGTAACAAAGATATCCATCACAAAGAGTAACTCCTCTTCATCCAGCATCATTGGGAATTGTGGGCTAGGAATGGTGCCTCAGACTCCCCCCGCCCACGAGGGAAAGGGCTGTTCTGAAATCCCCAAGGGAGAGAGATCCTTTCAGGATGGAGGAGCACATGTGGAAGAAATTCTGCCCTGGGAGGGCGGGGAGGCCCTGGCACAGGGTGCCCAGAGCAGCTGTGGCTGCCCCTGGATCCCTGGCAGTGCCCAAGGCCAGGCTGGACACTGGGGCTGGGAGCAGCCTGGGACAGTGGGAGGCGTCCCTGCCATGGCAGGGGTGGCACTGGATAATCCTTCAAGTCCTCTCCAACACAAACCATTCCCAGATTCTATGATGTTACTGAGCTGAGAGGGTTTTTGACATCATGTACCAGAAAGAACACAAAAATCAAGACAGTCCCCATAATTACAGCGTTATTGTAACACAGAGAGATAATATGTTGCAGGACTTGGCCTTAGTAACTCGGGAGTATCCACACAGCACAGTCAATAAACAAAGAACCAGTCAAGCAAAGTAAACCATGTTTTGCAACGATGCCTTTAGAGCTTTGTTTATATTCCCAGTTAATTTTCATTTGTTAAATAACAAATTATTGTTGGCTTAATCTTAACTGACCTTCTTGATGGACCTCAAGCACAAAATTGTATTTTAAAAAATTAGCCCATTAAAAAAGCGCGCAGGAATAGAATGAAGAAGTCTCCAAATGGTGTGGTGTGTCTGCAGTAAATCACTGCAAGGAAGCATCCCTGCATCCACTCCGACCACTCCCTCTGTAAGTGATACCATCGCCTCATATATTATTAAATAATGGCAAGAAAAACACGATAACGATCAGCAGCCAAATCCAAACACAGATTGTAATCTCCAAGATCAGATGTCTGTGGAGATGCATTTATCTGCTGCCCAGCTCCATGGCCTTTGAAACACCTCCAGAGTCAGACATTTTTACCTGGATTTGGAACACATGGACGTGATTTTATTATTTACAGTTAATTGTCCCAGGTGCTGTGCCATGGCTCCCTCCAGCAGCTGCTCCCAAGCACTGTCACACCAGGACCCAACCCCTCTGTCCCTTTACTGGGGGGCTGCAGCTCTGTTCAGCTTGGGAAACTGCAGGAGAAAAGATGGCACCAACTCCCCCCCATTAAAGCAGGGCTCACTGGAACCACTTCTCGTGGTACCCTTGTGCAACTCGTCCCACAAAAAACCCCACCAAGGAGGTGCTCCTCATGTCCAGTCCATATTCCCACCCTTAAACTGTTTCCTGCTCACAAGGATTTCTTCATCTGCCTTAAACCCACACTCAAAAAAAAGGAAAATAAAAAGCTGCCTACCAGCCGTGCTTCAAAAACAACATCTGGTGCACTTTTTGTTCCTCCTGGTGAGCCAGGAAAAGAAATCCTTTACAAGCACCAAGCCCAAAAATGTGGATTTCTTTCAGGTTGTTTAAAAATATCCTTGGGTTTTACAGAATTCGCATGCAGAAACTGAGCCCCACAAACCTCTCACCTTGTGCAAGGAACACTCTTTCAAGGCCATTTTGCTTTTATAAATCAAAGGAAACACAAGTGAGACCATCTAACACATTTTTTGAATTAAGGCAATGAGGGAACCTCTCTGAAGGTCCCAACTGCAAAATTCCTTCTCGTAACCATTTCAGAAAGAGAGCTTAAAGGATTTTATCCACCTTTTCCCTTTCTTGTGGAATTACTAAAGCCATTTCTCTCATTTCAAGCAACTATCAGTTTTTAATATCAGCAGTGCTTCCTTCACAACGCACCTCAGTCCCAGGGGACCAGAGCTCCATTATTTATTTAATTTTTAATTCTTCCAGGGACTATTTTCATTATTTTCTCCACCTGGGCTGAGAAACATCCCTCCAGCATTTCTCCACAAGTTTACTAGAGGGCACTGTAAAGACACCTACAAAAGGAAGAAAATGCATCTCTGTTCCTCCAGTGAACAATAGTACTTTGACTTTTCCCCAGAAATAGCTCCCAGATGTTGGCTCCTGACAACGCTACAGTTGTTACAGCAGGTGAAGAGGAATTTCTATTTTTTCCTGGAGTAATGGATTTCCTCTCCCAGAGTTCCACTCTTCGGAGCACTCAGGCACCTAATTTACCTCTTCAGATGTGAAAGAGAGTGGCTTTCCAGGGGTTAAGGACAAACAGAAAACCCACTTGTAAGGCTCAAAATACACACTGCACACGGTGCAAGGAGGTTGCTCATCCTGCCCTACTGCCCCTGTCTGGGCTCCACTCAAACCACCCTGCTCACACCCGAGGAACTGGCTCCCCAAACCCTCCCAGGGCCACACAAGACCTTGAGCTCCCTGTGGAGATGCCCTGCTGGTTTGCAAACCAAGCCCAGATAACCAGAGAGCAGATTCCTTGCTTCAGACAGGCTGGGGTTTTTTGTCAGATTGGTATTTCAACAATGGTTTAGAACATAAATACAGAAAAAAATCCCCACACATCACAGAATTATTTGCTGAAACCAATTACTTAAATATTTCCCAAGTGTAAACACGCTGCAGCGTCCAAGAACTGTGCATCAAGGGGAAAGCAGATGCCAACGAGGTTATGGGGCACCCAACAGAACTGACTCAGTTTAAGATGCTCTTTAGGCGAGGCAAGCTTTGCTCTCAGTGAATGATCTCCCTCCCCCGGGCCACCTCGTCAATCCAGGGCTCCAGGGGGACCACGGAGATGCAAAGGGATGCTCACAAGTGTGAAGGGCAGGGGGAATGCTGTTATTAAGTCAGGGGGCTTCAATCACAGCAATGGTCAGAAAAGCCACACAGGAAGAAATACTGGGAGGAAAAGAAAAAAACTTGGTTTCTATAGGAAGCCCAAAATGAAAAAAAGGATGAACATGGAAAAAAAGATGTAAAGAAGAATCAAATGGAAAGTTGCTGAACATCATTTCCAGTGGCTTCCTAAAGACGAAGACTTTTGTCACACTTCATGAAAGAGGAAAAAAATTCTTAACAAATACCTTTAATGTCAGATCAAGCAAGGAATATCTGAGAGGACCTGGAAACAGAACAGCAGCATTGGATCAGAGCAAACGGAATCCCTTTAACTCAGCATCCCGTGACAGCACCGAGAGCAATGCTGGGCAGCACCCAAGGGCAGAACCACCACCAGCACAGCTCCCCAGACTCAGCCCCAGCTCCTCCCTCCCACAGCACAGGGACACCAGCGTTTGCTCCTCGGCTCAGCAGCTCCCGGAGGAAAAGCACAACCAGTAACCTCTGCCAGCACCCAGAGCTGCCCTTGGCGAGAGAGGGGAGGAGGAAGGGGAGAGGGAAAACAAATACGAGTTCAGCACTTGACCCGAGGGTCCCTAAGTTAGGGGAGTAGTGCAGAAAGATCTGGATAATCAGTAAATTCCGTACACTTGGCACAACTAATTGTACAGCCTTTCCCTTCTCTGGCTTCCTACCAAGCACTGCCCAATCACACCACTGAGCCACAATACATAAAATTATAATGACCTTAGCAATGTGGTAATGAGAGTTTTATTGATCTTTCAGGGCAGTAGTGAAAAAACAGGAACAGTAGAAAGGTGGAAACGATGCACATACACCCTACTATAAATATGCTACAATGTTACCAAGAATCTTATTTTAGAACATATTTGCACTTGTTTTCTATCCCATAAAATTCAACATCATTTGCAGAGTTCATTAGGTGCTGTTGTGGTTTAACCCAGGGATAAATCAGGTGCAATAAAACCTGCCCCACACAAATTTAACTTGCAACACTCCTGGAAAAGTGAGCTGGCCAACTAGAGAGCCCCAAATTGAGACTTTTTAGCACATCACCAGTCGCAGGAAAAGAGGGATGCAGCAGGTGGCCTCAATGACATGGAAAACTGGGGCAGATTTTAGTCACACCAGTACCAAGGTAATACCCTGGGGAAGCTGAGGAAATGAGAGAGCCAGCAGTATCCCCAGTTTTCTTGGATTTCCACTGAGCATAAGGGTTTGTGTCTGTGTTTGAGAAGCCCAAACTAAAAGCCGCAGAGTGCAAAGCTAAATCCCTCAGAGATGCCCACTCTGGTCAGTGACCACAGCACAGCATTGGAACCATTTAAAAATCACAAAACCCATCAAAAATACCAAAATAGTATCATCAATGAATGAGCAATATAAAAGAAATAATACATAACATGGCTTACAAAACCAGTATGTTACTGCACCAGAGTTCAGGAAGACTTGGAAGATCCAGCACTGGTAAAAATGTATATAATATTTGCAGATGCAGAAATTTAAATTTGATATCCAGATCAGCTCCAATATTCAAATGAGCACCATTTTAACTGTGCAAGTTAGAAAAAGAAGCAAAGAAATGACATCCCAGACCTGTGCCCACCACGATGGCAGTTTCAGCAGAACTCAAACACATGTTGTGGAGCCAACGGCTCCTTCAAGTTACTCATTCTTTACACTGAGCACTGGGTAAGACTCCATTTGTGCCACCTCCACAACAAGCCGTGGTTTGTTTGGCTTTTTTCATCCTCTCAGCTGTGAACTCTGCATATTGATCGTGAAACGTTTAATGCCTTTTACACGCTTTGGCTGCTCCCGATCACCAATGCCACAGGGCTCTGCCTGGCCCAGCACCCCTCCCCGAGGGAGTATCTGCAAATCTTCCCGACCCTTCATCATGAAATGCACAAAAATGATCTGGAATAAAACCCAAAACATCCCCAAGTCTTATTTACCGCAACTTAATTATTTCAAGTGCAGTGAACGTATGTGGAGCAGAGCATATTACTGGATTTTTGTTTATTATTTTCTATATAAGAAATCAAGCAGCTACACTTTGGGAAGGCAACTGCAGCCTATTAACAGCGTATTTGTATTCTAAACAGATCTATAAAAAAATCTAATTGCACTAATCCTTTACTGTAACTTTGCAGCCGTGTTATTTTACCCAGCTGACATTTTTCCGTAACAGATTCCGACTAAGCTGCAAGCGCTCATAACCCTCATAAGCCAAGAAAAGCTACAAGAAAAAGAGCCAAACGCCTCAATTTAACTCCCAATCCTCAGTGTCTCCTTTTCCCCAAGGGGCGTGGGTGGTACGCAGCTATGGCCCCGTCTCTGGTAGGGAAAGGGGTGGGGGAAGCCCCGGGACATCGCTGCCATTCCCACACCATCCCAAAGCGCTGGAGTTGTCCGTCTGACTTGGACGGGTAACACAACCCTGGGCTGTGACTGGAGCGTGTGGAACCGCCATCCCTGCCCCATTTGATCTCAGTTGAAAGTACAGTAAAATGAAGTGAAAGAGCAGTTTTAAAAGCTTTACACAGATTCTTGTCTCTCCTCAAAGCACATTAATGAAAACACTTCCTGTGGCAGTGTGTGAAGACAAGCAGCACCTTTCATCTCCTCTGTTTACTGCCTTCACCTCCCCGATTCCCAGGCACCACTGGAGCTTTGATTGGCGCAGCTTTTGTCGGAATGAAAGAAAAAGCTCAACTGTAGCTTTGCAAATATATTAGCAAAAACATTTGCAAGTATTAGCTTGACAAATGTTTTATAGATGTGAGGGGAAAAACACAGATTTATCTGTTCATTTATATAATACAGATCATTTCAAAGTGGGAAAGTACATTTCAAAAGAACTTACGTAAGAGTGGAAATACAATTACTGCATGTATTAACTGAATTATCATATAGATATGGGTATTACTGGATGCACAGTTCTAGATATGCTGCTTCCCTCAGCCCCTGCTCCAGCTAATCCTGGCTCTGCTATGGATTGGCACGCACTGACAGCTACCTGGGTGGGTATTTGAAAGGTTCCTCTGCAAGGTTTTGCTCTGCTTAACACGAAGCAGAATTTTTCAGCTGAAATAATAATATCAAAACAGGCCCCAGACCCGCACTCTGCGCATCACGTCTGAGAACAGCATGCCATTCCCACCACTTCATTCCTAAGCTGTTAAACAAACAGACAGACCTGATAAAGTATTAATTTGACTAATTATGGCAACAAAACTCCAGGAGGAAGTGACAACTGCACAGAAAGAGAGCAGTACCTGTTGGCAGCAGTGCCAACTGCCCGAGTCCCAGACGCGTGGCAGATGGCTCCCGAGGCCTGGCGCACCGTGCTGGCCCCAGCCTTGGCTCGGCTCTCTCTGGCTGGAGGATGCAAAGGCTCACCCGGGTAGGCAGAGCCTACGTGTGAGCTCCTGAACGGGGCTTTTAGGGAGAGACAGCACACAAAGCATCTCCCACTCAGCAGTTCTTCCCCTTCACAGACTGCAGTCAAATCCAAAGTGTTTTCACAAGAGAAACATTTACCTTTCACCTAAAGCTCTTCAACCTGCTTGGACAGCAGACACAAACTACCTGGCGACTCACTGCCAAAACAAAAATTTTGGGTGATAACACTTCATAAGACATCATTTGAATACAATTCTTTGCATGGAAGAGTCTTCTGGAGCTCATCTAACCCAGCCACCTGCCCCAAGCAGGTCTATTTAGATCAGGTTGCTCAGGGATCTGGCCAGCCAAGCTTCAAACTTCCCCAAGGAACTATTTCCCAACAATAGAAGAGAGCAAGCAAGAAGGGTGTGAGCATCCAAAGCAGGAAAGCATAGTGAGAGATACACCCCCAAACTGGCTTTCCATTATTTCCTGCCTGACATATCCTAACTGTGAGCTTTGGTTAAACATCCACAAATTGAAAGTCCCAAAGCCACAGAAAGCAGCACAAAGCCACAATAATGGCAACATTAGGAAAGATCTGTTTTGAGGAATCCAGCAGTAAAAGCTACATAAAGCGCCTGGTCCATCTGTCACCACGCTTAGAAACAACACCCCCACACACTGTGAAAATCACACCTTCCAGGTGTTCAGAGGGGTGAGGAAGGGGCGGCTCTGATCCCCACTAACCCGCCCAGGCCGGTCATCCCAGGCGTGGGTTTGCAACTCCAGTTTGAACAAAGCAACAGCTTTTGGAGGAGCCGAGGGGCTGCGACACTTCACCCACCCTGGACACAGCCTCTCCACTGTGGAGCTGGCTGACATTGCAATGATGGGGTTGTCTGCACCACCACCCACGTAACCTGGGCTGTTCTGGCTCCCAGAGCCCAGCACACGAGTCCAGTGACCAAGAGACAGAGGCAGCCACGGCTCGAAGCTTGAGAAGCTTGACATGGAACTGTTCATTACTGCCGTAACGTCCCCCCAGCATCCCCAAACATCTCTTCACTTCAGCTCCCGGCTCCGGCCCAGCTCCAAACTGCACAGGCTGATCCCACTCCTCAGCTGCACATCTGGGAGGAGTTGCTACAACTTCTGATGGGACTGCTCCGTCCCAGGTCAGCGCAGTCACCACCACCAGCACAGAACAAGGACCTCAACACCCTTCCACTGCCGTCTCTGGTTCATTCCCTTTAAATCCAACCTTCCCCATACTGCCAGGGCTGCCTTCTTCCTCCACCTGAGGTCCCTGGCAGCGTCAGTGTAATGCTTTTGGCACATCCTTCCCATTTGCATCACGGTCAGCGCCTGCCACAACAAGCTTTCTATTTTAAATACTGCACATCGACAGGACTGCATTAAAATATAAAGCGTTTACACAGTTCCAGGAGATGTTACGGCACAGCCTTTCCCAGGTTCTGTCAGAACTCCTGCTGTAATTTGTCCCAGTCCCCAAGCACCATTTTTCAGAGAAAGCCACAAACGCTGGGAGCCACAGGGCAGAGCCTCCACAGAGCCACCACTGACCACCACCAGACACCATTAGAAAGCTAAAAATTCCTTTGGTCTCCTTTTCCCTGTCCGTTCCGAGGATTTATGTAAATAGCCTGCACAGCCTTCTCCTGAGAAACTCTCCCAGCCCAAACCTACCTAAATCACGGTATAATCAGATAATTAGATTGCGGTCCCTCTAAGTCTGCTATTAGCACTTCCAAGCTATGTTTAAGGGGATAAAAAAGCTTTATTTCAAGTAATTCACAGTACATGATGACTATCACAAAGGGGAAGCTCTATTTTCTAGCAGAGTAATTTACACTTTCTAAACAAAAAAATTCCAAGAGAAAAATTGTCATATAATGTGTGGTGGGGTTTTTACATCTCATTTTTCTTAGTGGGGTTTTTTTGTTTGCTTTAGGAACTACAAGCAGAAAACAGAGCTATTGAACCAGCTCCTTTCAGCTGTAAGAAGGGTGAAATGCAGCTTTCAGGGGAAACCAAGCGCTCGTGTCACCATCAACCATGAAAAAGCCCCAGACAAGAGCATGTAAAATCATTGTATCGGCTCCGTAACAGAAACATCCATGCTACAGATGGGATTATGAGAGGAGGGGGGAAAACCAAGGTCAGGAACTGGTCACAAGAAGCAGCGTCGGCGAGGTGATGCACTTGAGCAGCACATTCTGCAAATACAAACAAAACCTGAGCACATTCCCTTTTTTTGTAATTCAAAACCTGTTAGGTTGGTGTAAAACATTGCTTTTCTTGGATTTTCTGGCTTTGTCTCAATACCAGGCACTACCAAGGTCCTCCTTGCCTTGCTGCACTATTACCTTGCTTGCACATCAGAGGGAATATAAATCATGGAATATTAAGCAAAGTAAGATGCTTTGCCTTTATTTCATTAGGGTTTCTCTGCAGCACAGATTTCTTACAGCCAATATTAAAATGTAATTACTTTGTCTCCCAAAGTTTTCAAATACATGACTTGCATATACAGAAGTTGTTTTTTATCTTTGTAAACGTGAAGTAAGAGAGGGAGGGGGAAATTATTCGCATTTTTCTGCTTAGCAGTTTCAGCTCTAGCAGCACCTCCTGCCCAGCCACAGCAACGCATGCAGAGCTTCATCCCCGCTTCGGCTGAGGGCACTGTTAAATATTTGTCACGGAGTTTGTGCCAATAACAAAAATTAAGGAACCACAACCAGGACAGGCAGATGGGCCACAGCTCAGCGAGGCATAGGCTGAAGTCTGTCAGGAATCTTACGAAATGAGACATTACATAACAATGTCAAATCTGGGCACCCAGAGCTGGGTCACCTGCACCTCCCCAGCTGCACACGATGCAGACAGCTCAAACCCACGCATTTAAACATCTTACACTGAGTTATATACTGACTTATTTTTATATACTCACATATAAAAGCATGTACATCAGCACAGCTGTGCAAGGGGATGTACCTGCTGATTTCCAAAGCAAAAATTCAGCTAGACATATCAACAAGGCAGCTGATAAACCCATGGGTTTTGATAAAGAATAGAAAAGATCATTTGAGACTTCACCAATAATGGCATTAGATCCATCTTGGCATCCAAATTAATGTTGCTGCTGCAGCAGTCCGAGTGCTCCTCGTGAGCCTGTTGAGGGAGGTGGGAGCTGAGCTGGCCCAAGCACAAAGCACCACTTCTGGCACGTCTGCGGTCCCTGGGGGTCATCTCCCCAGCTAACTGCTAACAGATACGAAGGTAACTCTGGATACCAGTGCCACCTCTTTAAATTGGTAATCTAGGTGAGCTATTTTTACCAGAGGATATTTAATCAGAGATCTGAGAACAGTAATTATCTAGAGATACTGAAAATCTGGGGCTGCGCTGCAGGACCACACAACGGAACAAACACAGAACACAGAAGGACACTGTAATGAGGGCTCTGTCTGGAACACGTGAGTGAGAAAAGCAAGATCCCACAACCACAAGGCACAACGAGCTGTCCTGAGTTCTTTCTGCATCAATCCCAGCTGTCTGGAGGGCTGGTGACTGCAAACCACCCCACCAAACCAAAGCCCAGCAGATGCCACGCTCATGACCAAGCAGCGAGTTGAAAGCATTGCAAGAGCAGCTCGTTAAGTTTGCAGAACTTGCTTTTAGTTCATAGGGAAAAAAATCATGGTCAAAACTTTCTATTAGACTAAGGTGTCTTTGATATCTCATCGATTAAATTAAATATCATTAATTTTGCATGCAACTCATAGATCATTCTCTAAATGCTATGCCAAAAATCTAATTGAGTCTTCATTAAGTGATCAGATGGGAAATGGGAGCTCTTCCCCCGCTACAGAATTCAAGGTTAAACTGCAGCTCACCAAGGACTGTTAAGAACTGCCTCAGACCCTCACTTTCAGTCACCACACAAAACCCCCTCTATTTCATTCACTCCAAATTTCCCCTATTAGCCAGCTCCTCCTCCCAGCTTACACCAGTAACCTTGAAAGGAGGGGAGGTGGAGCTACTAAAGAAAGACAAAGGGGCTTAAAAAAAGGAGATTATTTCAAGCTACAATTAGAGTATCCTACCAGACTACACTATTTTGAAGCTTAAATTTAAATTAAATTCAAGCTGCATTTTTAGCCACATGCTTGTCACTACATTTTTGTGATCCCAGTGTCAGGACAGAACAATTCCTAGGCTTACCTCCACCATCAAGTGCCAGGGCTGGATTTGGCCACCCTTCTGTCACTTGTGGGTGGTGGTGGGACAAATCCACTCTCTGGCATTTCACAATTAACAATGGGACTTTGAAAAGTGGTGATTTAATACGCAAAGATACTTCTGGAATAAAACAGCAGAGCAGAAGAGGCGATAGGGATTATCTCTGCAAGGCAGGTGTGCTACTGCTCCCAAAGTCCGGAAGACAACATTAGGTCATGACTGCAACCAGAATTAACTTTTCCAATCTCCAGGATGGAAAAAGCCCTTGGCTAATGCCAGGTAGCCAAGCGGGACTGCCTGGGCACGTGAGAGGTCAGGCAGGAATCCAGGCAGGCTCCGAGCTGGCAGGGGGATCTCAAAGCAGGGCCTGCCAAGAGATCCCAAGGGAAAGGACTGAGGCCAGCGAACAAGAGTGGCAGGGAACAGCAGGGGTTTGGGGAAGGGTTTGGAAAACCCCTCTGCTGCTTCAGGTGAATGGGAGCACCACTCTGGGACAGGAATCTCTCCCACGTGGCCATTCCTGGAGGCTCAGGGCAGGCCTTTTTGACTTCTTTAGTTGAAGGAATGGACACCCGCCCTTTGTCTTCACAGCTACCTTGGCTCAGTCTTCTGAAGTACAACCTCGGAGTTCTGTGCCCATTCCGAACTCCGCTCTCTTTGGTGTTACACTGCAGGAGAAGGAATACTGACACAATCTAAGTCATAAATGTTTTCCTCTTCACTCCAAAGCTGTACATTCGGTTTCAGCATCCTGCCCTGCAATTCTACCTCAAGCTTCTTATTAGATCATATTCTCAGCATAAATGGTACAACCATAAATACTTTTTTTTCCATGAGAAGTATTTTGTAAAGGTGGTATTTCGAGTCTCCCCAAATCATTGATCCATTATCGAGCCATGCTGAAAACACACTATCAATTTTCACTGAACTATTGATCACACGAGGTCAAGCCTAGCAAGATACACGGAGTACCAGGAATCCACAAGCAAGCAGCTGGAATGAGCCATGGTATTTCCGATGCCATACAAGGAAAGGAACTTAGAAAATAATATTTAAACAGCTTGCTGGAGTGCAGGCTACTTGTAAGGAGAGCGTCAGCAGATTGGGTGCTGATTACAGTGAAAGAATGTGATCCCCACTTGCAGAAACAAAGGTGATTTTTGAAGCCTGCTCCCTGAGCAGCAGGCAGCCTGCCCTGGTTCCCCAGCCTGAAAATGAAAATAAACTCAGGTTATCTCGGTTAAGGGGAGGTAGGGATGGCAGGGAGTCAGGGGAATTTAAATATTATGGACAAGTGTGAAATCCCCATGTTTGCCTCGCCAGTAAGGCACTGCCATTTGCTATGGCAAAAGAGGAAAAAAGAACCATTTTGCACACACGTTCCTTCCCAGGACTGGCACTGACAGGAGTTACAGAGAAGCTTTAGTAGACACCATTGTGATCCCTAAGTGCCCTGGACACAGCACTGGCTCCAAGCTGGGCTGGGCACTATTTCAATTACCCACTCGCTTTCTCAGAAAGCTGCTTTTTCATTTGATTTTCTCACTCCCTGCAGCCTCATTTGCGAAATGAAAATAAAACCCAGAATAACTTCCCCTTGTAAAAATCTTGCGAGAGATAACTTGGGCAATTAGTTCCCTTTGAGCTGCTGGGATCTGCCTGTTTTTCTGCCGCACTCCTTCAGAAGAGCCCATTATGAGATTTGTATAGGAAATCAATGCCGAGGAGCTGCAGGTAGCCCTGGCCTCCTTTTGTGCTGCCAGCACAGGCCCAGCTGAAGCAAAGCGGTCCCGTCCGACGGTGCCGCGGCAATCCCGGCGCGCGGCCCAAACAATGACATCACTCGGCTCCACACGGGATCTGGGCAAGGTGAAAGCCTCGCCATCCCTTTTAACCATTATTGCAGAAGCTATAGCTAAAATGGGAGCCTTGTCCCGCCGCCAGTGGGGAAATGAAAAGCAAGACGGGCAGAAGAATGGTCTCTCAGTCATGCCACTCCAGCAATAATGTTTTTTCCAACGAAGCTTTCAGCAGTCAGAAATGGGAAAGATTATAGACACAGAGCCTGCAGTTCCATTCAAAAAGATCTTTGTTAGCAGCAGCAATGAAAAGAGGGAAAAAAGCCCACAAAATTCCTCCACTTAAAGCACAATCTCAAAACATATGCTTACAGTCCTGGAAATCTTTGGGAGATTCAGGGTGTTCAACAGCTGCAGCTGAGCTTACAATGAACATCGCAAATAAATGCTAATGAGATGCTTATAGATCCTGAACAAATTGATTTACTGAGATCTTGTCGAGTGTCTCCTATCAAGGGTTTGTCAGAGTAAACAACCAAATCCTTATAAACAGAAGTGACTCATTCATTACAACTGGAAGAAGAAAGGCATAATAACTGAAGCTATAGTCCAGGAAGATGATAAAACAAACCACACAGACACACACATTATTTACCAAAAAATAATAAAAATTATAGTTTTGAAAACACTATTAGAAAACATGTATAGTTTAAGTCACCAGACAGCTACAGATCAGCTTGAAATGCTGTGAGTACCTTAGAAAACTACAAGAGTTTTCAGCACAAGAAGCAACCAGAATAAAACACACTTGAATAAAGCTTTAGGATAAATCCACGTAAAGCAGATGTATAATGAGTTCACATTCGTGCTGAATTGTTTTATTGCACATTGTTATAGTATAACCTGTGTGTGTAACCAGCTCCTTGAAAATCAAACTGGGAGCAAACCCATTCTCCTACAAAAAACCCTTACTGTTCGTAAGGTTACATACGACTATGAACAATAAATTATGCATGAGAAGTGAGGTAAAGCTTCAGCAGCTCTATATCAGAATAAGAAAAAATGTTTCTAGTTCAATTAAGCTGAGATGATTCCATACTATTATAACTGTCTAGCATGGAGAATTCTAGGATTCCTTTCTGGCCAGTCACCTATAAAATATGAACATTTAATGATTTCATAATGGCAGGCAGGGAAGGTGGTAGCACGTATCCCCTGACTGAGCAGAGCCAAGGAGTTTCTCTCACAGAACATAACAGCAAAAAAGCGAAATTCTCCGAACTGGGATAAAAAGCAAGGGCCACTTTATTAACACTAATGGTCTTTGGGGAGGTTGCCCAAAAAAACTCTTTAGTAGGAAAAGCAACAAAATGCAAGAAAAATGAATCCCTTCATCTTTTCAGTCTCCACAACTCCACTTAGCGAAATCCTGGCAGCTTTTAAAGGAAATCCAATCCCCCAGTCTCCAGCTCCTGCTCAAGCCGGAGCAGCCCCAGCCCCACATCCATGGCTGTGTCTGGAAGGTGATTTCCAGAAGATCCTTGTGAAAGGCTGATGTGCTCTCCTGTTACTACACATTCTGCCATGCCTGCCGCTCCTCACAGCATCCCTCTCCCATAGGAAGGGCAGGGCTGGGCTGGGGTGAGTTTCCCCCTGCAGCTGTAACACAGTTCTCCACCACCACCATCTTTGTATCTGCGCAAAGCTGAACAACTGCAGTTGACATCCTGAGAGCAAATTCCCTTAGAAAGAACCAAAACCAACTCCTCTGAGGTTTGGGATCCTCCACTGGGATCAGGAGAGCATATCCAAAATAAAGCACAAGTTTGCAGACTTCGTATGCTCTTCATTTTACACAGTGGAAAGCAATTTCAACACGTCTCGCAGCAACATGAGGAGAAACAAACTCCAAGTTTTCCCCAAAGAGGCCCAAAGTTCCCACATGAGTGACAAACGCAGCTCTAGCGACCGCAAGGAGGAAAAGGAAATCTACCCTAGGAATTCTCTTGTGGGGAAAACGACCGAGTTCCTACTGTCGTGTCTGCAACAGGAATCTCGCCAGGGAGGGTCCTGCTCCTGCTCCAGGACATTCCTGCAGAGCTGCACCACTGGCACTGGTGCTGCAGCCCTCTCCTGCGTGCCGGGGTGCGCGCACAGCTGGCTCCGGGTCAGGAACAGCCTGGCCTCCTACAGAGACCCAGCGAGGGCAAAGAGGGAGTTCTTTTCAGACCTGAGCCATTCAGGGGCTCGGCACGGGGATGCCGCAAGCATCAGGAAGCTCCTCTCTCTTCCTTGGAGCACTTCCCAAGCCGCAAGAACAACACAACACAACGGGCTGCGCCCTCTGTGAGGAATGCTCGTCGTTCTGCAAAACGGCTCTGCTGGGGGAAAAGGGTTCTGGGAACTGCCTCCCCCACCCCAGCTGTGGGGCTTAAAAACACAGCAACTCCCTGTTACCAACACAGGGCCACCTGCAATTTCTCTACATTGAGCCTTCACCAGATTGATGGTGTTTTATTATTTTTTGGGAGGCTTATAAGCTGAAAAACACATGGGAATGGGGGTTACAGATAGGCATTTCCCAAGGCACTCCAGTCAACAAACCCAACTATCTTCAGGCAGTGGCTCTCATCATCTCATGCCAGGCAGGTCTCCCAGAAGTAATCCTACTTTTGAGGAAGGCAAGACTGAGAGAACAAGGAGAGACACACCAGTGTCAAAACAGGACAAAGTAAATACTTGACTGAATTCCTGTCTCTCTCAACCTGAAGGCAGTAGTCAAAATTAAAACCAGACTTACACAGAATTTTGTAAAATGTCAAAGGAAGCCCCAGACTGTGTGTTCTCGCAAACTTAGAGTGCTCCAGATGAAAACTGACACAGTTCAGAGAAGTACTGCAGCTCCACAAAGGAAACAAAATCAGGTCCACAACGTGAAAGACAATGGATTTGGATGACAAAGGTGCTGAGCGCAAAGTCTGGTGTGTGAAATCAAGGCAAACACAAAACCAGTTCAGCTTAGAAACAATTCCTCCCCTCCCCTTCTCTTCTTGGCTGAGTCGCTTGGGATGTTCCCGGGCCAGTAGGACTGGATGGAAACTCAGATATATCCCAATTACTGCTACAAAGGGCCACTGCTTTAAGCACTTTAAAATAATCAATCTTCCCTCTGCAATGCTGGACAACAATCTCCTTTCCCCGAGGTGTGAGCAGAAAGAGAAGAGACTGCAAAGAGGTAGCACTTGCACTCCTTGTTGACCGTCACCTTCCTGCAGATACCAACCTAAAATGTCCACGCTTGCTTCATCAGACTTTCCCCTTCACTGCTTTATCTGGTGGATTTATCTGTCCCTCTTTCATCAGGTTGATTCCAAACCAAACAATTTGGTTTGCTGTTTTTATTTAAAAATTAAAAAGAACCTCTGGGAAAGAGACAGAACAAAACAGTTATTAACTGAAGTAAGAAGAGATTCTTGAAAAAAGATAAAGCTTAGAGTATTTTCCATTTGAAATTACATTTATAATGATATCTAGCAAGTTCGACAGGTTTATATAATTCAAATAGTATTTTTAAAAATGGGGTTAAGCCATGCAATTTCAAAAAATGAAAGAACATAACAGATTAGGAGATAGCAGCAGCAAGCTTTCCATGGTAGGAGTTTCAGTAATGGTGTTTTGGATACTTTGCTTCCACACTCCACAGAACAGTGATGGGATTTTAACTGTATACAGAAGGGAGCTGCCAGATGTGGATTAACAACACCACCACACACTCAAAGGAAAGTGATTTCTCAACTCCAGGGTGCAAACTGAAGGCTACTGCGAGCTGCTCGTTTTCCCAGGATGCCAGTTTGCCTTTAAAAGAGTCTCACTGAAAAAGCTGAAGCTATTACTTAACCCATTTAAACAAAAATTAAAATCAATCCAACAAGTGTTCTTAAACAAGCCATCTGCAAAGATGAGCATCACCAATACAAACAGCATTAATCTTCCACATCCAGGAAACAGATATTCTTGAAGCTTGGGAATTTTGTAAAATAAAGTAGCTTTGAAATGCTGCTGTTGACAAGTTAATCCCGTGTCAGGTAGAAAGACATTGCTGCAAGTCACACATTTCCACCTCTTTCCAAGGCCAAGCTTGCCTTTCGCAGGAGCAAATCTCCCCTCCAAACTCAGCTAAACGTGCTCCTCAAATATGTGCTTGCATTAGGGTCCCCCAAACTAACCCCAAACTCTCCTGTGAGTCCCTCCAGTTTGTCCCCTGAGGGGAGTAGGTTCCTTCCCACCCCAGGATGGAAGTGTTTGCTATGGAACACTCCCAGTCCCACAAGTCTGTTCCTACAGTCGCTCCGATTTCCTCTCACGCATTGCAGACTCACATGTTCTTTAGTCCCTGCAGGAAAAGAATCCATAAAAGCCTAAGAGCGAGCTCTTCAAGAGCAGAATTCCACAGCAACATGCAGCAGGAATGGCTGGAAGTTTGTGGGGTTTTCATTTTAATTTGCGTCTTCAGGGGAAATTTAAATAAAAGCAGCAGACGCCGTATCTGTGAGGCTGCACCAGCAAACACAAAACAGCCAGATGTTTATACAAAAACACCAGCATTTTTCCAAACATAAAAAGGAGAGACTTGGGGGCTTACTCTGCTAAACTGTTCTACAACTTCAATGCCATTCCCAAGGCCTGTTTTCTCCTTATTTAACTCTTTGGCAGGGATGTGATGTGTTTGCACCATGAAACTGCACCACATTTAACACGGCCCAGGCCTTAGCTGCACATCTATCCTGTACTTCAGAACAAGAGCATGGGCTTTCCTGACAAAGAGACTGTTCCACCATGGAAGTGGTGGTCCTCCAGTGAGGTCACACAGTGGGTAATTCTGCCAGAATTCAGAACTGACTCACATTTTCTCCCCTGTAAGAGGGCACACACTGAGCTCCCCCGATTTACAGCTGGGTGTTGACAAGTGGCGCTGCACCTCCCATCCCTCCGAGCTCTGCACAGTGACTGTGCACAGAGCTGAGCCCAACTACTCCCAGAAAACACAACTGCTCTTTTCATCCTGGTCTAGATGTAGAAGCTCCATTCCAAATCCACCCTGTCGTAGGTACCAATCACTGGAAACATATCTCCTGCTCTCAAAGACACGGTGCACTAAGCACTGCTCCAGGCCGAGAGATTTTGGTGGAGCAGCTCCATCCATTTCACAGAATTCACAGAATGTATGGGTTGGAAGAGACCTGCAAGATCATCGAGTCCAACCCATGCCCTGACACCTCAACTAGATCATGGCATCGAGTGCCACATCCAGTCTTTTTTTAAACACATCCAGGGACGGTGATTCCACCACCTCCCCAGGCAGCCCATTCCAATACTTTATCACCCTTTCTGTAAAAAACTTTTTCCTAATATCCAACCTAAAAATTTCTCGACACTCGTTCCTCTCCACGGAAATCATTAGTAAAAGGCGAAAGATTTATACGATCTGAAGAGAAACCAGAGTATTTTAGACCTTCCCAACACCCATCTCCGTGACACACACCGAGCACAACTGCCACAGCTGCCCCCCTCCCAGGAAAAACGTGACAGGCGCTTCAGCCAAAGGCAGCGTGGGCTCTGCTGGTGTCAGAGACGATCCCTGGCTGATGCCAGCCCTCCCACCAGCTTCAGCTGTAACCTCCGAGCGCTTGGATACCAATTTCTCATTCCTTAGAGATGGGAGCTCTCTGATGCACTCAGCAGCGAGAGACTCTAAACACCTCAAAAAGGGCACAAAATAACAGCTTTGTGATTAAGACAAAGACAGGTTTCGAACTATTTAATGAAAGACATGGCCAACCTTTCACACCTCTCCTCTTAGATTAACCTGGAGAATACAGGTATCAATCTGCTAGTGCTCAAAAAACCTCAAATCCCGAGCATTCACAAAATCATAGAACCATTTACGTTGTACAAGACAGTTAAGATTGAGCCTAACCAGCACTAAAACATGTCCCCAGGTGCCACAGAGTCCAGTGCTGCCAGTACAAATAGAAATGTGTGTTCCATAACCCCTCTACAGTCACAGCACCCCAAAAATTTAACATGAAATATGAATACTGCCCCAATACAGGTAGTAAATTATTAGAAATCTAAATTCAGATTCAACTCTTTCAAAGAGTCCAAACATACAAACTGAGAAGTCAACACAACAAACGCCTACAAAAGTCAGTGATGCAGAAAGCCCCTCAGGAAAACCTAATTTTTAGGTTGAGGAATTTGAACACAACTCAAAAGCAGTAGCTATTTGCACAGAATGATGCCATAAAACATTTTAATGTATTTCAATTCCTTGTCCGCAAACCTTAGTTGGAGAAGTCCTCGTTTTAACACACGATTGACCACTTGACTGAATGACCAGCAAGTGTGGAAAGCTCCCCATCACTGAGACTGGAAGGGTTCTCAGGGATGTATTTACCAGCACAGAACACCCTGCATCCTAAAAAGACACACTGGTTTGAAGTTTTTTGGAAGCAATCATACATAAATCCTGTAACTGCTGGCTAGCAGGTACTGAATGCAAACAGACTGTAAAGCTGGGAGCATATCAACAGTTCCCAGTTCTGGGCAGGAAGAGCAGGGAGCACCACTCCTGTTTCTGAGTGATCCAGCACAGCAGGGCACTAAGAAAGGAGGAAGCACCGCTTGCAGCAGAGAACCTGCACACTGGGCACAACAGCTGCAGGATCTGCAAACCACACGACTCCAGAACAGAGAGCTGCACAAGCAGCAACACAAAAGGATGCAGAGAAATGCAGGAGAACCAGCTGGAAGCCTAATTTTTGTTTAAGGATGCACTTCCTAGAGTTGTCTCCACTTTGATTAAGAAAACACACATAACACCACGCTGGGCGAGACCTACAGTTCAGTTCCAGCCATACAACAGCAGCTTTTTTCTGTTATTACTTTGGAAGTGAAAACACCAGAGCCTGACCATTCTCTGTAACTCATTGCCTTGCGCTCCCCCAGTACCTACAGCTGACACACAGCACTTGCTGGGGGTAAATCACTGCCCAGACTTTTGCTGCCATTCCTCACCACCCCCAACCCCTTGGTCCATCTGCTCTGGGCCTCCCATGGCAGCAAGTTCCAGGAGCTCCATCCCCACTGCGGGATGCGGTTCTCTGCAGCTCCTCCTTAACACAGATATTGGTTTCACCAAGCGACTCATCCCACTCCAGGGTCTACCCCAGGCTCTGCTCCAGCCTCAGCCTGACAAGAGGAGGAAATTGGTTTAAAAGCTGCAGTGAATTACATGTTGTGCCCACAGCAAAACACCTCCGGACAAAGTAACAGGACAAATGCTGTCAAATCACAGCAACCCTTTTAGGGCCATCACAGCAATTAAATATTGACTCTCTCTTTTATTCTGTATAATTCAATGCAAACTACAACAACAAGTTGTGTTAACACTGAAAAATAAAAGTGGTCTTGAGATGACTGAGCTGTTGTAAAGAGCTCCTTTAGCAACCAGGCAGGAAACACTAATGCTTGTTACTCCTTCCCATAAGCAAGGCCAATGGCACTGCTCATATGCTGCCCTTGCAAAAGGGAAGATGCTTTCAAACATCTTTAGCTCTTTCGAAATTTATGTCATTTCAAAGCTATAAATTCTCCATCTACCTCCACAATGTGTTCTTCCGGGTGTTTCAGTGCCTAAAATAAAGTGCCTGTGGAAGAAAATTGGACATTTTCAGGAACATTTAAATCTGTGATCTAAAGAAATGTGATTATTTCCCACAAGTCTAGAAGCCCAGTCCAAGGCTTAAAAAAAAAAGAACCAAAGCCAAGTGAAAAGTGAGAGTATTACAGAATTTTATATAGATATACATGTTATATGCATATCTATGTCTTTGCCTCCACTATAATTGCTAAAATAAGATAAAGAATATAATTTCACGCTTTCTTCAAATAACAAAGAAAACACGTTCCTGAAAAATAACGTGACAAACGTGATAGAAGCAATCAACACCACGGGCCTGGGGGATTTGGAGAGGTTGAGGTGTGTGGCTTGTGGGTTTTCTTTTGTTCTTTAATGAAACCAACATCTTAGGACTTCACAATTACCTAGTTTGAAGCTACTGCTTCATAAAGTATTAAAGTATCACAAATTATCTTATAAGCAGTACACAACTTCATTTTATGTAAATGACTGTACAAAAACCAGCCCTCCTTAAAGTACACCCCATGAAGCCTTTCAAATAGGACCTACCAACAGTATTTAACATTACAGTGGGAGGTTTTATGCAACTTTGTTTCAAAACCACAGCTCCAAAATGCAGAGTAATTCACCCAAAATGAAAACGTAGTAACTCAGTATGCAACAATTTCACTCAACTTCAGCCATGGAAGAGAATTTTGAAGTGAAGCTGCATTAATTCCTAAACACAGAAAATGAACAGCATATTAATAATTTATTGCTGGCTTTTGCTCCATGTCAGCAGCTTTGCTGGAGGAAGTGATCTTTATGAAGTCCCCCAGGACACCAAGAAGTTAAAGACAGGCAAAGACACCGTAGGATACCTTCTGCAGAGGCAGCAGTGCCACTCCAGGGGGTGCGTGGTGTGGGTGGCTTTCAAACACCAGAGTAACCCAGCGCCCAAATTCATGGGGCTGGGAGAGGAGATGAGATCCCAACCAGTCACCATTCCCACCACTGGTAAGCAGGAACTGGGTCGTTCATGAACAACAGGCGTTACAAGGGGGAAAAAAGGTACCCAGGGATGACGACTGAGAGCCAAGAGCCCGTGGTCAGGAACTGCACCACAGCTCCTCAGCAGGGCCATGGGGCAGCACAAACCCACGCTGGAACGGGAGGCGCAGCAGCTCCAGCTCCCCTTCACCCCCTCTTTACACTTCCTGGCACAAACTTCCCTTTCTTTTTTCCCATCACCTCTTCATGCCTGAGCGATTTCTCCCCACAGCATTCCCCACCCAACCAGCAGCATCTCCTCAGCTCCCACACCAGGTAAGCTCATTGCCCTCTAAGGATCTGAGAGCCTACTCAGGCATCCGCAAACAGCTCACTTCCCTCAGGCACCCACCAGTTCCACACTACAAATCTAATTCTACAAAGAACTTAAATAATGGAACTATCACTAAGACCAAATCAGTTTCCTCTAATTTGTCCAAATCCCTTTGTAAGATCTAATAAAGAATATGCAATATGCTTTCCTGACAGCCTCTACAAAAAGCCTTTTTTTCCCAGATGTGGATTAGACATCAAGAAATATTTTACATGAAACAAGGGAACTCTCTGAAATTCATCTATAAACAGAAATATCCTGCTGTTAATCTAAAACCACAGGTGACAGCTCTGTAGCAGCTCTTACAAAGGTAACTGAAATGACTGACCAGTTTACTGGGTACCCGGTAGCAGGGGTGAGTGTTTATTCCAAATGAAGGGAATGTTAGCAGTGAATCTGCAAGATGGGGGGAGGAAGCAAATTAAAAAGTCAGTGACAGGATAACTGATTCAGTGATGCAAATTAAGTGTTTTAAAGCTACTGGGACTCTGGAACATAGCACAGCTCAACAGAAAAAAACCCAAGGCAATGCAACCTTCCAAACACAGTTAACCATTTCTCTGGAACGCCAAGACTCAAAACATCACCTCACCTTAACTTTGACCGCTGATGGCTCAAAACTTGAGTGCTACGACAACAATTACCGATAGCCAATATTTAAGCCCATTTCTGCAGTAAATTCTCTGAACTTCACCCCTTAAGCACAGCAGCAGTGGCTGCCCTGGGTGGCTCTGCAGTGAACGTGGAAGTTGTTCTCTGCCAGAGAAGCTGAGCTTTGCTATGGGCACACCACTCCAGCCCAGGCTGAGCCTACCCCGAACTTACACCCAGCACTACATCAAGCATGCTTCTGGCTTCAAAAATATGGTACTCACACACAGAAAGACTCAATTTTCATTTTTTCCCTACTCGCAGCAGGCTACGGGGTAAATGAATGCCTCAGCCTGCAGTGACTTCAGATTAGGCCAGTCTTGTCAATAATTAATACAGTTCTGTAGAGCAAAAGCACAGCAACAAGCTAGATTAACCAAAATCCCTTCCGCTGTGACACCAGCTTTTACCCCTGCTGAATGTGCACACACAGCACTTAAAAAAGGACAAGATTATTTATGACCTTAATGTAAGAGTTCTGAACATCAAGATTGGGTTTTTCCTCCTTTCCTTTAAAGGAATGCATTATAAAATAAGCATTTTTAGTGTAACAATTCGATAAATTGAAATAGCAGCAAATATCTTTTTTAACTGGCCTCTAACTTATCTAAGGTCTAAATCACAAGTTCTTTTCAAGCCTCGGGGATCTCAGAATCCTAATGCACCCAATGGGAAGCAATGAACAAAGGCAGCAGCCCTGCTATTCCACAGGCTCAGGCGGGAACGGGGGCTGAAGCAGTGCCAGTCCCTCCGTACACCCTCCACTCAGGGATTATCCCCAGCACCGAGGGGCTGACCAGGTGCAGAACGTCCCTCAGACAGAACTGCTGCTCACTGGAGATGGCTATGGACAGCCACGGACAGCGTCTGGATGCTCACCCCATCCCCTCTCTGTAGCTTTATATTGCTGTCCCTGCAAGCTACTGAAGTTATTAAATCTGCAAAAGGCTTCCAAGTGAAACAATTCACTTGCAAATTAGTAGATCATTAAAAAATTGTTTTAACAACTCTAAGTATCAAACAATGAAATAAAATGCAGACATGCAATCAGCTGGAGCCTAAATTAAATCCTTTGTAATGCCATTTTTCTTAAATCAACCCCCTCTCCTGGATAATCCTGGATTTCAGCTGTTTTGTTCAGTGTGCATCTTAACGAGGCCACTGTTACTGAAGGACATGACCCGATTTCTTCTGAGGTCAGTGGTTATCAGCAGAACTGGAACAATACAAATTTCTACCCTGAGACACAAGAAAAGCACTGAATCTGCAATACTGTGAGTTTTCACATCTGACACCTCATTTTGACAGGAAGTTCTTCAGCTGATAAAGCCCTCAATTTTTGCATGACCAAATCCAACTGCTTGACATCACTGTCCACATATTGATTTTGGGAAAGATGCTTGCAGCCTCAAGGAACGTGAGATGCTGCAGTCCAGCCAACATGAGATGCTGCAGTCCAGCCACACAACTGCTCCAAAGCAACACATAAAGGTTCTTTTTTCAGTCTTCAAAACAGGTGCTCAGACTGCCTGTTTTTATTTTCCTAGACAATAGCAGACCTCTCGAGGAGAGTGAGACAAATTTAGATAAAGACAGAGTTCTGGTACTGAGGGCCGGGCAGCAAAGTATTAAAAGTTAATCACTGAGCTCCCACAGAAATAAACACATTTGTTTTGTACTCCTAGAGCCGTGAAGTGACAGATCCCATAGCTCTGGCTGTCCTTCCAGATGCATTTCCCACCCCTTCACTCAGCCACGACTCCGGCTCCACTCCAAGGCCTGCTTCCCCCCCGCAGCAGCTACAAGAGCAAGGTGCAAGCTCGGACCTCTCTGTGTATCACACACCTGGCAAGAACAGACTGGACCAATTCTCCTCAATAAACCTCAGGCGAAGTGAACTCACACACCAGGAGGGTGCGGAATCGTTCAAGATGGTCAAAGGCAAATAATTTATGTTCTTTGTGGTGATTAAGAGTAGTACATAAGGATAGGCACTATTCATATACATTCCAAAGGCAAGGCACCATTTCATGGAGAATCCCAGGCCAGACTGTTTAAAAACATGCATCACTTCAGGACATTTTAGTCAGAGAATTACACCATAAATAGTTTGAAGCAACTGAATCCATCTGCCTTGGTACAGCTCAGATGAGCTACAGCAGTTGCTTAAGGTTTTACAAAACCACGTTTCCAGGGGCAAGGGCTCCCTGCCCACCTGACACTGTCCCTGAAGTGCTGCTCCTAGAGGAGGACATCTCTTGCACCATTCTGACATGAAGACAAAAAAGGATGAGGTCCTAAGGAGAATCCCCAACATTCTGAAACACAAACCACTACAAACATCAAGAGGGGCTTCCAAAGGGGCACAAAGCTTGGAGGAAAACAGCAGCCTAAACTCTTACACAGACAGGTGGAAATTCGAAGGTACTTTGGGTAAAAATTTTGGAAACCTACTAAAGCTGACCTCATCCTCATGGAAAACTTTCATAATCAGCAGTCCCAATGCTGGCACTGTTGGGAACCCAACACATGGCAAACTTCAGCCCAGTGGCAATTTAAAATAAATCCTGCACGGCAGGGAGTTCTACCCTCATACCATTGGAGACTTTGTTTAAACACAACTAGAGCCTGCATTTAAAATTTCCCTTTAGGCTGAAATTTGCCTTTTCATTCAAAAGTCTTACCCCTGCCCCAAACTACGCTTAGTAAATATTTACTAGACTTATAGTTGAATAAATCAAAGTCTTCTTTCTTGTCCTTACACCTACTGAGGTTTTACCAGCAAATTCTGCTCCAGCATTGGTCCATGCAGGCTTTATGCCAGAGGAGCCAGTTTGTTGCCAAANNNAAAAAATTCAATACATAACCACAAGGGCCACATCAAAGTAATTTAGCATAACCAGAAAGCACGCTAAGTCAAATTAAAGCCCAGTGCTTTCATTAGGGGATGGAGAAGTCTATTTATGCTCAGGCATTCTCTACTTCAGAATTACCAAAAATAGTCCTGACAAAGTTTGCTGCCCGTTTCCCCAGCGCTGGCGCAGCGTTGGCAGTGCTGGCTGTAACACAGCCAGGCTCCAAGTCACCCAAGGACACCGCAGCCAGCACGGCCTGACGGGCCAGGGAAATACAGCATTTCCATGGGGCACATCCCAGGGAGCCTCTGCTGGGACTCAGCAGCTCCCCAGGGCCCGAGCAACGCCCCGGCCAGCGCTCACCAGGCTCTCTCAGCCTCCTGATGGGTTCTTCTGCACATGGGATTTGCTTTTCCATCCCAAATCCACAGATGTGTGTGTCAGACTGGATTCTACAAGGCTTGGCACATCACAGGTGCAATTACCCAGATCCTGGGTAATCCAAAGGAAACCATGGATTGAAGCATGGAAAGAACACTCTCCCATGTCCCTGTGCTTCTGGCTCTCAGGTGAGCTTAGGAAAGCTCAAGTCCCAACAGCAGAGCTGCTCCTGCTGCCCTAGCACCCTCCTCCTCCTCCTCCAGCAGGTTTCAGACCTTCATTTGTTGACACAAGAAGCTCCAGTCCTGCACAGAACATAGGTGAGCAATACTTTGTAATAATTTTATGGGCAAAGTACCAGACAACTGAGCGGAAAATACTTGGCATGTTCCAGTTGTGAGTCCTTATCCCCCAGGGACAGGTTTGGGGACTGGGTGAGGATTCCCACAGAAGCCAATCCTTGACCAAAATCCAGATCCATGCAGAGATGAATCCATACATTAGCTAGGTTAGAACTTCCTCACTTGCAGTGGACAGCGGTGCCAACACACCAGCAATGCAACACGGAAAGCACTGACTGCCCTCAAGGAGAAGGTTCAGCAGAGACATCAGTGGTGATACGGATTTAAAGATCGAGCAGGTGGGCTTGGGTGAGCAAAGGAGTTCTCGGCCCAAAGCTTCACCTGGGCTGTAACACCCCAGTTACCTTCCCTGAGGATTATACTGCAGGAACAACAGCAAAACTCTGAGGGAGCAGAAAAAAAGTATTTCCAGTAAAACCAGAGAACCGGACAGAACAGGAACGTGCACAACTCTCACTACTGAATTCTTTACAAAACTTTTCTTGAGGACTCCACAGATCTTTCAGCTTTAAGAGATTACTAAAAATGTGGATTTTAGCCTGTTCTCATGAGACTGTTATAACTCTCACATAGCAGAAATATATAAATAGTGGATCAAATTCTAGCACCACTTCTTAAATTATTAATTCTAGAATAAAGTACTGTCAAAGTTCTTTTCTTTTATCAAATCACTTCCTAGCCTGTGAGAGGGGCAGGGAGGACGAGATCAACCCTGCACATTCAAGCTCAAGCACGGCAAGAACTGCACTGTGCCTGAAGGTCTCAAAAGTTTGGCTATCACTGAATTTGGTGCCGCCCAAAAATACTTCACTGCAAGTCTTGCAGTTTCCAGTTTCTACAGAAAAATGCACAGAAGGAAGGAAAAGAAACAAATTAAATGACCTTTTAGAGTTCATTAGTGATGTACTTAGACTTCTGTTCTCTTCGGAAGTAAATCAGTTTAATCAGACCCCAATTAGTCCAGTTCCAGCAGGCAAGGACAGCTACTGTGAGACTGCACAGAAGAACACTGAGATGTGCTAACTCATTCTACAAGCTGTTAAAAACGTCCAAACCCACTGAGAGGCCAAGGCTAAAAAAAGAACCTCAAAAATCCATGCTTAAACTGTAGTTTAGCCAAGCAGTAAAAACCGTCTGCATGTCAGAGATGGAAACAGCAAGTCCAAAACCGTTCTGTCCACCAAACATCCATATTTGTATCAATATTGCTGCTGCTTTGAAGTAAAAAAGGCTCATTTTGTACATACGTACATTAATTATGTACACCATAATGTACATTTATGTTATATATGAGCACACACAGTCCCTACTTGCAAAAACTCCAAGTCTATTTGCAAATCTTGAGCACATTTGACAAAGATCATTTCAAAGAAGTCCCATAAATGAATAAAAACTGAATCAATGAAGGATTTGCTGCTCTCAAGATGAAAATGGCCACAAAGTCACTTTTTAGAACATGAAAATATCCACACAATATTTCAATGCTAATTATAAATGTTCAGAAAGTATTCATTCCATGGCTTGCAGAATTATTAATTACTTCCCTCCTTTCTTACAGAGTTGTGTTCCAGAGGCCAAAGCAACAGGAACCCTGAATGCTGCTCTCTGGAGCTGCGCCCGCACCCCGCAGCTCGCGGGCGGCAGCGCCCAGCGCGGGGCACACAGCGCTCAGCGCTGGCTCGGGCGCATCACCTCCTGTCCTGAGGGGCAGCAAGGCTGCCACCACCTCGGACAGCTCGGACAAGTTCCCTTTCACCCATCAAATGGTGAAAGCACTGCCACAAAATATACATCGAAGTCCATGTTAACGTTTTTCCTTCAACCCCGAAAACTTGGCAAGCCTTTCAGTTCTCCTCAAGAAGTTTCTCAAATTCAAGAGACAATTTTATGTGTTGTCAAGACTTAGGAAAAATCTGACCTCAAACTTGCTCGAGTTTGAAAATGCTCACACTCAAATACAAAAAAATGATTCCTTGTCTTCATAATCATAAGGCAGGAGGACAGACTGATTACACACTTTTGCAGCAGTTGCTACCCAATCCTTTTCCACCTGGGACTATGTCCTTACATACTGACAGGTCTGATTTACTTAAATAACACAAAAAAAGAGCTCATGCCCATTACAGCAGCCAAAGAACACATTTCATCACTTAAGACATTCTTTATCCTAACAGACTTCAGTTTAAAAAAAAAAAGGGGGGGGGGTATTTAATCACATGAAAGGATTCTCCTTCCTTTTAAAATCTGTGTGATGTAGTGAGGATAAAGCTTGCAGGGACAGCAGCACAGGGACTCCCACCCAGCTGCAGCCCAACCAGGGCTGGCTGGGAGGTGAGACAGGGCAGGGAGGGGGGAAAAACCAACAAAAAATACTTTATGTCACTCTGCCACTGATAAAAAGTGTTAGTGGAGAAAGCACAATACAGGCCCCCACGGAAGGCTGTTTCCAGATGAGGTAAAGCTCAGATAAGGAAAACCAGGAGGGCTCTGTCAAAGCAGATGTCACACCCAGCAACACTCACTTCTGCCCCTTCTCACACCTACACTCTCTTTGGCTGTTTTTTCTGGTTTGCCTATTTTTCCCAGATAGAAGAACAGTGAAGTTGACAAGCTGGTGTTCAAAAGCAAAACTGGACCAACAAGAAAAACAATGACAATGAGATTCCTTCCTCTCAGCAGTGCAGAGTCCTGCATGCTGCAAAGATCTGCCACAAGCCATCTTTCTCAGCGTGGTTACAAATCTCTGCAAGGGCCTGAGCTTAACGATGCCTAATGCCACATTTCTGACACCCAGTCTAGAAGGAAGTTTTCTGTCACTGAAAACAGCTCCATTTTCCTGAGCTGTGTGGCGTGCAGGCTGGTGCTAATGAGAGCTGAGCACTTCAGAGCAAGCAGGCAGGAGCAGAAGTTCGCATTTCCCAACAACTTCCTGGATATTTTACAATTGCTTCCCCTCAGGAAGTTGATTCAGTCTTTGCAGCTCCAACAACAACAATTCTTGTTGAGAGGCAAGTTGTCCAAGAATATTAAAAGCACATTCCTACAGCGCACACAGACCTGTTCCTGGCTCCCTAACAATGGGGTTTTCTTTTGGCCACATCTCTCACCCCAAGGAGGAGAAAAGGAATGAACTGGTCAGGTAATGCCCAATGTCTCGGGCTGGTTTTGATTTGTCTGTAAGCAGGGTGTCCAATCACAAATGGAAAAGCAAGCTGGGGTACAAGTCTGAAGGGAGAAAGGTAATATGGAGTAAATCACCACAGTCATTTGGGGAGAAGGACTTCTTTTATGGCACATTTAACCTGATGCTTCATGCTCCAAACCCCTGTTTTTCCCTCATCTTCAAGTCCAAAACAGCCATGTGTCTGCATGTGTGACAGACCCTTTTTGTTCTGTTTTTACATAATAAAAGCTTTACCTGCAACTGATCTTACCACATAATGTACCGGTTTCTTACTAAAATTCCATCAGACTTCTTCTCTACAGAAGTGCTATACCTGAAAGTAAAACAACTAGATCACCAGGACCTTAAAGTGAGGATTTCACGGGGGTGCCCTTCAGTCCTTAGTCAGACTAAAGAATTGATCTATTTGGATCAATCCCTTAATCCTGTTACTTGAAAAAACAAGAAAACAGTTTTACTGGGTCATCCCATCCTCTGATTGTTCTAAAAATCATCACTGTATTATTACAAAGCTCCTCCCCCTCAAAGCCAGGCTGATAATTTTCAAGATGATAACCCATAATCACGGCACCAAACCTTAATCTTTGGAGCGAGAAAGACATTTTATGTACATCAGACTGCTTAAAACCCATCTGTACTACTTTTTACATGTTATTACATTCAAAAGAAATATTTATGACATAAAATTACTTAATACCAGTGTCAAGCTGCTTTTCTGGAGAATTAACTGGAATGCTATAAACACAGGGAGATGTTGTTTGGGTGTTGTTTGAGTCTTCTTAAAGAGCACACATTAAAGGCTCCTGACTCGCAGTTTTGCCGTGTTGTGCAGATGTGAGATGTGTTGAACAAAAGCCTCTCTGGTTGGGAGCTGCAGAGCTTTGATCACGAGGTGCTGTGATCTCCACTTCCCACACGCTCCTCTTCACTCCCAGACTGGAGCAGAAGACACAGTTGCTCCGATTCTCCTGTTCCTGATGAATATTTTAAGGTTGAGTGAAGTATTTACTGAACTTTCCTTACAGTAGCATAAAGCCTGATGTCTGTCAGAATCCAGCTACTACTTAAACTCAACTGCCAGTGCTTAGCCAGTGACTTCCCCCTCCTACTCATATGAATTTCTTTTAAATGTCAGGCTTGTACTGCCAGAATATTTAGTTACGCATTAATATAAATGTTGACTTTAAAGGAGGCTAAACTTTAAATATTTTGTTTTTATTTAAAAAAAATCAGCTATAAATGATAGCCTGTGTTTAAATAATATTTTAACTACTTGGCCAGAAAATATTCAGATAAGATTAAACAAAATTTCCAGGAGCTAATGGGTCAAGAATTGCTTGAAAATGAAATTTTGTAAAAAGCAAGAACAGTGGTAATTTCTAATCATTTTTTTTCCAACTTGTTCTTGGCAACCAAATCCACAAGTGAAAAACATCATGACTGAAAGTCTTTCTTCCAGCAAACATCTAGGAGCTATTTTGCCATGGATGTTACCCGAACCTGCTGTCTCCTCTGGGCGTTTATCAGTTTGATTAACTCGCCCAAGGATGAAGGCTGCTTATCACCTTTGTTAAGGAGCTTTGAAGATGTCAAGTGCTGCAACCCTCAGGAGTTCAGAGGAAAAAGATTATCCTCTAGTCCCATGTCTGAGTAACTCAGATGTGGTGGTTTCACCACCAGCTTTAAAAAATTCTCTTTGGTGAAACGAGGAGAGCAGGAAGACTCTGCTAAATCAGCAGTAGGAAGGACACACGTTATCTCGACATCCTACTTGGAATTGTGAGCCAGAGAGGCACTAACTCGGCGAGGTCCCTGTTCTCCACCCCAAATAATCCCAGAACAAACCTCGGTGCCGCTGCCGCAGGAACAAGCACACCGAGCGCACCTGGAGCGCAAACTGGAGCGCCCAGGAGGGAGGCAAGCAGGAAAAAATGAGAGGGACAGAAAAAGCCCAGGCGCCAGCTCTGTGCCCAGCGCTCTCCACGTTAAACAGATCAATGGAAACTCCCCAAGTTGCACCAGAAGCCTGCAAGTGGCTGAGTGGGGAGCAGAGGGAACATTAGTGCCAAGCCTCAGTAATTGATTGGGTCTGCTTGCACGCTCTATCTTTCCCCTCAAACTACATTTTCCCTGCATATGGTTTCTCTTTCTGCCACTTTTAAAGTGATTTATTCCTTCAGAAGGGGAATTAGGTCTTATTTTGATCAAATATTTAGGACCTTTTAGACATTAAAAGCCACAGATTACAAAGAAGGAAGGGTCAAAACAGTAAAGTCAGATTAAAATTGCAGATAAGCCACAAATATTGAAGTCAGGAATGAACAAACAACTAGCAAAACAAGATTCAAAGAACTAAGAGGCTTATCCACCCTCCCTGCAACGTCTGGCTCCTTACTGCTAAATAACTGCTACCAAGATCTTCCCCACACAGGAGCTGATGAAAGGGGTCTGAATATAGGTCAGCAAAAGCCTTTCAGATCCAGCTACAGACACTAATTAGATCACTTTCAGTTATTAAAAAAAGAGAAAAGGAAAAAACCTCCAAAACAAAGGGTTTACCGCTCAAAACATTCTGAATTTCTCTTTTTTCTTGTCTCTAATTGGCAGTGGCCTTTGGTTTCAAAGCAGCTGGTTGCTGCCCCAGCTCTGAAATAGTCACCAGCACACACTGAACACGGCAGTGACCACACTGAGGAAGAACCTCCAGCAAAATTAAGGCTGAACAACATCTGCAGCGATGCACAAAGACATGGTGGGGGGGTCTTTCAATATGTTTTCCAGATAGAAAAGAATTCTTCAGTTTTATAAGAGAACACTGACTGTTTTGTTTTACACTGCCAAAACCCACAAGGCCCAAAAAAAAAAATTCTGACTTTTTTTTTCTCCCTGAAGTATACAGTATAGCTCAGTTCATACAGGGCTCCTTGTACCAGCTTGTTTATTCCTCCTCTCCTGTGAAACAAGCCTTTATGTCTCCATAGTGGAAAAACCCACTGGTTTATATCCTTTTTGAGATGTATGCAGCCAATTAAACTGTAAAGTAATACCTGTTTCAAAGTCTAACTCAAAGAAACGATACATTCCTGGACTGGGACCAGAGCCAAGGAGGTCACCTTACACCCCGCGGTCACGTGAGACTACTCGGCTTTTGGAATTTTGTATTTTGATTTCCATGCAAAGTAAAATCAGGGGATTGAAAGGATGAAATACTGCGTATTCTCTGCACAGAAACTGTGCTCGTTTCTCAAGTGATAAAGTTAATATTCCGAGGAACAAGAAAAGACAGTTCAAGAGTTCAGAGTGATTTCAAGCCATTCCGAAAGACTCGGGGAAGTGACAATTGCTGGTAGCTCCGCACTTCCCAGAACAATTTTAGTGATGAATAAACTATTATGTGACCAGACTATATGCATAAGAATGGTATAATCTGCACAAAGCAACAGTGCACCAACACATTACAATAAAATCCACTTGTCAGAGTAACAAGCCAAGTCGATCTCCCTCCATATGAGAATGGTTATGAAAAGGCTGACATCTTATTTTAATTTCCAGTTTTCTGCAAAACAAACAGCACAGCAACCCCAGGAGCAGCAACTGGAGGCAGGCTGCACCCCACCAGGTGAGCTCACCTGGGCCCCTCCACAGCGACAGCCAAGTCTGGTTTCCAAACTGCTTCCATCTGGGTCTCTGAGCTAACGTTGGGGTTTTGTCTCACTTTGGCAGCACAAATGTGTATGCACAGTACCGTCTCTCTCTACCTGATGCCATTTAAAGCACCCTAAAGTTTCGATGCCATGGAGATTTTTGGAAGGGTACTAAAAGTCTAGCAAATGTACCAAAACAAGGACTTAGGATATTTTTGTGACATCTGTGTCTGACAGAAGCTGCCGAGTCAAATTCACAGGTTGTTTTCTTCTAAGTTAGTGAACATAATTACAGAGTTTTCTGTGGATCTTTCAAGACACGAGGCAGTTTGCTGTGCCATATTCCCACAAACCTCCTGCTTTAATATATTAAAAAATAGATTGCCTAGCCCACATGAAAAATCCTTGCACTGACTATACATTTAATAGGTTTAATTCCTTTGTCAGATCCGTACCATGCCACAATACTAATACTCATGTAAAAGACATTTTTGTACCTGTTTCTCATAATAATGTCCTGAGAACCCAGGAAAGCTAGAGACAGAAAAGCGGTATTAAAATCAATTTTTGGCACATAAAAAAATAATTCTGTATATTGATTAGCTACTCAGAAAGAACTGACTTAATATTGGCATCATTAATATCTAAGAGTGAGATCCAGAACACTCTTCAAGCAAAGGCTGCATCAAAGAGCTACAACATTGAGTAAGGGTTGGATAAACAACATCAAGCATGAGCAGCTACATTTCATTGTAACTTGTGCATAACCCAGCATTCTGCAATGTTTCAAAATAATATTGTAACTATTTAGCCCCAGAAATATAAAAAATTACTTTGATGTAAGTCATGAGTGACATCAATTGTGTTGACTAAAATATAATTTGAACATATTTACATCTTCAAGGCTTTTCTGCATTTGACTTTGGGGTAACAAAACTCATTTAGTTCTCATAGTATACTTTTTTCCCAGCATGCAAGGATCGGGATTTATTTCTCTGTATAGACCTACAAAACAGCTTTTCTCTATGAAAACGTTCCCAGTGCAAGTGTGCTTTAAGAACAATAACCACGTAGAAAAGCTGCCACAATGGATTGGGAAAAGCTTTGTCTTTGACAGGCACGCTGGAAGCAGCAGTTGGAGTTCTCAGCCTTTCTAGAATTGACCAGGACCGCAAACTTGCGGGTTTGGTGCTCCCACCAGCCAGGGCTGGCACGGCAGGGCAGGGGCGCTGCAGGTGAAGGTTGCAGTCCCGCTCCTTTGTGCCCAGCGTCACAGAAAGGCAAAGCAAGCCGCAGAAATGCAGCCTCACCTCTGCCCGCGCCGCAGGCTGCGGTGCCGGCCGTGGGTCCTGCCCCCGCTC